>OV816024.1:170976326-171447214 GCA_929113105.1 Agrypnus murinus | reverse complement strand
CCTTTAGGAGAACCAAACACTAACTGTAAGGCCAGAATTTTTATTATTTGTAACTATGTGCAGTTTATGAAACATTCTTACACAATTCAAAAATCTGTGGTTTTTGATGAGAATTTGCAAAACAGATTTGTTATTTTTCTTATTAAACATAAGATACATTTTAATTAGAATATATCGGTCTGGCAGATTGAAAAAAAAATTAAAATTCCCAATAAAAGGAAGATAAACAAATGACGACTCGTTCTGGAGCGGGTGATGAGTCATGAGGATGAGTGTGGGGCTTAGAGGGTCGTTCACACGTAAATATTTGATTCCTTTTGAAACAAAAAAGCGTCGTGAGCTCGCGAGATAATCGTCGAAAATAAATTATCGTCAGTCCAATATCAGATGTTTATATACTCTTGAATTTCAACGTGAATTCATAGAAAATTGAAAACATAAAATAGCACTTCTGCTCCCTAATAAATCTTGTTCTGTATTTTTGTTTTGAGAATCTAATCGCTGTGGATAAGTTAAATATCTTTGTGATAACATTTCTAAAATTACTGAATAGAAATGAGTCGCAAATAAAAAATGCATTATTAGAGTTTTGCAAGTTAGCAATATCGTATTATACTGATGGAAAATGTATTTATTCAGAAAATTGTGAGCTTATTAAATAAAAGCCCTTCAACGATCCAATATATAATAAAAGGCTCTACAGAAGAAAAAGGTTGTGGACAAGCCCGAAAATGGGCCGTTGTTCCTAATTGATATCGTTTCTAATCTAATGATTTTGTTTTTAATGGCAGCCATTGGATAGTATTGCGAATTTTGAGAATTCTAAAGTGCCCCTAAAGTCACAATATTGTATGAAGAACATTTTAAAAAACATGGAGGGTTCGAAACTATATAGCAAGTTTTAGAAAGAGCGGCTACAAGGGTAGAATAACAAGAAAAATCTGTATTTCCTTGAAAACAACTTGGCGGGATGGCTAAAATATGCAAAGAACTAGATTTTACTTTTTAAAAATGATGTGATTTCATCTTTACGTATTCGATATTTTAGATTTGACTCTTTACTTTTAATTTTTAAAATTAAACATAAACGTTACATTTGATCAACGAAGATCACTTAATTCCAAAAGATAGAACCTTTTTTATGTGATTCTTTGCAAATCTTAGCTATTCATTCCTGTTCTTTTCAGAAAGATGAGTCTTTTTTTCTTGCTATTCAGCCATTGTAACCAGCTCTTCTTGAAACTTGCCATATAATGTAGTTTGTGCCACAGACATACCTTTTAAAATATTCTTCATATATTGTAGTGACCTCAGAGGCACTTAACAGTAAAAATCTAGTGAGTTTATCATCAAAGAGGTCGACATTGAGAGGATAAGTTATATATTGTTTTGTTCGTTGTTTTCAGTTTCTATTTATCTTTGATCTGGTACCATACATACTTTTCTAAAAATGTCGAATCTTCATCTTAATTTTCTCAAATTTTCAACTTCATTTAATTAAAGAATGTTAGTTACTAAGGCTTTATGTTTCTAATGGGTTGAGAAGCTTATCTCAAAGTTTGATCATTAACTGTTACAACCTTTATTCTTCATCTACATTGTGATTGCTTATTAGGTACTGATTACTAAAATACTAAATTGTTGTAGATTATTCTAATCCACTTGTTCTTTTTTAAAAATACCTTTTCTGGAATGATTCTAAATTATAGAAGATATAATTGTATATAACTTTGCTTAATAAATACTTTATTGAGGGGCCCAGCAGGAAAGTACTACAAGTAAAAAATCTTGATTTTGTAAAACAGAGGATAAAGTTAAACTCCATATGAATGTTTGTTTTCTTATCAAATAGCAAGCAATTATATTAAATTATTGCTACATCTTAAAAATTACGGTTTGCTAAGATTTAAAAATGAATACAAGAAAATTTTATTCAATCTTCAATAACTTTTCTTTTCTTGTAACGATACATTAATCTTTAGCATAATATATGTTGTTATTTAACTGCAACATAGTGTTTAACATGTAATTATCATTGGTACTAATTTCACCAAACCAACTTTACTTAGGTTCAGTGGTAGAATAGAGCAATGGGTGTTACCGTTTGCATCTGAACTGCGTCTGAAGTTTCGCAATAGGGCAGTTTATAAATACAGTTTATGTTATACTTAATTATTTGTTTTAATTGTTTTGTAAACTATCCTTTGCAATAAAGACATTTATTATTACGAGGGTTGCGCTGAAAATTGTTAGTTATAAAAAGACTGTTGCATTTTTTAACAAAAAATCTTTATTGTTTTTCAAAATAATCTCCATTCAGACTAATACACTTGTGCAATCTTTGAAACCACTTTTTAAAACATTCGGAAAATTCATTTTCTAAAAGGTCCTCAAAAATTCTTTGAAATTCTGTAACTGCTGTATCTGCGCTGGAAAATCTTTTACCTCGCATCATTTTTTTAAACAGTTGGAAACAAAAAAAAGTTGCACCGCGCCAGATCTGGGCTATACGGAGGATGAGTTACCAATTGAACTCCTGTATCTTTCAAAAAATCCAATGTTCTGGCAGCAATGTGGGAGGATGCGTTGTCATGATAGACTAAGATGTTACGCAAACCGGTCCTTTGGCGACCTGTCTGTAATTTTGTAAACATCTGTGGTAAAGCCACTTCGCAGTACCATTCAGAATTCACAGTTCTGCGATCTTCAAGTGGAATAACAGCAACAGGACCACTTCGGCGGAAAAAAACAGCAATCATTTTCTTATTGACGCTTCTGCCAGGAATTACTTTTGTGGGCAAATCTTCATCTTCGAATACCCAAACACTAGACTGCTGTTTAGTTTCAGGGTCGTAACTGTATACCCAAGATTCGTCTCCAGTTACAATGTATGCCACTTGTTTGGAAGCTCCTACGTCAAATTTTTGCAACATAAATTTGCACCAGTCTACTCGAGCCTGTTCTTGACTTTCTGAGAGCAAATGCGGTATCCAACGGCTTGCTAGCTTTCTTACCCCAAGATGTTTATGCAAAATGGTAGGTATTCACCGCCGAGGATCCAATCTTCACTTCCTCCTGAATCTCCCTATAAGTAATATTTCGATTGGACTGAATCAAGCTTGCCACACAATCAACATTTTCTGAACAGGCAGCTTCTGCAGGTCTTCTAAGTCTTGCTTCGTCTTCTAGCAGCTCTCGCCCTCGTCGAAATTCGCGGAACCAATGACTAACAGCTGATAATGAAGGGGCAGCATCGCCAAAAGCTGCTATCAAATTTTCATGGCTTTGCTGGTATCCTAACTGTCTTTTATAGTCGTAGAAGATCATAGCTCTAAAATCAGTTCGCGGAATGCTCATCTTAACTGAATTAAAAATGCACAACTACTTATCTTACAAAATTAACTACGTTTCACAAGGAAATCGGAACGTTTGACAATTGTGGGTAACGAATGTCAACTAATGCGACATTCAATTGTTGCAATTGTTTCTAGCCAATTGAGCTTCCATAGCCTGCTACTAACTATTAACAGAGCATCTCTCGTATTAATTACAAATCTATATGCTTTCAAACATATAAACTATATGTAGTCAGAAAAGCAAATCTAATACTGATTAAATTTTCTGTTTACATATTAGAATGTGGTATAAAACGTCCAGAAGGTGTTAGACATATACTTGGAGGCGTATTTGGTAAGAAAGGTGATTATCCATGGCATGTTGGTATCTTTAAAGCATCAGATAAAGAAAATATATGTGGAGGATCCATTATACAAGATAATATTGTTATATCAGGTAGAGCATATTTGTTATGAATAATTTCTAATCTTGTTATAAATATGCAAATGTATTTACAGCTGCACATTGCTTTTCAAGTATTAATAATGGTAAACCTTTTCCTGCTGCGGACTATGTTGTAGCAGCTGGGAAATATTATCGAACCTATGATGATCCCAGAGATGAAGGAGTTCAATATTCAGATGTATGTTAATTAATTAATTATTTTTTTGTTTCTAAATTGATTGTTTTGTAGGTAACCACCATTTATATTCCAGAGCGATATAAAGGCAAAATTTCACAATATGCATCAGATATTACAGTACTAAAATTAAAAACTAAATTTAAATTTTCCGCAACTGTACAGCCAGTATGTATAGACTGGAGTAACAAACCTGAACATGAACAACTTTACGGAAGTAAAGAAGGAGTAGTAAGTTGTTAATGAATTTATTATTGCTTGCGCTTTTAATAAAACTATATCTCCTAACTATAATATTCTCCTAAACTATAAATACAAATTACATACTACAGAGGACATTAAATGAAGTGGGTGGTCGCGCGGTAAGAAGTTCAACTCTAACTCAGGCGGCCCAGGTTCTCGGAACCGCCAAGAGGATTTTTCTTGTCAATAAAGCCTAAGTACACTTTGCCATGCTTTCAGATGAGCACGTTAAGCAGCCAGTCTCGACAATCACATAAAGATCTTTCTGTGATTGTCGTTAAAAATAACCACCCTATACCATGCACAAGTTTGTATTTACTTCGGTGGTTTGGCAATGTTAATTACAATTAAGATTTATACAGACAGTTGCATGCAGACAGTTATACAGACATGCTTTATAGTAAGTGTGTATGTTACTTCTGGCTCGCTGCACCTAAATCAGTCAACCCAGTTAATTATAATTTAAACTATTTAGTTTTGCATTTTGAAGAAGTTTATACATACTTTACGATATATACATCTTCTTAATAAAACAAAAGCATCTTACCGTGCTATTCTGTATTTAGAGTGGCTTGGAAAAGTATTTTATATTTTCGCTTTTAATTTAACAAAATTTAAAAAATATAGTAGCTCTAATTACTGTACATACTTTAAGTTTTGCGCATTTAGCGCGATATTCATGCCCATTCAAGTGGAAATGTATGAGACGACCTACTTTACTAGGCTTGCGTAGACATTTACGGACTTTGCACATCTTGTGATTGTGAAGTTTTTGCTTTTATTTAAAGGGAGTGTAGCGCTAAGTTTTTTTTTAATTATCGTTTGAAAATAAAATTTCTAAAAATTAAAATGAAAACTTATCTAGTGATAGTAATTTCCTAGATGGTGGCTCCTAAAGAATAGGCAGTTTATTGTCTGACATCATACCGACACGACTGTCTTGATGCACACTGTGGATCTACATGTTATTTACCGTGCAAATTTCTTTATGTTGCATTATTAATATTAACTTAACCCTGTTGGATTATAATAATAATTTACATTTTTAGCATAATTTATTGTTGGTTGTAATAACATTTTAGAAAATTCGGCAGTGTGTCTTCATAATTTCTCTAGAAAAGAAAAAGAACGAAAGCGTTAGAAAGTGTGGAAAGATAGAAGTAATCACGCAAGTATTGTTCAAAACCATAACACTTGTACCTTGTTTACGGTGTACATTTAGTGACTATTTAGTATACAAACTATTATGCGAAAAGAACATGCCAAACCCATGACAATAGTAGTTTGTGCAACAAGGGTGGATATGATGCCTATATCGCACGAGAACGAAGTTTGAGGCACGACTCAATCGTTCGAGGGCGATATAGGAATTCCACCCAAGTTGTACAGTATCTTTTTTCTTCGACTAAGCAAAACAATTACAAAATAGATTGCATATCTCCTTGAGAAATCGAATGTAAGAATTAACCTATGATTTTATTCATGCTAAAATATGGTTTGTAAAAGCCCCGGTCATTGTAGAATTTTTAAGAGAATTATTAAAACTTTGCAGAAATTAACATTTTCGGGGAGAAAATTATTATTTTAAATTTTGTTTTATAAAAAAAAAATTAAAAAAGAATTTTTCTCCCAGCTGGAATTGAACCTGCGTCGGTCAACTTCAGTTTATTTATACGAAGCTTCTACAGACTGAGCCATCAAACCCCATCACAAGCTGTGTCTACTATACTTATTATAAAAGTAGGTTGTACTTATTTAAATGATTTAATATTGATGTATTTTTAATTATAAAAGTATAAGTGTTAAAGCTACAATTTCACAAATCACGTTATTTTCAAATGCTTTAAGTGTTATTGAAAGAAAGAAACATTGGTTTAACTTATCTTTACTTCTATATTTATGACAGGAGTTGTCAATAAATTAATTATAAATAAGGAAGTGTCAAATTGGACTACGTTGATTGGTTGTTTTCATATCCGTACACTGTACGGATATGAAATTATATCCGTACACCTTACTGGAATTGCAGTAGGTATTCCCCCCATTGAGTCCATCCCCACTCCTTTTATGTAAATGACCCGCGACCTAATTAACATTCAAATGAGGCGCGATCTAATTAAATGCGCGAATTAAATTAGTTGATCTAATTTAATTAAATTAAATTAATTCACGATATCATTTGCATATCTCATCTCTCATTTACATATATCATCTCTCACATGCACACGCAAATTAAATTAATTGAACTAATTAATATGCGCGAATTAAATTAATTCACGGTATCATTTGCATATCTCATCTCTCATTTACATATCTCATATCTCTTTTGTCATCTCACCTCTCTCCTCTCTTATTTGTCATCTTTCATTTCTCATTAGTCATCTCTCATCTCTCATTTACATGTATCATCTCTCACATGCATAAGCGAATTAATTTAATTCACGGTATCATTTCCATATCTCATCTCTCATTTGCCTAGCTCATTTTTTATATGCATGCGCGAATTAAATTAATTCACGGTATCGTTTGCATATCTCATCTCTCATTTACATAACTCATATCTCATTTGTACATCTCATTTTTATATATCATTTGCATCTGTCATCTCTCTCTCATAAATTTATTTTAAAATCAATCTTATGTTGTCATTCCTAATTGATATTTAAATATAGATCTATACGTAATTAACATGTAGAAACATCTAGGGTAATAATACGAGAAAAATTTATTTTCAAGTATACAAAGTACCTCTAAAGGTTACTGTCAATCACCAGTCGGATTATCTCTGTTGCATTTTGACCTGTTTAAATATACGTCATAAACATTTAAAATACGGTTTACAAGTAAAGCAAATTCTATTTGAAAGAAAACAATTAGGGTCGTTATAATTTCTTAAAAATTTATTTAAATGAAACTTTTAAGAATATAGAATACTATACAGCCTTATTTTAAAATTCCAAAACATTTTCTGTATTTATAACTGTTTAAGAAGTTACTTCAAACTGATGTTATTGCATGAAAATACGTACAAGGTAATTAGCCATGTTGTTTTTCCAACATTCCTTAAAACTGCTTTCAACCATAAATAAACAAAACGTTCTTACAGATGAGAAGGGAAACAGGAATGAACACAGGGTGTGCGGTCTCACACACCGTATTTTAGACCTGGTCCGCTGTGTTCGGCTAGGTAAGTACTCCCTGAGCACTAGGTATAGAGGTAGAAATACAGTTAAAACATAAATATCTTACCAGTTGAAATTCAAATAAGGATATAATATTTCTTATTGATATGGTATTGTAGACAATCTAAAAAGTTCAAATGATCAATTCGCGTACTCGCTTGCTGATGACGATCTACCTTTTATATAGTCACCCTTTTCCCTTCATCATCATCACCCTTAATCATGCTAGTAAATGAAACATCAATGTTTAAATATACATATTATTTATTTTGCTATACATTTCGATGAGTAAATGGACAATTGTATCATATTATTTGACAAATTATTCATTACACAGTACGAGTTGAAATCGTCTCGTAACACTTGTAGACAGATTATTTTCGCCATGGTGTTCTTAATACGACGGTGCAAACGTTGTCGTCGACGTCTTCGGCTGCTGCTGTTGCTGATATGATTGCAAACCTAATTTTTATAAATACATTGAGAAAAATTACCTAAATTACACATTTGATACACTTTCAAAACAAGTTTCTGCCCTAACCTCTATGATCGTTTTTTTCCAGATGGCTCTTGTAGGCATCAAGGTTTAAAAAAGACTTTGGACATTTAGTACAATATATTTTGCTTGCTGCATGAACGGTCTTCATGTGTCTCTCGTGGTTGTCAGGGCGTGTAAAAGACTTAGTGCATTTAGTGCATTGGATTTTATATCCTTCATGACTTGATTTGAAATGGTTCTTATAGTGGTTAATACGTGAAAACGACTTGGAACAATTAATACACTGAACTTTGTTTCCGTGGTGTATCTTCATATGACGCGTGAAATTGGAGCGTCGAATGCTCAGGCCACATATATCACACAATTGTTGTTCCATCGTGACTAATGAACTGGAATAGGAACTCTGATCGCGGCTTCACTGTAAATATACAGAATTAATTAATATTAATCAATCATTTAAATAATAACATACCTGTTTGGCGATGTCGAAACAAAATCACTATTAGAAATAAACGCAATCACGTAACTGACCGTCAAAGCGCTAATGCTCCCGAATTTAAAACTGATGAATTTGTGAGAATCGAAGGCTTTTATACAATAAACGACCCCGGGGGCGGGACGCATTGTCAACGGTTGCAAGATGAATCATATCGGCGACAAGATTCATCTCGCTTGCAGGCCTAGCAGATTCTGTTCTTAGAAATTGTTAAAGATTTATTGCCCTAAGAAACACGGACCTGCTAAATGCCTGCAATTCACCTACCCTATCAATATGTCGTACAATGCATACATTTAATATTATTATTAAAACTTTATAAATAAAAACGATGAAAGAAGTTTATAGTTTTTCATTTATTTTTATGTTAAACATATATGAAAACACGTACGGTAGCAAGATCTAGAATGATCCTATCCCTCAGAATTGAAGGTCTTCAGCAGCTTCAGATCAGCAAATTAAAAACTTGATAGAGTCAACATCTAACTCCGAATGTCATACAGAGCTATCAACTAAATCATATACAGCTTTTGCTTAATTGTACGAATAACTCGTTTGATTATTGAAGTCTTAATCACGGAACACGTAGAGTAATGATTTATGTTGTATTCATTCATTAACTTTAACTCGATATATACAAATTCATATATGAGAGAAATGTTATGTATCTCAATACATACCTAAAACGTATTCTTCGTATATTCAGTAAGATCTACCCTTTTTTTCTAGACATTCGAATTTTGAACAGATTGATAACATGTTTTCTCATTTAATCATAATTACGGTCAAGTTGAATAGCAAAATAAAGTACATAAAAGTTAACAGGTTAAAATAGAAATTCATTTTGCTACTTTTATATGTGCCAAGTAAAATAATAAACAGATATTTCGAAAATCTTATGCATTCTTGAGAGAACGGGGTATAATATTTAAAACACACTATAGAAAACATATCAGCAGAGAAAGGGAATACATAAATACAGTATGTTTTGTATGATGAGGTGTCGTCAGTTTAAAAGAAATGAGTTTAATGTTGGACGTATTACATCAATTGTATCTGTACATAACAAACGTATATATCCCTCTTATTAGATTGTCACGAACGTATGTAGTATACTTCTAAATTCATGAATACCCTATACAAGTATTCTAACTAGACAATAACGGTTTACTGAGATTATATACCTTATAATATAGCAATAGAATTTTTCTAAATTTTATTCTTTAAGTTTTATTTAAATAAATTTTAGGATTCAAAAGCATTTTCCTATTACTATTAATGTACATAGACCCCTTAACCCTTCACCCTCAACCCTACGATGTAAGATTACGAGAGAGTACATGAAGAAAAGGGTATGTTGTTAGAAAAACTAATAATCCTTTTCTAGGAACTGGGTAGTAGTATCAACAGTAACATAGACGAATCCAAGCATGAAATAAACAAGATAGAAAAAATACATAAAAACCTTTATGTGTTTTAAACATAATATATGGTAAATAAGTCACCTAAGGATACATCACAAATGTCTATTACAGTTTTTTTTGTATTTACAGTGCATTAAGGATAATTGTATCAAATTATATACGTTTAGATATACAGTCCTTTTGTGATAATTATGGCTGAAGGGTGTAAAACAACTACTGTATCAACAATAGCTACATCGAAGCCGCATGAGTTGTTACCGGCTCTTTAACAAGCGTATGCTACAATTCTCTGAATTTTCTAGTTTCTAGACATAATGTAGTTTTGAACAGATTTTAGCCTTTTTCGTTATATCTACTACCTTGTAAACTGTTTCTACATATGTGTTCTTATTGTTTATGCATCATATAGATATTCGTCGCCATATTTAAACGTTATTTTACAATATATCATACATTTTCAATAGCTTCGAAATACGCAGATATGTAATAATATACTATATACTCTTGTAGGATATTCATCGTATCTATAGTAAACTCGTATGATTAATAATAATCTGTAACCATTTTCGATACCTTCGAAATATAAGTCCATAACATATGTTTGTAATACGTCTTTATAACTTTGAAACACAGGATAGTTACCTCTTGCAATATCTACAGTTATGAGAACCCTGAAGACTTAACCCGGAGAAATAAAACAGATAAATATTTTACTTTTTATTGAAACGATAACTTTGAATACTAATATATGAAAATAATATAATGTATATCGCCTGATAAATAAAATTGAAATTAATCTTATTCTTTTACAATGAAATGTGTTTTGAAAAAACACGATGAAACGTTATGTATATTAATGCAGGAGTTCTGTTAACGCATTCGTTATTTAGAGATTCACTTATAAGTGCACTATCTATTTAGCTAATTCAAAAAAATTTCGTTATTTTTAAATTTCCTAACAAGGGTTCAGGGTTCTTTATCTGTTTTAGAATATTCAAATACAATATATGTATAAATTATCGTGAGACTCCTGCTCTATTTAATACGCCATATATAAAATTAGAGATAAAAATTTATCCTGTGTATTGGTAAAAACTCAAATATTCACGGAAATATAACAATCGGTACATATGACGATACTAATCAGTCTGACGCGGAATATATATTTTATATTATACAAACGGAGAGAAAAGAATAGGTACAATCGGATTATGTTCATACCAGGCTCACCATGATTATTATAAACGTCTTAACAGAATAAAAAGGGCGATATGAATATAACTTATAGGATTTAATCAACCTAGAAAAATATCGATATATATCCTGCGTTGAGAAAATAATTATACTATGCAAGCATCAATACGCTACATACGATTACGAGCCTAAGTATAAACATGAAGTTATACTTTAAGCGCTGACGAATACTATGCATATTTCGAATAGAGTATGCGGAAAACAGCATCAGTGAGGGATATAGGAACCTACAGACTGTATCAAACAGGATCCAACGAGTTGAGACAAGTAGAAATCGGTTAGTAAGAGAACCGTTGTATTAAATGTTTAGGTATAGGGGAAATGTAAACGTTTTAGTGATTCCTCCCTTCCTCTTTAGACGGTAATAAATAACAGAAGCAGCAGACCTACTTATTTAGTCACGATTTATCGGTGTTGCTGTTTATTCATAGTTAAATTGTCATTCTACAAAGCTGAGCGCATTCAACATAATAGTAGATGTGAACCGTATAGTGTGCCTAGGAAGTGTAATTCACCTCAATTTCAACCGAATAGCGATGATATCAAAACTTTTAAAAAGTTTGCAAATGAAACATACGATATACAAGTTCAGGATGATGAAAAAATTCTAAACTACGAAAAATCAAGACTTCTTTGTGAAATACAGATGCCGTTAAACAACAGCGGGTCGAAATATTTACATCTTGGACTGGATTCTTTCAAGAATTTTGATGTGTGTATAAGAATCTTGAAGAAAGGCACTGATCTAGGTGTGCAGTTTAACGAAGACTCATTTAAAGATTTTATAGAGGATGCTTCGTACATATTAGGATGTCTAAAACACAACGAACTTGATGGATACGTATTGACCGATTATACGCTTCATAGTGTAGGAAACAAGTGTCTCAAATTTGTTTCAAAAAAAATAATCAAAGTTTTGAACTTTACATTTCTGAATTAAGTCTAGGGAGATTATACACGATGAAAACCTTTTTATGGAAAAAGATTGATAGTATTAAAACTATGCATCGCAATTACGAATGTTTCGCCGAAGAAGTCCTGGACGCGGCTATAAAAGTTAGAACAACGCTTGTAGACAATAATATTTTATTAAGTGTGTTAAATTCTTCTTGTAGATATAAGGATGATTTATTTTTGAATGAATTAATTTACAAGTTTACTAAGAAAACTATTGTAGATTTGCAGAACGACCTTGATTTAGATGATAGACTTAAATTTATTACATCTGGATATAATGTATAATAAATATAATATAATAAATGTCTTTAAAACTTATTGGTTTTTATTACATCACAGGTTAGAGTATACGAATATAATTTAGGTTAGATTAGGTTAGAGCCTACGAATACATTTTTAGGACAGAACGTAGGGAGCAGAGTAAGTACAAAACAACATACTTTCATACAAGAACGTTTATTAATACGAGTAGTTTCGACGCTACTTAAAACATAATACATAGCTTATATATAATATCTATTAAAATAGTACATTTCGTATACACTAATAATGGTACTACATACCCGACTATAAAGTAAACATGGTAACAGCAGTTTAAAAGAATAGATAGTAAATATAACTATATCTAATTATTTTATAAAATACTATGTTAACTAAGAGGTAATATGCAGAATATATACGCCTGTATTCGGCCTCTAGAGGGTTCATACCCTAATATAAGGTTAGTGCGAGAGATTAACGATCCCTGACCGAAGGGTTAATATAAGGGTTAAGGTTAAGGGTTAAGGTTGAAGCATGATGGGTTAAGGGGAGAAGGGTTAAGGGTGAAAGGTTAAGGGTTAAGATGATGATAATAAGACTTCACCTAGCAATAATGTAATATTTAAAGACGTGAGTCTGAAACGTCGACACAGTGACACCACCGTTCATGAAACCGCAATGACAACTACAGAAGTCAATAAAGGAGAAAATAATAATAAGATACTAAACGCCCGTAATTCTATACGTAAGAAATTAGCCTACTTTCACGATGATAAAACAGAACCTCAGGATATTCCATATATACCTCGACCAGGGACCGCTAATCTCTCACCGAAACTTGAACACGCATCTCCAGTTACATCTGTTGAAGATGAAGAAGAAGAAGAAGGAGAAGAATTCTGACTTAAAGATTTATAAGGAATTCTCTAACTATTATAGAGCATTATTAGCTAGCGGAGAAAACAAAAACGTAGACAAAACTAGGTACGCTCTATATAACGACATCGATGAGTGGCGATTTGGTTGTTCGCGAGTACAGTTTCAGGGAAAAGATATTTTAATTAAAAACAAACTTTTCAATGGAACATCCGGTCTGTTTACTTTACTAACGCTTAAACGAATAAGCTCTCCTAGTCCAACAGAGGAAGATATCGACAACTATATGAAAATAATCTCACTTACTAATGCTCATAAGAAAGACTATAGGCGCAACGGTCGACTAATGAGCGTTAAACATTGGAAATACGAAAATTTAATCAGGCCTAATTTATACAGAATAACAGACTTTGGGATTAGTCTTCCCAAAAAGTTAAACAAGATGAAACCGGATTGTATACGTCAGAGTACGTCTGATCAACTAGTGGACCGACTTCGTCTGTTGTATGCTGTAACGAAAGCTCTTAGTAGCAGTCTCGAAAACGAAAATGAAATAATTTCAGTCATCGCAGAGCTTAAAGCGAGAAAAATCATAGAATAAGTAAATATTTAATTTGTACTATGTAATATGATCTTATTGTATTGCTATTTATATGTAATATGATAAAATAAACGATATACATTCTATATATGTTTCTTATTTGTTTACCTCTCTCGCGCAGTAAACGTTCTGGTAGATGATCCTTTTGAGTTCCTGCATCATCTTGATACGTTTTATTTCATAGCATTACCAGAGGCAGCAGTATCAGGAGTTTTCCCACGTCTTACATATGCATACAATCAAACTACCTGGAATAAGTAGATGTAGGTACAATTAAAAAACAATAAGTTTTAAAGACATTTATTATATTATATTTATTATACATTATATCCAGATGTAATAAATTTAAGTCTATCATCTAAATCAAGATCGTTCTGTAAATCTACAATAGTTTTCTTAGTAAGCTTATAAACTAATTCATTCAAAAATAAACCATCCTTATATCTACAAGAAGAATTTAACACACTTAATACAACATTATTGTCTACAAGCGTTGTTCTAACTTTTATAGCCGCGTCCAGGACTTCTTCGGCGAAACGTTCGTAATTGCGATGCATAGTTTTAATACTATCAATCTTTTTCCATAAAAAGGTTTTCATCGTGTATAATCTCCCTAGACTTAATTCGGAAATGTAAAGTTCAACACTTCGATTATTTTTTTGAAACAAATTTGAGACACTTGTTTCCTACACTATGAAGCGTATAATCGGTCAATACGTATCCATCAAGTTCGTTGTGTTTCAGACATCCTAATATGTACGAAGCATCCTCTATAAAATCTTTAAATGAGTCTTCGTTAAACTGCACACCTAGATCAGTGCCTTTCTTCAAGATTCTTATACACACATCAAAATTCTTGAAAGGATCCAGTCCAAGATGTAAATATTTCGACCCGCTGTTGTTTAACGGCATCTGTATTTCACAAAGAAGTCTTGATTTTGCGTAGTTTAGAATTTTTTCATCATCATCCTGAACTTTTATATCGTATGTTTCTTTTGCAAACTTTTTAAAAGTTTTTATAACGGGTGTTTTTTTAAATTTGGCGTCCTAGTTAGCTATGACTATGAGTTTGTTGTGAATAGACCACTATTTTTCAAATGTCAAAATGTCAAAACTTAAAAGTGAGGTTAGGTTTAGATACACTGCGGCGTGGCGACATTCAAAGGTGCGTTCACAATCGAACTCTCATTGCTTGCTCTGACGCCAAATTTAAAAAAACACCCGCTATCATCGCTATTCGGTTGAACTTGAAGTGAATCACACTTCCTAGGCACACTATACGGTTCACATCTACTATTATGTTGAATGCACTCAGCTTTGTAGAATGACATTTTAACTATGAATAAACAGCAACACCGATAAATCGTGACTAAATAAGTAGGTCTGCTGCTTCTGTTATTTATTACCGTCTAAAGAGGAAGGGAGGAATCACTAAAACGTTTACATTACGTTGGATCCTGTTTGATACAGTCTGTAGGTTCCTATATCCCTCACTGATGCTGTTTTCCGCATACTCTATTCGAAATATGCATAGTATTCGTCAGCGCTTAAAGTATAACTTCATGTTTATACTTAGGCTCGTAATCGTATGTAGCGTATTGATGCTTGCATAGTATAATTATTTTCTCAACGCAGGATATATATCGATATTTTTCTAGTTTGATTAAATCCTATAAGTTATATTCATATCGCCCTTTTTATTCTGTTAAGATGTTTATAATAATCATGGTGAGCCTGGTATGAACATAATCCGATTGTACCTATTCTTTTCTCTCCGTTTGTATAATATAAAATATATATTCCGCGTCAGACTGATTAGTATCGTCATATGTACCGATTGTTATATTTCCGTGAATATTTGAGTTTTCACCAATACACAGGATAAATTTTTATCTCTAATTTTATATATGGCGTTTTATATAGAGCAGGAGTCTCACGATAATTTATACATATATTGTCTTTGAATATTCTAAAACAGACAAAGAACCCTGAACCCTTGTTAGGAATTTTAAAAATAACGAAATTTTTATTGAATCAGCTAAATAGATAGTGTACTTATAAGTGAATCTCTAAATAACGAATGCGTTAACAGAACTCCTGCACCAATATACATAACGTTTCATCGTGTTTTTCAAAACACATTTCATTGTAAAAGAATAAGAATAATTTCAATTTTATTTATCAGGCGATATACATTATATTATTTTCATATATTAGTATGCAAAGTTATCGTTTCAATAAAAAGTAAAATATTTATCTGATTTATTTCTCCAGGTTAAGTCTTCAGGGTTCTCATAACTGTAGATATTGCAAGAGGTAACTATCCTGTGTTTCAAAGTTATAAAGACGTATTACAAACATATGTTATAGACTTATATTTCGAAGGTATCGAAAATGGTTACAGATTATTATTAATCATACGAGTTTACTATAGATACGATGAATATCCTACAAGAGTATATAGTATATTATTACATATCTGCGTATTTCGAAGCTATTGAAAATGTATGATATATTGTAAAATAACGTTTAAATATGGCGACGAATATCTATATGATGCATAAACAATAAGAACACATATGTAGAAACAGTTTACAAGGTAGTAGATATAACGAAAAAGGCTAAAATCTGTTCAAAACTACATTATGTCTAGAAACTAGAAAATTAAGAGAATTGTAGCATACGCTTGTTAAAGAGCCGGTAACAACTCATGCGGCTTCGATGTAGCTATTGTTGATACAGTAGTTGTTTTACACCCTTCAGCCATAATTATCACAAAAGGACTGTATATCTAAACGTATATAATTTGATACAATTATTCTTAATGCACTGTAAATACAAAAAAACTGTAATAGACATTTGTGATGTGTCCTTAGGTGACTTATTTACCATATATTATGTTTAAAACACATAAAGGTTTTTATGTATTTTTTCTATCTTGTTTATTTCATGCTTGGATTCGTCTATGTTACTGTTGATACGACTACCCAGTTCCTAGAGAAGGATTATTAGTTTTTCTAGCAACATACCCTTTTCTTCATGTACCCTCTCGTAATCTTACATCGTAGGGTTGAGGGTGAAGGGTTAAGGGGTCTATGTACATTAATAGTAATAGGAAAATGCTTTTGAATCCTAAAATTTATTTAAATAAAACTTAAAGAATAAAATTTAGAAAAATTCCATTGATATATTATAAGGTATATAATCTCAGTAAACCGTTATTGTCTAGTTAGAATACTTGTATAGGGTATTCATGAATTTAGAAGTATACTACATACGTTCGTGACAATCTAATAAGAGGAGGGATGTATACCTTTGTTATGTACAGATACAATTGATGTAATACGTGCAACATTAAACTCATTTCTTTTAAACTGACGACACCTCATCATACAAAACATACTGTATTTATGTATTCCATTTCTCTGCTGATATGTTTTCTATAGTGTGTTTTAAATATTATACCCCGTTCTCTCAAGAATGCATAAAATTTTCGAAATATCTGTTTATTATTTTACTTGGCACATATAAAAGTAGCAAAATGAATTTCTATTTTAACCTGTTAACTTTTATGTACTTTATTTTGCTATTCAACTTGACCCTAATTATGATTAAATGAGAAAACATGTTATCAATCTGTTCAAAATTCGAATGTCTAGAAAAAAATGGGTAGCTCTTACTGAATATACGAAGAATACGTTTTAGGTATGTATTGAGATACATAACATTTCTCTCATATATGAATTTGTATATATCGAGTTAAAGTTAATGAATGAATACAACATAAATCATTACTCTACGTGTTCCGTGATTAAGACTTCAATAATCGAACGAGTTATTCGTACAATTAAGCAAAAACTGTATACGATTTAGTTGATAGCTCTGTATGACATTCGGAGTTAGATGTTGACTCTATCAAGTTTTTAATTTGCTGATCTGAAGCTGCTGAAGACCTTCACTTCTGAGGAATAGGATCATTCTAGATCTTGCTACCGTACGTGCTTTCATATATGTTTAACATAAAAATAAATGAAAAACTATAAACTTCTTTTATTGTTTTTATTTATAAAATTTTAATAATAATATTAAATGTATGCATTGTACGACATATTGATAGGGTAGGTGAATTGCAGGCATTTAGCAGGCCCGTGTTTCTAACTGCGGATCCATAGGCTAGAAGAAGAATCAGAAAAAAAAGTATTAGGCAATGTTCATTGAATAGACTACCTGTTACATTTCATACCTTATTCGTTTCGATAAACATACAGTCAGCATACGGTTGATATCTTTCTGTCTTTACTTTACCTAGGTAAACTAATCCTAGAGACAGAGTTTTATTCGCTATCTTCTGGTTGCGATCGACCACTTTATCTTCAGTAAGTTTGTCGGCAAATCTTTTGGGTAGATATGTTATATGTTTTTCAGCGACTATGAACACTGCTCTGCGTCCGTCCCTGCAGGTGATAATTTTGACCTCTGATATCTCTGCTACTTCCTTCACGTTGTATTCATGCAATTTCTTGACGGGTTTTGCTGTTCCGGCTGATTGGTTCAATTCGTTTAAAAATTCCATTTCTTACTGTAAGCAATCGTAAAACATTTACATATCAGGCAGTTTTAAAATATAAGCAACTGAAGATAAAACATACCTGCTTGATATATTTCAAATAAATTTGCAGGATACAGAATTATCAAGCATTGGTAATTTCGCGTCTTCGACTTCCTTGATACAGTAACCTGTTGGAATAAAAACTATGTGAATTTCACGCAGATAGAAACTGCAGTCAGTCTATAACAAATTTCAAAATAAGTTTACACAACATCGTTAAAAATAAAAGCAACTTACTCGATGAATTTCAAATAAGGAAAATTAATATTTCTTATTGATAAATTATATTTCTTAGGAACTGTAGACTATCTAAATGGAAGTCGATCTAAAACATTTGTAAATCATTTACATATAGTTTTTAAAATATAAGCAAAAATAAAACATACCTGATTTTAATTAAATATTCACTTGATGTAACTATCTTGATGATTCGGGAACACTTTCGGAATGGTTGGGAAACAGAAATTTCGGGGTTTCTATATCAGTTTTTGGCGTCTGCGTAATAAATACGTCACGAACATTAATAAACAACTTTTCTTGAAAGCTGTTAGTTATTATAGAAAGGACTCGTATTAATCTTAAGTAAAGAATAATAATAATAAACATGTTTCTCGGTTAAAAGAAGTTAATGAAGCGTACATCAAATCTGTATGATTCAGAGTTCTGAAACAATACAATTAATCACATATAGTACGATATAATGTTATATCTCTTTCAAATTATTTCCGTATTCAAATTTCTACACGTCTAACTTATACAGATTAATACAAGGGTGAGTAATTGTCAATTAAAACAATAATTTATGCCGCTTTTAAGATGACGATCTCTTAACAAATTTTTAGAAAATCTAAATTCCTTTGAAATGTTTAGTCATCTGTAAGAACGTTTTGTTTATTTATGGTTGAAAGCAGTTTTAAGGAATGTTGGAAAAAACAACGTGACTAATTACCTTGTACGTATTTTCATGCAATAACATCAGCTTGAAGTAACTTCTTAAACAGTTATAAATACAGAAAATGTTTTTGAATTTTAAAATAATGCTGTACAGTATTCTACATTCTTAAAAGTTTCATTTAAATAAAGTTTTAAGAAATTATAACGACCCTAATTGTTTTCTTTCAAATAGAATTTGCTTTACTTGTAAACCGTATTTTAAATGTTTATGACGTATATTTAAACAGGTCAAAATGCAACAGAGATAATCCGACTGGTGATTGACAGTAACCTTTAGAGGTACTTTGTATACTTGAAAATAGATTTTTCTCGTATTATTACCCTAGATGTTTCTACATGTTAATTACGTATAGATCTATATTTAAATATCAATTAGGAATGACAACATAAGATTGATTTTAAAATAAATTTATGAGAGAGAGATGACAGATGCAAATGATATATAAAAATGAGATGTACAAATGAGATATGAGTTATGTAAATGAGAGATGAGATATGCAAACGATACCGTGAATTAATTTAATTCGCGCATGCATATAAAAAATGAGCTAGGCAAATGAGAGATGAGATATGCAAATGATACCGTGAATTAATTTAATTTAATTAAATTAGATCAATTAATTTAATTCGCGCATTTAATTAGATCGCGCCTCATTTGAATATTTATTAAAGGAGTGGGGATGGACTCAATGGGGGGAATACCTACTAATTGCATACATTTTCATTGCGCGATACGTGAAGAAAACGGGTGATTTACAGGTAGGAGTAGAAAAAAATCTTTACGGTGTTATATTTACTTTTAAAATAATGCTGTTGTCAACAACAATCAAAATATCTCTAATCAAAAATAGTGTGACATTCCTTGTTTTTGTCTCATACTCTTGAATTATTCTCCAACTAAGTGCACTACTAATTTGTCTCCAGCACTTTATTAAATGGCATAAATTTTCTTTCATTTGCGGGTTTCGCTAAAACATTAAAACTGTATTCTGTATTTGTAGTAATATCTATTACTTGTATAAAGCAGTAAACCACCACATATCTTCGGTCCTAAATAATGCTTGGGTTAAGCGCTAAAAGGAGGTTATGAAGGAATGCAGAATGGAAGAGGGATCGTGACTTGCAATAGATTGACAGTATGATTCATCTGGATTTTCCAAGAAAAACTGCACTGCTGCATAATGAATGCGAAAACAAAACAAATTATTGCCATATTGGATCATAATTTCAATGTTGAAATACAAATAGTTGGAGGTGACGTGCAGTTCTAAAAAATGTCAAAGAAATGGCATTTCAAAGACAAATAAAAAAAGTCATACAACAAAGTCGAACGAATGGGAAAAATTACAGTTTAAACTACCAAAGAACATTTATAACACAAAAAACATTTTGTCGAGCGTTTGTCAAGATTTGGTTCCAACAGACAAAATTGCGATAAGCCAAATGCCGCTACAATCGTAGTATCGCTGTCGTTCTTCTTCCGCTTTACATTTTAAAAGTAAGCTGTGCCTTATCATATTTAAACTATCTAATAAGTGTAAAACTACATTTACAAATGATTCGTGAAGAATAATGCACATCCCCGATAGCACGAAAGTTTTCAGCAAATTTGCCTTTCGCTCAACTTTCATTTGCGAACATGAATTTGCGTTAGCAATTTTGTAGCAAACTTATTTTCGTTTGTCCCGACAAAGATGCGCGCGACGAAGGTAATTGCGTGTTTGTCCACGCTGTAAACGGGCACTAGTGCTCGCTAGTTCGCTATTTTACATTGTGATTGTGAGTGGTTATCGTTATCTGGTGAAACGGGAAAACTAAATTGGAAACAAATGGAGCAACCATTCTCAATTAATTTCGTAAGTACGGAATATTCTATTAGTTACCTAGTTAATATTATTTGTGCTTGAATGTAGTATTATTATTATTAGGTCTATCTTGTTAAATTGATATTTTATAAATCTTATTGAATTCTTTCGTCCATGTTCACAGCATTACTATACCTTATACATTACTGTGCATTATCAAAATAAGTAAAAAAAAATACAAGTCATTACGATTTTGTGTTTCAGGGAACAAGACAAGCAAACAGTCGAGGTGGAGGTAATGGATGACACGCGGATGATAACAACAAATGATATTCTATCATATTTTCTATAAATATAAGTTTTATAAATAAATTTTATCTGTTTATTTTTTCCATAAGCGTTTTCCCATACTCGTAACAATACTACATTTTTCGTAATTTCATAAACTAAAAAAAAATAAAAATTAAGTTTACTACAAAATTTCAGGTAAATATTTGTAACAAATTTTATTTTCATGATTTGCTGAAAGTTTGCAGGGACAAATTTTTTGCAAATATTTTGAACAAATTTATCAAGGGGAAACTTCAATCTTTTCCGAAAACTTTATGCACATGTTCATGTTTGCAAAGACAACTTTTCCTCAAATATTTGGTTTGCAAAGGGAAATTTTTGAAAGTGTGCTATTTTTATTTGCTATGTGGGATGTTTTCTCCACTTACTTCATTTTCAAGAGCATTTTCCTGGTAGCAAATGCATTCCCTTACAGTTGTAATAAGCATACAATTATTGGCATTTGCACCAATTTAGATTGTTTAATCTTATAATGTTTGACTGATTTTACTTTTTTCAATCTTATATACGAAAATGTTGCTTCAACAGCCAGACTGAGACCCGGATTAATCTCCTGTGCGCCCTGAAGCACTTTTACGTTTGGCGCCTTCTGATGATATATCATTAAACCTCGGTAGCGTTAGCTATTCGGAAAGCGTAAACAAACAGTGGTTAGGTGACCGCTTAAAGCTACGTTCGCATAATGATGCGTTACCACATAGAGTATACGTAGGCGAAACCAAAGAGACGATGAAAATGTTTAACATCAATTAAATTAGACCCGTTACGTATCATTACCAACAACAAAGCCTAGTTTAAAAAAGGTGTTTGTCATAAAAGGGGCATTTTTCATGATGTAGACTCCCTCTATAATAAATAAAACTTCAAGGTCGAAATAGCTGTTACTATTAAAATTTTTTGCAAAATATGTATTTAACTGATAAAACAAAAAAGAAGTAAAAACAATCATCAGCGTTAACCCAAGTTTTGTCACTAAAAAATATCGATCGCCTTTTTTCGCTATAGTTTTTAATTGTCCTTAAAAAGTTTCGGTGCCAGAGAACAATCTTTTTCCCGTTAACAAACATGGCATTCCCGCGCCTTAAATTTTAGTTTTTCCTTTAAAATCTTTTCCTATTTAAAGGAACATTATCAAGGTTTTCGGTCGTTTTTTGAATTTGCAGATTCACAACACTTACGCAATAAAAATAAATGCAATTGCACCGTGTAAGATGAACATTAGTACTGGATGTTTATCCGCACTTCCACGCTTAAGTCATCAGTCATTAAGCGTGCTCACCAATAGCGTTGCGTTCGTTTTGCTTACGTTTTCTGAATAGCTAACCCGACCAAACTTTAGATGAATAGAAGTAGGTATCAAAGTCAACAACTATTTTGCGTTTAATTTATATTGAAGTATGTTTAATTTAAATTTTTTTATAATTTGACATCAATAAAAAATGTATTATTACCATAAATTTAAACTCAATTTAATTTAAGGAAGCATTTTTTACGTAATTTTACTTTGGCAAATCCGCAAATGTACCTATACAATTTTGGAAATCTACAGAATTAGTTATTAACATAACATTGATAGGACATTTCATTTCCCTTGGCCAAGAGAGGACCTAATATAATTTTTTCCAGAGCAGTTTGTTGTAGCTATTACAAATACTTCTGGCGGTTCAGTCACAGACCTTTCTAAGAATTTGCGATTCTGTGAATCATGTCTGGCGCTGGCGCCCTCAAAAACGTGGTGCCTGAAGTCCGAGCTTCATAGAATTCAGTGTTAATCCAGGCCTGTCAACAGTATCTGAACTAAATCTTGTTAATATATAATAGAACCCAGCTTGCTGTAGTATTAATTTTATACACAAATAAGTACTTTGAGCTGTCAACTTTGAATCATCTCCCATCTCTTTTGTTAGCCGTTTGCAACCTTCTGCTAGTGGAATTGATTTGTATGTTTTCTATATAATTCGAAAAGGTAGCATACAGCCATAGGACATAGCTATAGAATTGTCGCATCAACATTCCATGGTTTCTATCACCGGATTTTTCAAAGATTTTAAAGAAAAAGTGACTGTTGGAGAAAACATTTGCATTGCTAGTAAAATGTTTACTTACTAGTCCCTGTTAAGTAGCATACAGGATTTATAGACAGTCCTTTCTGCATTTAGTAAAAGATTCTTGAAAATGACAATGAGATCACGCATTTTGAAGAATAAATATCGTGATCTAAAAATCATTCCTAGTATTATTCCAAGCATGACAAAAGCTAAAAGATAAAGATAAGGGTAAAGGCGAATGGAAACCATGTTCAATGTAGATTCTGATTAAGACACTAAATTCACACTAGGTTAAAAACTTCAATACCTGAATTGGTAAAGAGTAAAAAACATCTAAAGTCAAAGACACATGAAAGAAACATCCTATTGGACTTGTAAATTTAGTAGTCAATCCATTACCACAAAACACATCAGTAGTTAGGCTATGTGAGTTCTGGCTCAAAATCCCATGTTATTTTAAAGGGGCCTCAAAGTTAGCTAAAATACCACAATCCAAGATGGCGGCGGCTCGATGGCTCCTCCCCTTGCTTCTGATTGGCTATCCCCACTCCTGTAGACACACCTACTTCTCTCTGATTGGTCGACGCCATCTTGGATGATACGCCTACTGCTCTCTCATTGGTCAATTAAGTCACCCATACTGCTCTCTGATTGGTCAATTAAGTCACCCCTATAGCTCTCTGATTGGGCAATTAAAATAAGAGCGTTGTCCGGATTATTGATTGAGTTGATCGGCTTCGCCCCTATAGCTCTCTCTGATTGGTCAATTAAAAATAAAGGCGTTGTCCTGATTATTGATTGAGTTGATCGTCCAATAGAAACCTACTACTACTACTACTAGCCGGTATTGATTAAACATATTAATAATAATAATTGAAGGGTGGTGCGCGCGTTACCCTGAGTATTGATTTGTAATAATAATAAGCGTATATGCAAAGCATGAAAAAATTCTTGTTTGAAATTACCGAAATACCAGTTGAAAGGGTTATGAAAAAGTACATATTACATGATAATAAAAGTATGTCGGTTGTCACTGTACATGCTTATAGGTATACGATATTTATTTATCTTTATGTTTTGAAGGCGAATGAGGATATTTATCATAAAACGTATGCAAAATACTTAGAAATGTATTATCCTAGATATCAAGTCTTTCAAAACCTTAAGTATTTATATTGTATTAGATTATTACCAAATGTAAAGAAAAAAAGTACATATTACATGTTAATAAAGGTATACAGCAGTAAGTCATATAAATCGTTTACGCAATGTTAATATTTTGTCATCTTACGCAAATTTCTTTTGATCTTGTCGCTTATTTTCAGAGTGAGGTTAACATCAATTAGAAATTTATAACGAAATACACTCATTGAAAGATAAAATCTATGTTAACGTATTAACGTAGTTAGTTCAAAATATTCGAGCTAAAATGAAAATATATTTATCATCTATATGGATTCACATCAGCCGGTAATAGAATACATAGTTTTACACCGATAACGTACTGTAACATGTGTGTTGCCGATAGGGTGATAGGCGTCGTGATATAATGAAATAAGGGTGACCTGAATAACATGTTAAATACAAAGGATGAATTTGCAATGCATGCATACATTTATAGATTTTTGATTTTGAATTAGATGAAGAGGGAAACTATTTACTACTCACCCTAATTTATCTACTAACCTGATTGCTGCACTTTGTACATTTAGAATATATCTCGTTTATAGTTAGTACTAATGAGCTTTCAATAAATTAACCGTTCAGCTGGTATTTCAGTCATTTATCCCTTTTAACAGATGTTAGTTAACCCTTACAACTGTCCTTTCGACAATTTAACACGTTATTCAGGTCACCCTTATTTCATTATATCACGACGCCTATCACCCTATCGGCAACACACATCACGCACTCATCGATGATCCTGGTACTACGTCTATCATCACCTTGTCGATCATACTTCATCCTTAATTAATTCTAACTAAACGTCCTTTAGACCTTAATGCAACATTTTACAATTCACACACGTTTTTCAAATCACGCACCTTTTACAAGTACTCACGCACATTTATAGCGTATAATTAGTGTACAATATGTCAGACCGTTGATGTACCATTAAGTTTATTAGTAATGTTTTAAGGGGTTTAGATGGAATAACAGGGTTCTTGCGTAAAAGATTGTCTAAGTTCCTGCTTATAGAGCTCGGCCATCACAATAGTCGTCGTCGAGTTTGTATATAACCCCATTGTATATAATTTCACACACCCTAGGTTATACGTTGTTCAAATTATGGGGTGAATAGTCAATTGAATTGTATTGTAATAAGTATTATTGCTTAGTAGGGACATGTATTGATTATACGTTTAATGAGACAGTAGTATATCTATGTATTGATTCTTACGTCAGAGCGACAGAGTGGAAATGATTTCCTATATAAACGTTTATGGTTTATTCTTTAGATGTAATGTAATAATTAAATCGACCCCATTGTAAAAGCATTAGTATATACAATCAACCCTCCTTTGTTAAGAGTATTGATTTTCTAGGGGACCCTTTTTTTTCACCCCAGCTCAATAGGTAATTAAGATATATGTATAAAAGGGGGTCTGTATGTAATATATACAATAGTTGCATCGTTTTTAAAAGCATATTCCAGAAAATAATTATCATTTCTAACAAAAGAATTTAATTAACAGTCCTTCGTGGTCGAGTCGACCACCCTCGGCCCTATGACGTAATATCATAACCGGCGTGTGTGGTATATAAGGAGCGGTCTCCCATGTTTTTTTAACTATTATTAAATTAGTCTTTCTAGAGTAGTGACTTCATTATTATACTGTGAAAGCGTTTCAATTGTTTATTAATAATTGTGTAGTGAAAGTGCTTAAAACAATTGTTCCTAAATTATCATTAAATTGTATTTGCTAAAGTATATTATTTACAACAGTGAAAAATAAGTGTCCAGGTGAGTTACTATTTTTATTTATTTAAAACTCTTTAAGTGTTATACAATAAAACGTGGTAATCAAATTTAAAAAAGGGTACATTATGTTTTGTTTCTAAAAATACATTATTTAAACAATCAGGAATTTTTGACTTATATGATATAACTACAGTGTTACCGTAAAAAATCTTCAACTCTTATTAAAGTATTAATTACTTATCATATCCTATCTACGTAATAATTTAAAAAATAATTATTTGATATAAGAAATTTTAACACTAATTATCCATTGAGTTTTTATTAGTATTAATATTTAATAACTCTATTAACCAAACGACCAGTGCTTTTATTACTGTTCTCAAAATCTTTTTTCCTAAAATTTTTCCCCCCCAAAATGTTTTCTAATTTTTTTGCTTTTTGCATTTTAACAATTTTAAATTACAACTAGCATAGCATTTTAATATATGAACTGAACTGATTTATGAATCATATTATTTAAATTCCGCTTCAAGACACCTAGTAACTAGGTAATTTTTTCGGCTTTTAGCTGTTTTCTCAGCGGTACGTGTAAACAAAATATAGAACGAAGTTCTAACTCTAGATTTCAGTTTCAGTGCAGCAACTGAACGCGTAACACTTACCTCTCTTCGCATACGTACTTAAACGTCTACAAGAAAAAAAAAGATGTCATTCGCAGTTCAGCTTCTTGATAACCTAAGGGATCTTGCATACAACCCGCAGCTACAAGGTAATGCTCGAGCCATCTCGAGTGCTTTAAAGCACTGTAGCACTGCAGTATGGAGAATCAATAGGGTACTGAAAAAAGAAACATCCATAGGGGTGAAGAACCATCTATCAACCTGCCTGGCCCAAGCGAGATCATACAGGGAGATTATTAAAGCCTTAAAAACTATAGGTGGAAGCAATAGTCGGCGAAAAGAGACCGCTCGCGATCGCGTGAAGTGGGCTGATATGAAATCAGCTTTTAAGTCACGTATCAGAACTGCTGTAATCACCAACATCAAGCATATTGATCCGAAGGCATTCATGGAAGACTGTTCAGTTATTTTTCGGAGACGTGTTCTGAATTCGTTGAAGAAAGATGCGGCGTTAAAAGTAAACGCAATTTTAACTGGATTATTCGAGATCAAGAAGAGAGATGAGATCATAGAGGAAATAAAGTACTTGAATACAAGAAATGCAGCCATTTATCAGGATAGTGATATATCCCAGTGGTTCGTAGACAATATTCAAAACTCTATACTGAAAGATCTCGAGGAATTTCAAGTAAGTTTAAAAAATCTCATAAGTTAGAAATAAACTAATGCGCACATATTTCTTTATCTAGCAAAAGGAAAGCGGATGGAGCCTCAAATCAATCATCAACCTCCAAGTAAACATCAACAAGTTTACCCAGCAACTAGGCTCATCATACATTGAGCTGCCTGAGCAAATAAAAAAGAAGAAAGCTTGCATCAATGTACAGAATAATGATGAAGCCTGCTTCGCATGGGCTATGGTGAGCGCACTGTATCCCGTTGAAAAAAATCATTCACGCACCTCTAAATACCCTCACTACTCTACTGTCTTAAACTTGAAAGACATTACAATGCCAATGACGATTAAACAAATACCCAGATTCGAATGCCAAAATAATATTTCCGTTAATGTATACATCCTGGAGAAGCAGAAGGGTAAGAAAAAGTTAAGCGTGTGCCCCACCTATTTAACTAAAAATAAGCAAGATAAACACGTCAACTTGCTGCTTCTCCAGGATGTATATTATGATGATGATGAACAGATAGCTGATGGTGATTTTAAGCCACGCTTCCATTATGTTTATATCAAGAATCTAAGCCGGCTACTATCTTCACAGCTTAGTGGAAATCGTAGTCATAAGTTCTTTTGCGATAGATGTCTCCACTACTTCCATACACAAAAAAAATTACAACTTCATACTGAAGACTGTATAAAAATGAACGAGTGTAAAGTTAGGCTACCAACAGCTGAGCAGACACAAGTACTATTTAAAAATCATAAGCATAAAGAATCAATGCCATTCATCATATATGCCGATTTAGAGTGTCTGCTGATACCGACTCGTGAAAAGGACAAGGTACAAGACCATATCCCCCATAGTATAGCATACTACGTTAAATGCTCCTATGATGATACCTTGTCCTTTTACCGGGCTTATCGTGGCGATGACTGTCAAGGATGGTTTGCTCGAGAGATGAAGCAGTTTGCTGAGAACGTTGAGACGGTGTTTCTTTGTCCTCTACCTATGAGCACCCTATCGCCTGAGCAAGACGCTGAATTCCGTACTGCTACACATTGTCACATATGTCTGGAGTCATTTTCTGTAGATAACAACAAAGTGAGGGATCATTGTCACCTTTCCGGTAAGTACCGAGCTCCTGCCCATACAAAATGTAACATCAACTACAAGGACAGCCATATCATACCCGTAGCTTTCCATAACTTAAGCGGGTATGACAGTCATTTCATTATTAAGAACCTAGCTTCAGACTTTGACGGACGAGTAGATCTCCTTCCAATCAATAAAGAGCGCTATATATCTTTTACTAAGAATGTAGACCACAATTTAGTAAAATTCAGATTTATAGACTCTTTTAGATTTTTGGCTAGCGGTCTAGAAACTTTGGCATCCTATTTAGATGTATACCCAAATTTAAAATCACAATTCCTAGACTTAGACGAATCAAAATTCAAAATTCTGACTAGGAAGGGGGTCTTCCCTTATGATTACATTAATGACTGGACGAAACTTGATGAGACACAATTACCAGACAAATCCAAATTCTACAATAGCTTAACAGATACAGCTATAACGGATGAATGCTATACACATGCCGAGAATGTATGGGACTCTTTCGGTTGTCAAAATTTAGGCGAGTACAGTGATTTATACCTGAAAACAGATGTATTGCTTCTTGCCGATGTGTTTGAGCAGTTTCGTTCAAGCAGTTTGAAAACATACGGCTTAGACCCGGCGCATTACTATACTCTACCCGGATACACCTGGGATTGTATGCTTAAGTCAACCAAAATTAATCTCGAACTACTTACGGATATCGATAAAGTTTTATTTATCGAACGCGGTATTCGTGGAGGTCTAAGCCAATGCTCAAAACGGTATGCTGAAGCCAACAACAAACTTCTACCTAATTATAATCCTCAAAAACCAACAACATTTTTAATTTATGATGATATTAATAATCAATACGGTTGGGCGATGTCTCAGTACCTACCATATGGAGGATTTGAATGGGTAGAAGATGATTTTGATTTAGACAACTTTAATTTCAATGTACCGACAGACAATCCTGAAGGATACATTCTCGAGGTTGATCTAGAATACCCTCAAGCCATTCACGACGCCCATGTAGATCTTCCATTCTGTCCTGAGCATCGCACACCGCCAAATTCAAAAGAGACAAAATTAATGGCAACGCTTACTGATAAGAAGCAATACATCATACATTACCGGAATTTACAGCAATGTTTGGAAAATGGGTTGAAGTTAACCAAAATTCGCCGCGTTTTGAAATTTAAGCAGAACAACTGGCTAAAGTCATATATCGACTTAAACACTGAACTTCGTAAGCAGGCTAAAAACGAGTTCGAGAAAAACCTGTTTAAACTTATGAATAACGCGGTTTTCGGCAAGACGATGGAAGACATTAGAAAACACTTGATAGTCAAATTAGTAAACAAATGGGAAGGACGTTACGGTGCTGAAGCGCTCATCTCAAGGCCAAATTTCAAATCCAGCACAATTTTTACCGAAGATTTAGTAGCTATTGAGTTGAATAAAACCGAAGTTTATTTCAACAAACCCATATATGTAGGCATGTGTATATTAGACATATCAAAATTAAAACTGTATGACTTCCATTACTCATACATGAGAAAGCGTTACGGCGACAAGGCGCGAATTTGCTATAGTGACACAGATTCTCTTGTATATGTCGTCGAAACGTCTAATCTGTATGAGGATATTAGACGTGACGCTTATGAACATTTCGACACCAGTGACTACCCCGAGAATAATATATATGACATCCCGCGCGTTAATAAAAAAGTATTGGGTATGATGAAGGACGAGAACGCCGGTAAGGTGATGACGCATTTCGTCGGCCTTCGATCAAAAATGTACTCGACGAAGGTTTTTAGAGATGAAGATGAGGAGATGTTAGATCTACAGAAAATGGTGCGGGCGGGAAAAAGTGATACGGAGATTCGACAGGCTCTTGAAAACCGAAGAACTGTTAAGAAGGCGAAGGGTGTTAAGAAACATATAGTTAAAAATCATATCTCTTTCGATGACTATGTTAACTGTTTAAACGAAGGCAAGGAAACATGTGTGCAACAAAAATTATTCAGATCCGATAAACATCGAGTTTCAACCATCTCTCAGACTAAAATCGCGCTCAGCCCTCACGACGATAAGCGCTATATCATCCCCGGCACGCATGACACTCTACCATGGGGACACTATCGCATACATGCTTAACATAACTGTATAGAGTTAATATATAAGTTAAAGATAAGTTTTTATTCTTCCGGCAACAAATAATGTAAATGCTAGAGTGTTATCATATTTTCTAATGTATATATTTCTTCTTTAATAAGTCATCCTCATAAGTCTTGTTAGTTATTGTATATATCTACATAGTTTTGTATATTTCTTTTCTTTTATAAGTAAATGTGTGTACGATATTTGTATATATTCTTTCACATCTTTTTTATAAGAACTATTTTAACATAGATGTTTGAATGAATTTTTATGTATAGCAAAAAAATGTTTTATATATTTTCTTTCACCAGCTTTATGTAAAATCTTGATATAAAAAGAAAATGATTGTATATATATATATATATATATATATATATATATATATATATATATATATATATATATATATTTTTTTTTTCTCATATGTTTTATGTGAAAATAAAACTCGATAAAATGATTTTATTGTTTTTATTTATAAACTATTATACTGTGATTATGTGAAATAAATTAAAGCTAAATAAAACCATGTATATCACTTGATGTTGTTTCATTTAAGGTGTGAATTAAACCATAAACGTTAATATAGAAAATCATTCCCACTCTGTCATACATAGGTCTCTAATATATAGGTATACTATTGTCTCATTAAACGTATAACGCGTACGAACGAACTCTTACAACATAAAAAGAGTTTATAATGCAGGCGAATAACGAAATTTACTATCAGCTGACCAGAAGAAGAAGAAGAAGTAAAGGACGAATACATAATCATATTGATATGAACACTATTTTTATTCTAGTTTTAAGTGTATTATATCAAATACCTGATTAGCGCAGATAGGAAATGCGGTGGGCTGGGGCGATGTCTCAGTACCTACCATATAGAGGATTTGAATGGCCTGAGGGTATTCTAGATCAACCTCGAGAATGTATCCTTCAGGATTGTCTGCCGGTACATTGAAATTAAAGTTGTCTAAATCATCATCATCACCTACTACCCATTCAAATCCTCCATATAGCAGGTACTGAGACATCGCCCAAGCCCACCGCATTTCCTATCTGCGCTAATCAGTTATTTTTCTTCCTCAAACTAGATGTATCGTTGAAAATCTACTAACCTGCTTGTTGCACTTTGCACATTTTAGAATATATCTCGTTTATAGTTAGTTAGTACTAGTGAGCTTTCAATAAGTTAACCGTTCAGTTGGTATTTCAGTCATTTATCCCTTTTAACCCTTACAACTCTAATTTCGACAATTTAACCCTAAACAATGTTTCTTTTTACTGGTGTAAATACCTTTAGCAATATTGGTAGTAACATTAACAGTAGCATTCATAGTCAGTAGCAACGGTTAGTGTAAGTAAAAAAGAAGTAAGTTAAGAACACATTTAAACCTTTTATTTGAAGCAATTTAGAACAGATTGTTGTAAAAGCACACTACAAAAGTATCATCATCATCAAAAGGTATGATTCCAAAATATAGAGTTGCTGAATATATTTGATACGAGATTAATGAAAACAATTAACAAAACATGACTACTGTTCTAGACTTATTTAATAAGATTGCATAATTCTCTATAGATTTCATAAAGCGACTGATTAATTTAAATATTTTAGAAGAGGTGAAATACGACCTTTAGTTTTGTACGTAGTTGTATGCAAACACCCTTTAATGAATCGTGCTATATAATGTTACGTAATCGTTTTATCATGTATTACGTCTTTTTACGGGAGAGTTATACAATCTAATTCATGAAAAGTTTCCTATCTACGTAATAATTTAATAAGAGTTGAAGATTTTTACGTGTTGTACATCGTAAAGAAGGATGATAACTGCTGTATCGAAAACGAGCACGAAACGTTTCAATTATAGCCGGAGAGATATCATAGAATAAATAATATTATTATTCAGTTTGATGTCATACTTCTAATATATTCTTTACGATTCAGTAGTTCATATACTTTTTCAATTAGCTTTTATGATTGTCAGGGTTTGGGTATATACGCATAGAGCCAACGAAAACTAAATTTAATACACGTTCGTGCAAAGAGAATACACTACAATGGTTGAAGTTAATGATCCGTACACCTTGCTCTATGTCAATAAGATATAGTGTACCCCTGCGTTGTTTTTTTTCTTTTTCCCCAGCAAGTCAGAAGGGCGGGATTTCTTGCAGGTGCATATAAATAGACCTATTAATTCTCTTGTAGACATTATTTATTGTCTAGAGATCACATCGTTATCCGATATCGGTTCACCTATATTACATATCCTCCTATCTTTAGCATGATAGTATGAGTCCAGCCCTTTATCTTCTCGACGCAAACATTTAGATAGTAATTTTCTTTCAATATCAACAGATACAAAGGGTGAATTTGCAAAGTACGCATACATTTATTGATTTTCGGTTGGTAGTAGGACCCTCTTTAGTACATTAACAAAATTAAATGAAGAGGGAAACTATTTACTACTCACCCTAATTTATTTACTAACATACTTGTTGCACTTTGCGCATTTTAGAATATATCTCGTTTATAGTTAGTACTAGTGAGCTTTCAATAAGTTAACCGTTCAGTTGGTATTTCAGTCATTTATCCCTTTTAACCCTTACAACAACTCTAATTTCGACAATTTAACCCTAAACAATGTTTCTTTTTACTGATGTAAATACCTTTAGCAATATTGGTAGTAACATTAACAGTAGCATTCATAGTCAGTAGCAACGGTTAGTGTAAGTAACAAAAAAAAGAAGTAAGTTAAGAACACATTTAAACCTTTTATTTGAAGCAATTTAGAACAGATTGTTGTAAAAGCACACTACAAAAGTATCATCATCAAAAGGTATGATTCCAAAATATAGAGTTGCTGAATATATTTGATACGAGATTAATGAAAACATGACTACTGTTCTAGACTTATTTTAATAAGATTGCATAATTCTCTATAGATTTCATAAAGCGATTGATTAATTTAAATATTTTAGAAGAGGTGAAATACGACCTTTAGTTTTGTACGTAGTTGTATGCAAACACCCTTTAATGAATAGTGCTATATAATGTTACGTAATCGTTTTAATTACCTATTTGTTTATTCTAATTTTCTCTTCCATAATAAAACAACGTATATGTAGTTTAAATCCGTCTTCGGCGATTCGCTGCCAAATAATGAATGTGCATAATGCTACTCTAGATACGTCAGCCAGCGTGTCAGTGATAAGATAAGTTTTTTATTCTTCCGGCAACAAATAATGTAAATACTAGAAGGTTATCATATTTTCTAATGTATATATATTTTTTCTTTAATAAGTCATCCTCATAAGTTTTACCTTGTTAGTTATTGTATATATCTACATAGTTTTGTATATTTCTTTTCTTTTATAAGTCATCGTTGTAAGTCAATAACCTGTATATAGTAAATGCGTATATTATATTTGTATATATTCTTTCACATCTTTTTATAAGAACTTTTTTAACATAGATGTTTTAATGAATTTTTATGTATAGCAAACAAATTTTTATATATTTTCTTTCACGACTTTTATGTGAAATCTTGATATAAAAAGATGATTGTATATATATTTGTATATATTTTTCTCACATGTTTTATGTGAAAATAAAATTCGATAAAATGATTTTGTTGTTTTTTTTGTTTATAAACTATTATACTGTGATTATGTGAAATAAATTAAAGCTAAATAAAACCATGTATATCTCTTGATGTTGTTTCATTTAAGGGTGTATGAATTAAACCATAAACGTTTATATAGGAAATCATTTCCACTCTGTCGCTCTGACGTAAGAATCAATACATAGATATACTACTGTCTCATTAAACGTATAATCAATACATGTCCCTACTAAGCAATAATACTTATTACAATACAATTCAATTGACTATTCACCCCATAATTTGAACAACGTATAACCTAGGGTGTGTGAAATTATATACAATGGGGTTATATACAAACTCGACGACGACTATTGTGATGGCCGAGCTCTATAAGCAGGAACTTAGACAATCTTTTACGCAAGAACCCTGTTATTCCATCTAAACCCCTTAAAACATTACTAATAAACTTAATGGTACATCAACGGTCTGACATATTGTACACTAATTATACGCTATAAATGTGCGTGAGTACTTGTAAAAGGTGCGTGATTTGAAAAACGTGTGTGAATTGTAAAATGTTGCATTAAGGTCTAAAGGACGTTTAGTTAGAATTAATTAAGGATGAAGTATGATCGACAAGGTGATGATAGACGTAGTACCAGGATCATCGATGAGTGCGTGATGTGTGTTGCCGATAGGGTGATAGGCGTCGTGATATAATGAAATAAGGGTGACCTGAATAACGTGTTAAATTGTCGAAAGGACAGTTGTAAGGGTTAACTAACATCTGTTAAAAGGGATAAATGACTGAAATACCAGCTGAACGGTTAATTTATTGAAAGCTCATTAGTACTAACTATAAACGAGATATATTCTAAATGTACAAAGTGCAGCAATCAGGTTAGTAGATAAATTAGGGTGAGTAGTAAATAGTTTCCCTCTTCATCTAATTCAAAATCAAAAATCTATAAATGTATGCATGCATTGCAAATTCATCCTTTGTATTTAACATGTTATTCAGGTCACCCTTATTTCATTATATCACGACGCCTATCACCCTATCGGCAACACACATGTTACAGTACGTTATCGGTGTAAAACTATGTATTCTATTACCGGCTGATGTGAATCCATATAGATGATAAATATATTTTCATTTTAGCTCGAATATTTTGAACTAACTACGTTAATACGTTAACATAGATTTTATCTTTCAATGAGTGTATTTCGTTATAAATTTCTAATTGATGTTAACCTCACTCTGAAAATAAGCGACAAGATCAAAAGAAATTTGCGTAAGATGACAAAATATTAACATTGCGTAAACGATTTATATGACTTACTGCTGTATACCTTTATTAACATGTAATATGTACTTTTTTTCTTTACATTTGGTAATAATCTAATACAATATAAATACTTAAGGTTTTGAAAGACTTGATATCTAGGATAATACATTTCTAAGTATTTTGCATACGTTTTATGATAAATATCCTCATTCGCCTTCAAAACATAAAGATAAATAAATATCGTATACCTATAAGCATGTACAGTGACAACCGACATACTTTTATTATCATGTAATATGTACTTTTTCATAACCCTTTCAACTGGTATTTCGGTAATTTCAAACAAGAATTTTTTCATGCTTTGCATATACGCTTATTATTATTACAAATCAATACTCAGGGTAACGCGCGCACCACCCTTCAATTATTATTATTAATATGTTTAATCAATACCGGCTAGTAGTAGTAGTAGTAGGTTTCTATTGGACGATCAACTCAATCAATAATCAGGACAACGCCTTTATTTTTAATTGACCAATCAGAGAGAGCTATAGGGGCGAAGCCGATCAACTCAATCAATAATCCGGACAACGCTCTTATTTTAATTGCCCAATCAGAGAGCTATAGGGGTGACTTAATTGACCAATCAGAGAGCAGTATGGGTGACTTAATTGACCAATGAGAGAGCAGTAGGCGTATCATCCAAGATGGCGTCGACCAATCAGAAAGAAGTAGGTGTGTCTACAGGAGTGGGGATAGCCAATCAGAAGCAAGGGGAGGAGCCATCGAGCCGCCGCCATCTTGGATTGTGGTATTTTAGCTAACTTTGAGGCCCCTTTAAAATAACATGGGATTTTGAGCCAGAACTCACATAGCCTAACTACTCACATCAATGAATATCAAGGCCAATAATTACCACATTCTGTGCAACTGTTTGATTTTTTTAATTTTGGCGGTATATAAAAAATGAAAGCTTGGAAATTTATCGGACGATGGCGCCCATTTAACAGTAGTTGGCCATGGTTGTACTTAGAGTTAACTCTGCGTTTGTATTCGAGTCCAAATATATTAAGCTAAGATAATAATAATCTCGATATGGTGATGTAGGTTATTGATTGTGAATATCACACACTTCCTTATTGTATGTCTAATGAATGAATATAAGATATACAATATCATAAAAAAAATGTAATTAAATATATCTGTTTTGGAAAATTCTATTCAGAAATTTTGTATTGCAATTTGCAAAGTATTTTACGTAAATAAACTGATTTAAACAAATCCACTTATATATTGTTTCAAAATTCTAAAAATCATTTAATTATAACAATCCCAAACTGTAGTACTGTAATAGAAATTATTTTATTCAAATCTCAATATCTTTATTTAATTTTATCTTATATTTCATCTTATATTTAATTAAAATTTGAAAGTCTGCCCTGACTATGTAAATATTCTAAAATGTAAATAAATTTATAGATACAGCTTCATAAATTTTTAAGGTAATTGGTTGGGGACAAACAGTGGACGGTGCTGAACCATCAGAAGAATTGAAAGAACTTTCTCTTCCTGTGATACCTTATGAACAATGTGATGAAGAAGTTCCTAGAGATTTCAGAAGCTATTTAACATATGATAAGATTTGTGCTGGCCATTTGGAAGAAGGTATTGAGATTTTTATCACATAAAACTAAATGCACTACTAAGTAAATTTTTATAGGTCAATCAACTTGTGCGACAATCAACAATAGTGGTGGTGGTCTAGTTTTTGAAGACATAAATAATAGATTTTACTTAAGAGGAATCGTTAGTGTAAAACCTGCTACAAGACAAGGTTTCTGTGATTCCAATCAATATGGAACTTATACTTTAGTATCTACATATATTGATTTTATAAAAGATAGAATAAGATAAACTGTAATTGAAATGTACGTACAAGGAGACTATTTTTATACTATTGATAAAAATAAAAACAATAACTTTTTACAATTGATTTTCTATGGAATACAAATCTGAGATAGAACACATATAAAATAGTTAATAAGCATGTTTAGCCGCAACCGCACTTTCCAGCTAATGAGACTTGGGTAAGATTTTTCCTTTATAAAATTAAATCTAGGTAATTAGAACAAACATGCATACTAGAACAATTTATGTAGATAAAGGATATGTGGAAGTCTTGTTTTTCCATAGAACAAGAGTTTTCTTTTTAAATTAACGATTTGGGTGACGTTAATGTATTTTTTCAATTTAATTAAGTTTGTTTTTTAATATAAGATTTTTTTAGCAACTTACTTTGTTGAATTATAATTAAAGTTTTGCTTTTCTATTAACGAGAATCATTCATTGTGCATAGTTCATGTAGTTCAGAATTTTAAACCTTTTGGGTAGATCGTTTTTGTGAAAAGTTGAAGACGTTGCATTTTCGTTATTGTAAATGTATAAAAACATGTAATTAGGTTGCACCTTTAGAACGTTCAGTGAAATATTGTAAATTGGTATATAATTCAATGTTCTTGGTATCTAAAAACATACAATAGTAATTTATTTAATACTGTGTCACATTTGTCAGTTTTACGTCAAACTTTTTAGTCCAGAACATGCGATTTTACGGTCTAGTATGCAAAGTAAAAAAATTTTACAGGACTTGTGACTGTAATAGTATATTACATAACGAGAGTGGAAAGTGGCATTTTTCGTACGAGTGTGAAATTTACGTACGAGGCGTCAGCCGAGTGCGGAAATCACACGAGTAAGAAACACACTTTCCACCGAGTTATGTACACTATTTTTCCTACGACCAAAAAAATACAGTCTTTCAAAGAAAAAATTATTTTTATGCTAACAAAAAACAATTTACATTTTATTTAGTAATTTTATTTTTATCATTATTTTCAGTACCAATAAAGTTTAAAACTATATGATTATTGTAACAATTTGTGAAGTTAATTAGGGAAAGCGTGTGTGTAAGTGCGTTTTGAATATTTTCAGTATTATTGTTTTATCCGTAAAGGGATTATTATAACAATTAGTTAAATTTCTTGGAATTTGAGAGTTGTGAAAAGGTGTTTGTAAAAATGAGTTTTCAATATTTTAACCATTTTAAACATTTAAAACATTTAAACCAAAGAGAAGATTTACAGTTAACTACTAACAATGATAAATTAGCCTTTATACTTATGGCGTCTTTAAACAAAAGACTATCATCCGCATATTGAACGTTATACAAAGCCGTCTCTGATTATTTATTTAGTTAAAATATTTTTAGAAATTAATTATACTCTAAGTAATTATTAAAACTTTTTAACAATAAATCTATAAAATATGAATTAAAACTTCTTAGCAATTTAAATTAAAATATATTGTTGGAAATGGAAAACAAGATTAAAATTATTATTTTGCAGTGAAAAGTTGTTTTGGTATAATGAGAATTGGTGCAGTGAAAATATGTCAAATATCCCTCAATATATCTAATCAATAGTTTTTCATGAAATAAATACAGCTAGAATTAATTAATTATTGTGTTAGTAGATGATTAATGTATCAAAATAGTAAAAAAATATAAGCAGGTTCTTATTACTTATATAATTTGCTATTTACTGCATAGATTTAGACCGTGAGATTTGCGAAAGTAAATCGCACAGCAGAAAGTAAAATCACTAGTGAGTTTTACTTTCGTGTGTTATGTTCGGTTTTCTAGGCAACTTGATTGTGCGATATGAGCTACTTTCTGATATGGTCGTAGGAAATAGTATATTGTACAACAAGTGTTGAAAAGTAAAGATTTCACACGAGTGTGTAGAATTGAACCACGAGCCGCAGGCGAGTGGTTTAAGCACACGAGTGTGAAATTCACTTTTCAACACGAGTTGTACACGATATTTTTCCGACGACCACAAAAAATGGGTACAAACGTAGAATTCACGGTAGATATTACTGTTTTAACATTTATTTTTATATTTGAAACATTTTTATAACTCATAACAAACAACATACCTAATTTCTAATTAAAATTAATAGTAAAATTACTGCAATTCTGAAAATACACCGGTGCTTGAAGACGGTTGTTAATCATTTTATTTTCTTCACTTGATAAGAAGTTTTGAATTTTTTGTATGCCTCTATCTTCTTGAACTGGCGATGTAGTCACACACTGATCGAGTCCGCGGCTTAAAGTTACATCCGTAGAGGCCGTACTAGTGGAAGCTACGGCCTCGACTATTTGTTTTGAGATTTGAATTTTTTTACTGATAGAATCGTTTACGTAACCTTCAGCAGTTCCACTAGACTGCCATCCGCCATGGCGTTTGAGGGCTAGAAGATCACCAGTTTTATCAGCTACAATTGTCGCCGATGTTCTTCTGTATGAGTGCCCTGTGTAGGTTTCTGGATTTGGTAGATTTAAAAACTTGGCTATGTCTTGAACCATTTTACCAAATTTGTTGATACCAACAGATTGTTTCGTACATTTGCCTTTTTGATAATTGATAAAGAATTTTTGATTATTGTCAATCATTTCTTTAGGTCGGAGACTCATGTACTTCTTGCATATGGTGTAGAAATCATCGGTAATTATAAATTTTCTTGGTTTTTTGGTTTTGGTGTAAGGTACATCCACAATTAGTGCCGAGTTCACATCCTTAACATCTCCAACTTTAACGTTATACAGCTCACCTTTTCTCATACATCCACAAATGCCGAATATGAGTGCAGTCTATGAATTTGAATAAGTAAGTAAAATTTAGTTAGTATAATCAAAGTACCGATTTGTATTCCTACCTTTGTCAATAAATACAATTTATCAGACGCTGTATCCAAGAATGTCTTAATGTTATCAGTGGTTAAAACATTAGATTTTTTTGCCACATAATCAACAGAATGTCTTTTCAGCACAGCTCTTAATTTACAGTATGTAGCAATATTTACGTTATGCTTCACTATTAGAGTACTTCGAAGCATAGAATAAATTGACCACAATGTACTAGATTTATATTTTTCAGACATCTCACCGAAATAAGCCACCAGTATAGTTTCCGAAAAGGAACTAGACTTATTTTTAATCTTCCAGTCCATAAATTGCTGATAAGCATATTCATAGCGCTCCCTGGAAATGTTGGGCAGCAAATTGTCTGTTGCTCTTGAGGCTTTCTCTCTAACTTCAGGGGGAGTGAGAGTTTCACAATCAGAAGAAGAAAATTCCATTTCGATTTGCTGCAGTTTGCAACTGACAAATTTATTGACGTTTGATGAGATACAACGAACAATGAGCCAAACCAAAACCATAGAAACCACAAAATCCAAAAGTGGTCACATCGGCAATCGTCGGTGTGACTACCCGTGTAACAAGAATCAAAACGCACAGTTGTCCACCAATTAGATCACCGAAATGTGTCATTTCACATAGTTTTGGCTTTCGGCTGTTTTCGTCTAGATTTTCGGAATATTTTGTGTAATTCTAAACTTTCACTAACAAAAAACCATGAAAATTTTACTACTTTTCAAAGTGGTCGTCGGAAAAAAATTTTACCGGACGCAAATACAATCAATCAAGTGGACAATGTGTTAGTACGTAATCAGTTACCATGGAAACTCGTTCTTCATAGATGCCATATTTTGCATTCGGAAATTTATTTTTTATATATTTTTTTTAAATTAAACCAATATTCCAGTAATTGCAGTATGAAATAAAACGCATTACGTCATACGTCCTGGAAATGGTCTTACAGTCTCGTTTCGATGTTCCGGACTCGGCTCCTTCGTCGCCTTGTCCGTAACATCTTACTCGACTGTAAAATTCCATTTCCAGGACTTATAACGTAATAGTAATTTATGTGATGGTGTTAAAAACATCGAATTTATTTTCTACATACAAAAGCCACTCTGTTGACAATATTAGTATAATATGTCAGTTTTGACATTTTTTATGTCAGATTGACAAATGTAAAATTGACATTAGCAATCAAATTGTCAATGGATGGGTATTTCTTATGTAAAAGAATGATCTAAGTGCCATTAACTCCATCTAGTATCCGAATAATTAAAGTCTTTAAAATTGATATATTTTTCACCTTTTATGATAAAAAAATAAGAAATAACTAAAAATTGACGAAAATGAGAGTTTTTTAAAGATGAGCCTTTTTTTCTTGCTTGTTCCATCACACAACTGGTTATTTATTATTAATTTCTTATATGCAATTTTTGTCTTGCTTCCTGTTTGATTTTTTTCTCTTTAGCTAGTACCTCGATGATTTTAGTTTGTATCTCCCTTTCGTTTTTGGTTAGTTCGTTTTCTATATAGATCTTCTTTCCTTTCAGTTTCTTCTTGTTTGCCATTATATCCATTTTTTGCTTGAACTGTTGCAATGACAGCCTGTTCTGTTCTTCTGTTGTTACCCACAAAATGGGGATCACTATAATTGGGAAACGGTAACAACCTTTAACCGCAGTTCAATCTGTCGGCTGCCAGCTAACTAGTGTGAGGTAGTGGGCCTCACAAGAGGTCTTCTGTAATGGGCGCCAAGAATCGTCTAAAATTGCTACAGTATTTGCCGGCAAAATCTGAAAAGAACAACACATTTGCGTTTACTACCAATGTGGCCGACTTTTCACAATATTGAATCCTCGATGGCTGTAAATATAAACCCCAAATACCACACATAAATAATAAGTATTCAAGCGAGATATACAGTGCTTTATTAACAAATAAACAAGTTATCAGGCAAATCAATCCTGTGATATTAACAATCAAGGTGAAATAACCTTGGCAAAATTAAATATAGGTTACTGATTTCTATATACAAATTTGAACGGAGTGATGATTAATGCGAGCGGGACTATTTACTCTAAGACTGACTTAACTTCAAGTCTCAAAAATGTAACTGGCACTGTAAATTAACGCGAATACCTGTAATATAACGATAATGATTGTAAATCATTAATCTTCAGATTTTAATTGTTTAACATATACGGAGCAAAGGTTATACGTATACACACTCGCAAATATTCCTAACAAGGTAAGCTGATCATATAATACAGGTATATGCAATAGATACATAGATATCAGTGCTACACGCACACTGGAGAAAAACCATTTAACACAGAAAAACTATAATATACAAATATACAGAAATGATTTATATTTACAATAAAGGATTGTCAAACGTTATTGCTGCTACGAATAGTTGCTATAATATAAGAGACTTACTATACAGGTGTTCTTCAAATCTGTATAGGAACGCCTCCAACCAGGTAACTGTATGTGGGCAAACTCAGCGTTGTGGTGTTTTAACAATCCAAATATACAACTAAGTGTATAGAGGTAAAAAATAAAAGAATAGTATAAACAAAAAAGATAAGAAAAAAAGGTCTTAGAGAAAAAATGACCTTCTGAAAGAGTTATCCCAAATGTGGCTAACGTCGATTATATATCGAATCGAGAACGTGCTTCTAACCTCCAAAAAAGAACTAGCGGTAAATCCATTACGGTACCAATAAAATTGGAAATCACACCAAAAATTAATCATAGATCAGCACAAATACAATTTCTATTTCACAACAATAAAGGGAAAATTAATTTAACGGAGATGCCACTAAAATATTCTTTTTAAAGAAGTAGCTCCACAATCGAATGAGAACGAAGTGTCGAAATCTCTTATCAAACAACAGGTAGTTCCAAACAAAATGGCAACTAATTATTATTTAAACTCTCACAAGATTTATTAAGTATTTTATAACCTGAAAAATTGTTTTGACATGTAATGTCATTATCAAAGGTAATAATAGGATGCTAAACTTCTTACTGATATATGTATTTTTTCATGTAATGTGTTTAAAATATATAATAATAATGCCCCACTTTTGGTGTCATACATTTGATATGATATTTATATGGGGATTTTAAAGATTTTAGAAGACCTTAACATAAAATCAGTCAAAGAAGACGTAGTGCAGTGTAGTGCTAAATACCTACAGCGATTGGAACTTCACCCCAATTCTCTCGGGTTGACTCTGCTTGATAACAGTGACCAAGTGCCTAGACTTAAGCGTTTTAAGCCATTGGATCTGCCTTACCGCTTTTAATCTATACCATATGTTACATATACGTTTGTTAGTTTATTAGGAGGAATGCCATTGGGCGTTTGCTCCTCATGTACATGTCACAGTAATTTACTCTCCTGTTAACTCAATTTGCTTATTGTTATAATTAACAGATTTCAAATAAACGTTATAAAAAAAAGGATTTCATATAATGAATACAGACACAGACAAAAATGTGATTGCAAAAAAGATGCATAAAGAATTATAACTTGCTTACCTGATAAAATGGATACTTCTAGTAGCTCAAGTAGAAAAATAATGATTACATTATTATTTATTTTATTACTTTCTGTCATCCTTGTAAAAAACACAAACGATTACAAATTGTGGTTATGTTGTGTGTTTCTGCTTGTTTACCTAAACATGTTGAATTGAGTTCTTTTTACTTTTCAATGTTCTTAGTTAATCTCACTTTATCTTAGTTTAGGATTTTAATCCTTATTAAATTGATTTTACCTTCCCTATTTTTTACTTCTAGTAGAACTAAGATTTTTGCAATTATTTTTCTTTAAATTACGCATTACATTATAACACTCAAAATGTAATGAAGTTTTTAATTATAACCCGTTATTAGGGTGTATGTATTCAACGATAACAAACGAAATGTTAAAAAGTACAATCCTAACGTACGCTGCTGACTTTTTTTAACAGCCCTTGTAACATAAGAAACTGCTTACACTCTTATCATATCATAATGTGTTTCACAGCTGTTGATCACGCATTGACCTAGATTCTTCATTTTCCTGTTTGGGTCTATAAGTCTATATGAATATATTTTGTCAGTTTAAAATTGCTGAATTTATTACAATCATAATAATGCTTTTCGTTAACTTAGAAGCAGCTGTAAAACGGCTTTAAAGGCATTCTCACACAGATAAATTTATTTTTAGCCACGAAAATATCGAGCTAAAGTTGTTTTTTACGTTTAGTCTACAGTAAAGAAAAGCTTAAGTGCTGCACATTAAAGTTTAGTACTTCATGTTAATAAAATTCATAATTAATGTGCCGTTAGTTTATCATTTGTGAAGAGAATTCAATAATAAATTGAAATTTAAAATTAATAATCTTTATTCCTTTGTTTTCCATGGCAATACTAATATTGTGGGATTACCGAATTTTGTGCCGGATCAAAATAGTAATGAGTTAAAATAATGCAATTGAAATTATGTAAACATGAAAACTTGTAAATAATCGACGTTTCTATTGGAATTATACGAGTTAAAATTTTTATTATTGAAAGGCAATTGCCAAATTATGCAAGACATAATTCCAGCAAATTTCAGTTCTTAAATCCAGTTACTAGCTTCATCATTTTTACCAGGATTCACAGTTCTTCCGTTTCTACATATGTAAGGCACTTGGTGCCTGTAGTTAAAAGTGAATAAAAAGGCAATATAGTGTTGTGCAATTTCTGGGTTGAAATAGATTATACAATTTATCAAGGATTAGCTGATAAACATTTTCTAAGTAAGTTGTCTCAGTTAATAAGATTTTATATGTACCTCTTATTAGAATATTAATAAAAATGTTGTTCGATCATTTGAAAGACAAGATTTTTTTTGATCAACGAATAAATAAGAATTAAACAAGACATGGTTGTAGTAATATTGGACCAATCATTTGTTGAAGGTATTTATTAACATTAGCCTGCTTTAACAGCAACCTGACTAACTACAATTAGTTTACTCATTTCAATCAATCAAATCAAAATATTTTCTCATTTGCGGATTCTGACAATGTATTTTACATATAATCGGAAACCGTCTACCCTAAGGTGTAAGGTGATAATGTATTTTAATGACTTCAAGTGAGTGGCGCCCATATTTCTTATTTTTTTCTTTACAATTTATGAGCTTAAGAAACCAGTACCTACCCTAAGATATAATTCGTCAAAAAGAGATCTTAGTCGGAGCATAAGTATCGTTTGAAGTTGAGCAAAGTTGTGGCAGCAATTTAAGTAAAGTAAGTACGGAGCACATGAAGATGGATGTAGTATGATAACGAACAAGGCAATGAAGAGGACAATGAGAAATACAATAACAAAAAAAAGCAAAATACAATGAAAAAAGAAAAGGTGGTGCTAGCAACATGGAATTTAAGAGGAACAAATGAATGGGGAGCAATAAAAACCTTAATAAAAGAGGCAACAAGATACATAATAGATATTATGGCGATACAAGAAACCAATCAAAAAGGAAAGGATATATATGATTTTAAGGACTATATATTATTTAATGGTGGAGGAGAAAAGAGAAGATTAGGTACAGGATTTTTGGTAAGAAATGAATTAAAACACGCAATAATACACTTTAAACCAATTAATGATAGAATAAGTGACCTTAGAATTAGAGGAAAATACCAGAAAATAAGCCTGATCAATGTGCATGCACATACAGAAGAGAAAGGTGAAGACTTGAAGAATGAAGTGTACGAAGTGTTAGAAGAAGAATATTAGAAAAATATCGAAGTATGACATAAAAGTGATATTAGGAGACTTCAATGCAAAAGTAGGAAGAGAAGAGGAATATAAGCCAACAATTGGAAGTTTTAGCAAGCATGTGATAAGCAATGAGAATGGAAGAAAACTTGTAGATTTTGCAGCCGGAAGAAACATGGTGATTAAAAGCACTTGCTTCCAATTAAGAGACATACATAAAGAAACTTAGAGAGCAACAAATGGCAAAACAAGAAATCAAATAGACCACGTCATTATAGAAATAAAAGATTCCAACAAAATAACAGACATACGAAGCTGCAGGGGAGCAGACAGGGGTTCAGATCACTTCATGGTAAGGATAGAATGCCAGCAAGAAATTCCTAGCAACATTAACAGACAAAACAGAAGAATCATAAAGAAAATCTCTTTGACAGAAGAAATAAATAAACAAGCATACAAGTAAGTAGTAGAAGATGTAGAAAAGATGTGGATGAATATAACATGAATAATAGAAGAGTCAAGCAATGAAATACCAAAAGGACAAAAAAGCAGTAAGAGTAAGCCATGGTTCGACTCAGAATGTGAAAAAGCTATACAAGAAAGAAAGAAAGCAAGGATACTAATGATACAAGAGGATACACAGCAGAACAGGATAAACTATAAAGAGAAAGATAAACAAACAAAGCAAATAATAAGAAAGAAAAGGAATTTTGAGAATAACATATTAGAAAAACTAGAACAAGTATATAAGGGTAAGGAAATAAGAAAGAAATTTCTATAAAGAAGTAAGGCAAAGAAACACAGGCTTTAAAGCAAGTATAGTATTTTGCAAAAATAAGGAAGGGGAGATAATAGGGGATAAAGATAAAATGTTAGATAGATGGACTCAATATTTTTCAGAACTATTAAACAAAGATGATTATAATGAAAACCCACCCACTGGAAGAATGGAAATACGAGAAGAGGAGAAAAATCAAGAAGAAGTAATGGAGAAACCAACATTAGAAAAGATAAAGGAAATAATACAGCACATGAAAAATAATAGAAGCCCAGGACACGACCAAATAACTACAGAAATGTTAAAGTATGGAGAGAAATTACTAAAGAAATTACACAGATTCATAATCCAAATTTGGCAAAAAAAAGAAATACCAAACGATTGGAGAACTGCAATAATTAGTCCAGTTTATAAAAAGGGGGATAAAATGAACTGTAATAATTACCGAGGAATTGCACTATTAAATACAGGATACAAAGTACTAACCAAACTGCTGGCAAGAAGAATAGGGAGCCTTACTGTACAAGTTGTAGGGGAATACCAATGTGGTTTCAAAAGAAATAGGTCAGTGACGGATCAGATATTTATTTTAAGGCAGTTACAAGAAAAGTGTAGGGAGCAAGGAATTGAAATATATGTGTTGTTTATTGATTTCCGTCAAGCATATGACAGCATCAACAGAGAAAAAGTTATATACAGCAATGGAAGAAGCGGGAATTCCTGGTAAACTAATAAACCTAACAAGAATGACACTTATACATACGGAATACCAAGTAAGAATACCTGAAGGGACATCAAAAGCTTTTACAGTAAACAGCGGATTAAAACAAGGTGATCCATTGTCGTCAATATTATGCTGATATCAAGAACTAGGAGGGAATTAGTAGAAATAACAATTTATTTAAAAAACGCAGCAGAGCAAGTAGGACTACAGATTAACGATGAAAAGACCAAATACATGCTAATGGGAGAGGCAAGAAAGAGAATAGAAAACGCATTAACAATAGGATAACAGAAATACGAAAAGGTACGAGAATTTAGGTATTTGGGAGCATTACTGACTTGGGACGGATATCAGGCAAAATAAATAGCAACAAGAACAACAGCAGGTAACAAATGTAGTGGAGCTTTAATAGAAGTTATGAAATCAAAAATAGTGTCGCGAAAAGCAAAAATTAACATCTATAAAACAGTAATTAAGCCAATAGTGATGTACGCGTGTGAAACATTAACTTTAACTAAAAGTGACGAAAAGGTATTAAACACCTGGGAGAAGAAAATATTAAGGCGAATTTATGGAGGAAAAGAAGTTAATGGAGAATGGGTGAGAAGAAGCAATCAAGAATTAACGCAGCTATACCAAGAACCGGATATAGTCACAAGCATAAAAATACAGAGGCTGAAATGGATTGGGCACGTAACAAGAATGGAAGAGGGAAGAGCGCCAAAAGAGGTAATGAAGAGAGAAGTACAAGGAGAAAGAAGTAGAGGCAGGCCAAGGAAGAGATGGATAGAATCGATAGAAGAAGATCTTGAAACTCTAGGGATCAGAAATTGGCGTAGGAAAATAGAAAATCGGAACGAATGGAGAAAAGTTATTAACCAAGCCGTGGGCCTTCAAGGCCACTAGTGCTAATATATAATATAATAAGTACGGAGCTGTTCGTTTGTTTTCAGTGTAATTCAAACTTTACAAGATTCTTACGAAAAGACATGAAAAGGGAGATAGATCCATTATAATCCCATAATCCGTTACTATTGCTGAAATAGTTTGCAGTCAAATATAATGCACAAACAAAAGCTCGATTAGTAATTGTGTTTCACACTTTAGCACAGTTCAAAAATTAAAATTGATTCAACTGAACGACAATTAAATCACTAGAGAATGATTTCATAACATCTGATCAAACATCAGTGTTATATGACAGAAATGTAACCCTCAGAGCTTCGCTGGGCTAGACACTACTCTTGTCTACCATTATTCTTGAACCAATTGAGTTCGGGTAATATGAATAATGTATGGAGTGGGGCCACCTCATGAGAAATGTCGGCATAATATCACCCACTGAATTCTCTTGTTGCAGTTTGTGACAAGAGAACGTAATAGATGATGAGAGAGGATCGGCCCTACACTGGACACCACTCTAATATGTTCTAGAATTTGTTGGAACTCCACTAGTTCAGAAATGACAGTACTGTGTAGCCGGTGAACCAGTTTTTTCCTCCTCTATAATGACCTTTTTCTCTATAGTGATGTTTTGTGACGTGTTCAAATTCCCAATTTTATAGAAATGCAACTTTATATGTATTAATGGTAAAAAACCTTAGTATGGTCCTGCGTTGTTCATCATAATTCAGTTGGATTAAAAATGTAGACGATATTTCGAATTAAATGGTGTTCTTTTAATGCCAAAAGGGTCACCCTAAAATGTTTTCGCATAGGATGAAATCCTTCTAGAATAAAATGACAGATAACATTGCGTCTGGAATAAACATACTGACATCTTTGTAAATATCAAAGTTCACTGCAAAGCCTTCCTACGGTTAAAAATTGTTTTTCGTAACGAAAATACAAACAAAAATTAAAATTATAAAGGTAGAAAATAAGAACGGCTTTTTAACAAGTGAATAATGTATCTGAAAACGCATTAAACCCCAAATTTATAGATCCTGTGTCATTTTAATTTGGATGAATAGATTTTTATAAGTGCAGACAAATAAAAAAAGCATCATATGGCCACCTGCAAAATATCAAGTTACCCCCAAGACGCACACTTTAGGCGATAATGTCCCGCTATGTAAACGAAATATTCTAGAAGCTTTTTACGCGGTTATTTTCCTGATTGATTGAAAAAAATGTTAATTTCGTTTGGATAGGTCGATTTAAATCCCCCTTTTCCTAAGAAAATATCACGCCACGAGAAATCCGTACCCCTAACATGTTAGTTAGCGACAAGCAGTCGATTCGAGTCCGGTAGAATCAACAAAGGGTACAAGTGACAGGCCGGGCGGAGAGCGGTTTCCCGCGCCGGGCTTGGGTTTCTCCTTGGAGAAGCCCCCATGAAATTATATGTTAGTTGGCGTTCCTAAAATTATAGTTTTATGTATGGAACAAAGTTAGTTTGAAAATTATGAATTAGTTGTGTAAATACCGTTTTGTGTAGTTCGTTCCAGCACAGGAAGCTTACTTGCTTCACTTTATCGTTTAATTTTCGGTGTTAATAAATTAACACAAATAATTCAGTGTACCGTCCTTTAAAAGTTTTTTTTTAAATTTTGTACTGCTTATTTACAATCTACTCTATTAAATTGAGTAATAAGTAAATGTGTTATATGATAGTAACGTGAGTAGAGAATTCATCCATTGACAAAACTCTTGCAAGTCCGTTATATGGGGTTGATGGCGACTTTAATTATCTTCGCCCAAGGGCTGTGGTAGGTCGGATGGCCACTGTCGTTTGAGTCGTCTTGTTATATTGGGTGGGTTTGTCATTTCTGCAATATATATGTTTTCATGTCCCTCTAGCCTTTGATGGTACAGAGTTGAGAGTCTCTGAATTTCTTCCTGTACTAACGGAACTTGTAGGTCGTTGTGCAGCGTCAAGTTGGAAACATACCAAGGTGCATTGACTATGGAGCGCAGAACTTTTGATTGAAATCTCTGTATGATTTTGCAGTTTGAGGGCTTAGTACAGCCCCACAGTTGAATTCCATATGTCCATATAGGTTTTAATATACTCTTGTAGAGTAGAAGCTTATTGTCAATGGATAACTTGGGATTACGGCCCAGTAGCCAAGAGAGTTGCCGCATTTTTAAGTTTAATTGTTGCCGTTTTGTTTTAACATGTTTTTGCCATGTTAATTTTTGGTCTAGGTGTAACCCCAGATATTTTGCGTGTTTGAGTTGGTATAGGAACGTTGTTAAACGTAACTTGTGGGCAGATTACGTGTTTCGTAGTAAACGTAACTTGTACTGACTTGGTTTGGTTTATTTTAATTCTTCAGTTGTTGAACCAATGTTGTAGGAGGTTTAGATGGTGTTGGAGTTGTTGTGAAGCCATAGCTGGGTCGTGATTGGTTGCTAACAAGGTCGTGTCGTCCGCAAAGGTTGCAATGGTGGTGGTATTTGTAGTAAGTAGGTCTGCGGTATAGATTAGGTATAGTAGCGGACCTAGGACGCTTCCTTGTGGGACACCGGATTTCACATGGTAGTAGTTCGAGAAGGCAGTATTGTGTTTTATTTGGAAACATCTTTCGGTTATGTATGATTTAAAGAGTAGGTAATATGGACTGGGGAAGGTGTTTTTAATTTTATGCAGTAATCCAGTATGCCACACTTTATCAAACGCTTGTGCGACATCGAGGAATACTGCTATACATACAGTTTTTCCTCAAGACTTGTTGCGATTTTGTTTACAATTCTATGAGTTTGTTGGATTGTAGAGTGTCGTTCCCTGAATCCGAATTGGTAGTCTGGAATAATGGTTGATAAGTCTATATCATTTCTAATTCTTTGCAGTAATAGTTTTTCGAACAATTTAGATGTTATGGGTAGTAAGCTACCCAGCAAACATTGGTGAATTTAAAATGTCAATTTAGATTACTTTTAAAGTTAATTTAATATTATTTTAATTTTGGTTAGTTTAAAATCAATTTAGTAATAATATAAAATAAATTTTAAAGAAGTTAATGTTCATTTAATGTAAAGCCTTATTTACCTTAAATTGATCAAAAATATTATACATTTAAAGTAAATTTAATGTAAAACGTAAATTTAAGAAGATGACTCGTGTCAATTTAATGTAAATCCCTATTTACGTTAAATATATAATTCAAATATATAAATTTAATGTGAATAGAACGTGAATTGTTCAGGATTGTTTATTTTAGCACATCTGACAGCTCTAGTTTGACAATCCAGATTGCTGTCAAATTAATAAATTCGGCACGTATAACCTCAAATGTTACCGCTCTCTATGTTATATAAAATAAAGCATAAAATATATGCTAAAGCAAAAATTGGATGTTTAAATTACTAATACGCGAAACAGATATTAAAACATTTAATATTTTTAAAACCACAGTGCTTCAAACTGTTTGTGTGTCGTCCAGCTTCCCTTTACACTAATAACCTGTTTTGGATTACCTTGAATTTGTTCTAAATAAACAAACTATTTTAAATTAAAGATCAAAAATGTTGAATAATAAAAGAAAATTAAGTGGCAATGATTACCGTAATATAAAAAAATTTCGAAAAATGTACGATGAGTACGATAGTAAATTAATAACGAATGAACAAAGTGCACAAAAGAAAATTTAACAACGCTGCAAGAATTTAATTACATTAATTTAACATCAATTCTATATAAATCTAGCGTAAATTTACGAACGTGAATTTAAAAGGAATTCTATATAAATTTAATTTCATCAGTTTAGTGTTTATATAGTGCGCCTTTTTAGGGTGTTAAATTCACATTAACCATACATTTAGTTAAGATAAATTTAATGTAAATTTAATTTTGAAAATGTTTGCTGGGTAATCGGACGATACGAGCTTACTTCGTTAACTGGTTTTCCGGGTTTGGGAATCATTATGATCTGTGCAAATTTCCACATTAGCGGGTAGTACGACATTCGGAGCTTGCTGTTATAAATGGTTGTTAGCAGAACTATTGATTTTCTTGGCAGTTGACTGAGGATTCTTCCGGTGATTAAATCATAGCCAGGTGCTTTGTGTTGATTTATATTTTTGATTTCTTGTAATACTTCTCTAGGGGAGAAAGGTTTGATGGGTAAAGACATCTGACAGGGTATTTCTAGGAAACCTTCAATTTCGTTATCGTTGTTGTTTATGTGGGGTTCGAGTGGTGTAAATACTTCAGCTAGATATTCACCAAATATGGTAGCTTTTTCTAGATCAGTTTTCGCCCAACTTCGGTCGATTTTCCTTAGTGGCGGTATTGATATTTGTGGGCGTTTAAACTTTTTTGTTGTCTTCCAGATTGAGTGGTTTTCTTTAGAGAGAGTGGTATTATAGTGTTCAAAAGTTGAGTTTCTTGCATTTGTAAGGGCGTTATGTAGTTTTCTTCTTAATCTGTTGTAGATCAGTTTGTCGTCATTGTTGCGCGATCTTTGCCATCTGCTTCGTGCTCTACGTTTTTCACTTACCAGCTCTCGTATATGGAGAGGGATATTTTCTGTTTTCTTTTCTTCTCTTGTTGGGGTGGGAGTCGAATGCCAGCATGCCTCTTGTATTAATGTGGTAAAATACTGTGTTGCGTCGTCTATTTCATCGGTTTGTTTTAGTCGTGTACTCGAAGTCGATGTGTTCGTTTATATATGTACGAAAATGGTCCCACTCTGTTTCTTTTGTGATGAGTGTTGGAATGATTGGTTTACTTATTACATGTGTACTTAGTGTGGCAATAACTGGAGTATGATCGGACGATAGTTCGTAATTGGTTTCTACTCGAATGTAGTTTGGTGATATACCGTTGAGAACAAAAAAGTCTAATAAGTCTGGAATTTTGTTGACGTCAGTTGGCCAATATGTTGGCTCGCTGGTGCTAAGATATCTGCAATTTTGCCTGGTTATGGCATTTAAAAGACTTCTTCCCTTCGGAGTTGTAAGTCGTGCCCCCCACTCCGTATTTTTAGCATTCCAGTCGCCTCCAATCAGGAATTTGGTTCCTTGGAATTGGAAAAATGTTGTGTACTCATCAGAAGTTAAAGCATGTTTTGGAGGACAATAGGTCGCACTTATTATAAAAGGCCATGGGTTGGAATCAAGTTGAACGTTGGCAGCTTGTATTTTGTCCGTTTGGTAGCGAGGTGATTCGTGGTGACTAAGTGCATTTCGAATTATAACAGCTGCACCTCCGTGTGCTGTATCGTCTGGGTGAGGTATATGATATACTTTATAGTTTGGCATCTTGAACACTGTTCTAGTAGTAAAATGTGTCTCCGATATTAGAGCAATGTCTATTTTGTGCATCAGTAGAAAATTTTGCAATTCAAGTTTATGGTTTGATAGCCCATTGGCATTCCAAAGTACTATTCTTAGCGAGTTATCCATTATTGGGCAATTTTACTTATGACAGTGCTTAGCATGTTTAGTACCATGCTGTTTTGGTTAATGAGTTGGTTGAACATTGCTTTGAACTCGTTTAGGAAGATTGACAGCTCATCTGTTATGTTAGGTGACTGTTGACTTTGTGCTGTTATTTGTGAATAGGGAGTTTGTTGAAAGGATGGAATTTGTATTTGAGGTTGATTGGGATTAATTGGGGGGAATTGTTTTCTGTCAAAGATCGGTATGTGATATGGTTGGGTGAGGTTTTGACGTGGTTGATTTGTTGGTCTACCTCTCGCTTTTTGCAAATTTTTATAGATATCACACCCTTTATAATTGGCAGGGTGATTTCCCTCACACAGTGCACATTTTGCAGGAGTGTTTGGTGGTTTTGTACACACAGTTGTATTGTGTTGGCCGCCACATTTAACGCAAGCGTATGGTTTTGCGCAATGTGTTTTTGTGTGTCCATAGCATTGGCACCTTGTGCATTGAACTATGCTATTTTCTTTCTTGGTGCTTCCACTACTATTTTCATATTGCATAGGTATTTAATATCATAGATACTTTTGTTGTTTTCTTGAGGATCCAAGTCAACAAAGTACAAGGAGAGTGGCTCTTTTGTTTTTCGATGCTTAATGTTAAGTACATTACGAATTCTGTGTCCGAGTTTCTCTAATTCCTCTTTTATTTCATCGGTTGGTATTGAATGATGCAAGTTTCGTAAAACTACTCTATACGCTCTTTCTTGTCTTATCTGATATGTATGATGTACTATTTTGTCTGTTTGGAGTTCTGTGATTAATCTTCGGTAGGTTTCTGGAGTATTAACATTTACTTTTACTGTATCATTAGATAACGCCTTGCAATAGTATTGTTCTTCTTCAATTATTAGAGTTAGATACTTTACCATTTCTTGGTATTTTGTTACTCCATACATATTGTGAAGTTTATTTTTGTATTTTGGTAAATTGTTAAAATCTTTTATATCTCTCAGATCTCAGGGTCGAACCATCTAATATTCAATCAGACCTATAAACTTTCTTTATTATACCTTTAATATGAAACTCAATTATAATCCTTCAATATGGGCTTCTGTTATTGAAAGATTAAATATTACCAACAAAGAATTAATTTTTTTTATAGATATACACTGGTTATTAATTTTCAACACATAAAGTTTGGTTATTAATCATAACCATTGACACTTATATCTGAAATGTCAAACATGACATTCATCAATCAAAACATTTTCAAGAAAGAATAAGTAAATATAGCATATATGGTTTATTAGCTTTTTATTTTATATAAATCTTTATTTTAGGATTTGAAATGGAAAGATATCTTACCCTTGGTCAAACTTACATGTATAATCTTTCCTCAGGTAAGTATTCCTTGTATGGCCATCTAATAGTTTATTAAAATTTTGACACATGTAATCTTCCTCCTGTTCCAACAACCACCTCCACAATCACAACCTACAAATTCCACAATCAACACTATCTGTCAAGAACCGCGATCAACAGCCGTTGACTCAGCAGACACCACCTCTCCTGACTATTGGACTGCTTCATAAACCGCCTTCCGGACTTCCCTCTTATCCAAGGCTCGAACGATGGTGGCCAGCTCCCCAACACCTCAGTAAGTATCTTCTAAACTAATTCTTCTTATTCAGTTACCTTAATAATTATTTTCTTTTTCAGGTATATTACGACGAGTTCAAATCTTCCACACCTCGATGATCAACCAACCCAGCTCGAAGACAGTTTTAAATATTATTTTCCTTTATCCAATACGCTTACCATATCATAATACCCACTGAATTTTGTTTTCTGTTTTTAATGCCCTTTCTCTTCCTTCATTCAATAAAACACCAGACCTTTTTTTTTAATATGTTTTAATTTAACCATTTTTCTTCTTAACATCAGTCAAGAAAGTTCAGTTAATTATTGCATCTTTAGAAGAATTAAAAGTTCTTCTTCTGTTTTTCATCTATAATTTATGAAGGGCTTGTATTTAGTGTTAAGTGAAACAAAGGCATTATTGTGAAAGTGTTGTTTTTTTTAGAATTTCAAAAAACTGTAAAACTCAACCAATGTATCAAGGACTAATGGATACTTGTTTGATTAGAGTAAGTTTTATATGTGAAAATTATCTGTACCATTCTTCCTAATGATTATGTCTTGTAAATTTATGTACATTGTGTTTCTTTATTGAGAACTTTTATTAAGGTATTATTATCCAAACTATTATCATCAAAACCATCAATACTGTCATTGGAGACAAGTAAATATTTTGTTTATAAATAAATTTATTGTGATAATATTGGACCATTCACTTGTGAAAGTCTTTAAAATATTTTAATGATTTTAATACTAAACTATTACTATTACTTTTAATACTATGATTTTAATACTAAACTATTACGACTATTAGTTAAATTTAATCAATAAAGCCAGTACTTCTTCCTATTTGTGAATACTAAGGTTTAAGGACTTGCAAGCAAATGGCGCCCATAGTTTTTTTATTGTGTCTATTACCTCTTATTTTTCCTTACAATTCGTAAGCTATGAAAATCAGATCTACACCTGAATTATAATTTGATATTAAGAGATCTTAAAGGTCGGAGCATTACAGTAAGTATCGTCTGTATGAGCTTTGCAGTAAGTATTCAGATTGTGAATTTTTTAAGTTTACGGTGACGTCCATCGCGCGGCGTATTTTATGTTTAGTATTTTCAGTAAAGTAAATACAGTAGAGTAACAAAAAAAAGCGTTGTTACAGTTTTTGCCAGTATCTTAACTCCAGGTTAAAATGCATATAAAAATACCTCTATATTATGATGTTAAACCTCTATATAGCGATGCCTCTGTAAGAAAAGTTTACCAAAATTCTCAGGTATTAAGAGAGAATTTAAGCAGGAAACAGAAAATACATAAATTAGCTTTTTATGTGACATACAACAACAATTTTTAAAAAGTAGGTATATCTAAAAGGGTATGACATTTTTAAATTTTTCTACAACTTTAGGCAGGTTAGTGTTACAGGCCCGGACTCGAAATTTAATAAAACTTTAAAATTCACTTTCTCGAAAACTATTCGTTTGAAGAACAAGCTTTATAAGGAAAGTTTGCTCTACTATATTTCACCTATCTACCATTCAGCCAAAACCCTTCAATTAATTTACACCCTTTATATTTCACCATTCTTTCATTTGCTAGTCTTGTTAGATGTCCTAACCACCGCGGCACCTATCTTGCACTAATTTTGTTCATACCCAAATGGTCATGAAGAATTCGGCGAACACTTGTTGATATTTTGGAACTAACTCCTTAACTTTCAAACGGCGATCTTCTAATACCATTTCTTCAATGATCGTAACTTTATGAGGCGTTACCGCTTCAATTGCCCGACCAGTGCACTCATCATCTTCAAGAGATTCTTGCCCCAAACGGAAACATTTTGGCCACTTTTTTACAGTGAAATATGAAGGAGATAAATCACCATAAACGTTGTTTGATTTGATTAGGCGTGTGTCCTTCTTTTAAAGTAGCATACTTTTTACTCAGTACTCGATTTTCGTTAGCTGCGACATTTTCATGCACTCGTCACGATGCTTGAGTGGCTACTAAAATCTATTACGCTTCTAGCCGTAATATATATATAGTGTAGGTCTCTTATATGTTCAACTATGAAGCAACCGAGTTTGAACATGTTGCCACCTGTAGAAGCCTGCCGGGACGAGAATTTATGGCATTTACCATGTATCTTCTTGTTTTTCTTCCAGCACTTCTCTTGTATTTGCCTTAGGGTAAATGCGAGGATTGTTCGGTAACTACGTGGCCTAACACAGAGATGGCGCGAATTTGCAGGAATCTTTATCATTCTGTAGAATAATTCTTTAATAGGTTAAATATGACAGTACAGAGCGATGTGTCAATTAGTCTGTTTTTGACAGTACGCCAAAGTGAACGTCTTGTGTGATTTTGTAAACAATGGAAAAAACTGAGTTGAGAGCAGTGATAAAGTACCTTCATTTGAAAGCTTTAACACCAACCGAAATCAAAGCAGGGCTGTATTCAACACTATTGGAATTCGCTCCTTCGTTTTCAATGGTTAAAAACTGGATTGCCGAATTTAAGCGTGGTCGTAGGAGCACAAATGATGAACCCCGTAGTGGATGTCCAAAAACTGCTACTGCCCCGGATATGATTGAAAAAGTCCACCGTATCATCTTGGATGACCATCGAGTAAAAGTGCGCGAGATAGCAGACATAGCGGGTATCTCAAATGATAGTGTGCACAGAATTTTAACTGAAGAATTGGAAATGAAAAAATACTCGGCGCGTTGGGTGCCGCGGTTGCTCACACCGAAGCAAAAACTGAACCATTTACGCCGTTTCATAACTGTCGATGAAACCTGGGTCCACCATTACACTCCCGAAACTAAAGAACAGTCCAAGTAATGGACACACCAAGGTTCTTCGCCACCAAAGTAGGCAAAAACAGTTTTGTCAGCAGGAAAGGTTATGGCATCTGTGTTTTGGGATTCTCATGGAATTATTTTGGTAGACTACTTAGAAAAGAGGAAAACAATAAATGGCAAGTATTATGCCAATTTGTTGCAACAATTAAGCGACAAAATCAAAGAGAAACAACCTCATTTGGCAAAGAAGAAAGTGCTTTCCATCAGAATAACGCACCTGCCCACAAGTCTGCGATTGCAATGGCCAAAATTCATGAATTGGGATTTGAATTAGTGCCTCATTCGCCATATTACCCAGATATGGCTCCCAGCGATTATCATCTATTTCCAAATCTGAAAAAATGGCTTGGCGGTAAGAGATTTTCGTCTAATTCCAAGGTAATCGCTGCTGTAAATAGTTATTTCGAGGACTTGAATTCAACGACCTATAATGAAGGCATTGCTAATTTGGAATATCGTTGGAATAAGTGTGTTGAGCGAGCAGGAGACTATATTGAAGAATAAAATGTTTTTTATCAAAAAAGAATTGCGTTTTCTTTGTTAGGCCACGTAGTTACAGAACAATCCTCGTATATGATCTATTGTCGATGGTTTTCGTGGAAGCCACATGATACGAGGGATGCTCTGTTAATAGTTAGTAGCAGTAGAAGCTCAATTGGCTAGAAACAATTGCAACAATTGAATGTCGCATTAGTTAATACTCGTTACCCACAATTGTCAAACGTTCTGATTTCCTTGTGAAATGTAGTTAATTTTGTAAGATAAGTAGTTGTGCATTTTTAATTCAGTTAAGATGAGCATTCCGCGAACTGCCTTTACAGCTATGATTTTCTACGACTATAAAAGACAGTTAGGTTACCAGCAAAGCCATGAAAATTTGATAGCAGCTTTTGGCTATGCTGCCCCTTCATTATCCGCTGTTAGTCATTGGTTCCGCGAATGTCGACGAGGGCGAGAGCTGCTAGAAGACGAAGCAAGACTTGGAAGACCTGCGGAAGCTGCCTGTTCAGAAAATGTTGATCATGTGGCAAGCTTGATTCAGTCCAATGGAAATATTACTTATAGGAAGATTCAGGAGGAAGTGAAGATTGGATCCTCGGCGGTGAATACCATTTTGCTCTCAGAAAGTAAAAAACAGGCTCGAGTAGACTGGTGTAAATTTATGTTGCAAAAATTTGTCGGAGGAGCTTCCAAGCAAGTGGCATACATTGTAACTGGCGACGAATCTTGGGTATACAGTTACGACCCTGAAACTAAACAGCAGTCTAGTGTTTGGGTATTCGAAGATGAAGACTTGCCCACAAAAGTAATTCGTGGCAGAAGCGTCAATAAGAAAATGATTGCCGTTTCTTTTCCGCCGAGTGGTCCTGTTGCTGTTATTCCACTTGAAGATCGCAGAACTGTTCATTCTGAATGATACTGCGAAGTGGCTTTACCACAGATGTTTGCAAAATTACAGACAAGTCGCCAAAGTACCGGTTTGCATAACATCTTAGTCCATCATGACAACGCATCCTTCCACACTGCTGCCAAAACATTGGATTGTTTGAAAGATACGGGAGTTCAATTGGTAACTCATCCTCCGTATAGCGCAGATCTGGCGCCGTGCGACTTTTTTTTGTTTCCAACTGTTAAAAAAATGATGCGAGGTAAAGATTTTCCAGCGCAGATGCAGCAGTTACAGAATTTCAAAGAATTTTTGAGGACCTTTCAGAAAATAAATTTTCCGAATGTTTTAAAAAGTGGTTTCAAAGAATGCACAAGTGTATTAGTCTGAATGGAGATTATTTTGAAAAACAATAAAGATTTTTTGTTAAAAAATGCAACGGTCTTTTTATAACTAACAATTTTCAGCGCAACTCTCGTATTCCCTTAACATTGGATTAATTGCAGCTTTTATTTTCTGTTCAATTAGTTTCGCTAGTACCTTGTAAATTACATTCTGTAGGCTAGTTGGTCTGCATTTTCACATCTGTCTGGTTCTCCCTTTTTGTATATTGGTACTATTACAGATTCCTTCCATTCTTCAGGTAATTCTTTTCCAAATATTTCTAACTAGCAAATACCCGGCGCGCTTCGCTGCTAAGCTACCGTACCATATATGGTATGATTTTAAAAATTACCAAATTTGGAAATGATTTCAAAAATTTCAAAAATTACCAAATTTGGCAATTGACAACATATCTATATATATTTTCTTGTCACATCAATCGCAGTACCCATTTTTAACTTCCATATATGGGTTTTTCGCTGTTATTTCGGACCACGATGGCCGATCAGAGTCCAATTTGGTCTTATTTTCTATTCTGGGCCAAGACCTTTCCAATGATACCAATTTCATCCAAATCGGTCCAGTGGTTGCGGAGAAAATCGCATACATATATACAGACAATCTTTCCCTTTTATATATATAGATTAGCTTGTTGAATTATTTCTATTAAGTTTGGCCCACTATATTTCAGGAGTTCATTATGAATCCCATCTCCTCCTGCTGCTTTATTATTTTTCTAATTTCTTCTATCGTGGGAATTTCTGTTTCATCTTCCTGCACTATTTCTCTTTTTTCTGCTATTTCCCATTTGACGTTGAACATTTTTCAAAGTGTTCTATCCACAGTTCATTTATCACTTGTTTGTCTCCAATTTTGCTTCCTTTTGCATCCATATTGGTTGCGATCTCTTCTTTAATTAATTGTTTATTGTTAATAGCATAGAACTATTTATATTATCTACTTTAGAGTAGAACATCCTTATTTGGTTGTGTCTGTAGCTTTCTTCCATTGACTGTATTAATTTTGTGTGGTACTGTCTTTTTTTATTTCTAATCACATTCTTTGCTTCCTTTCTTACCTTCTGATATTCTTCTTCATTCGCTTTATCACTATTTCTTAACATTTCTAAATCTTGTCTTTCTTCTTTTTTTCTATTATTTCTACACTTTCTTCATCAACCCACTCATTTCTTCTCTTCTTGTCTTTTTGTAATACGTCTTTTGCCTTCTCTTTCATTATCCTACTAAGTATGTTCCATTCCATATTTATATCACTTTTTATCTCGTTTTGGTCTAATTCTGTTTGTATTAATCTCATATATACATTTCTGGTATCATTTTCTTTTAGTTGTACGTTTAGCAAATTTTTTTCTTGAAAGTTTTACTTATCATGCTAATTTATTCTTTTAATGTTATTCTTACCATTATATGATCACTTTTTATATCTGTTCCTCTTAAACTTTTGACGTCAGTGACTTTATTTGCATGTTTTGATTCAATTAAAAAGTGATCAATTTGGTTAATATTTTTCTTATTTGGGCTAATCCATGTTCCTTTATGTATTTCCTTATGCGGTAGGTATGTGGTTTTTATTTGTAACCCCCTTTCTGCTGCGAAATTTATAAATTTTTCACCTTTATCATTTGTTATATTTTGTTTGCTATGCTTTCCTATAACATCTTTATAAATTTGTTCTTTCCCTATTTTTACATTGCAATCGCCCATCACTATCTTCACATTGAATCTCGGACAGCTATCATTCTTTCCAGCTCTTCATAGAATTCTTCTTTTCGTTTTCTAAACTTTCTTCTGTAGGTGCATGTCTATTTATTATACTAATTTTTCTTTTGTTTCCTTTTATTTGTTCATAACTTATTCTTTCATTTACCCCTTTTATGTCTACTATTCTTTCGTTTACTATTTTATGTACTAAAAGACCCATCCCAAGTCTATTTTACTTGCCGCCATAGTTAAGAAATGTGTAGTCGTCTAATATACTTGAGCCGACACTAAAAATAACACCGGACTTTCAGACATACCAACTGTTAGTTGGCTACACTGAGCTAGGAACTAGTGCTTTTTCTGTCACTTTCTGTGCTGTCAGCAGTGTCAGCTGTCACTTTCGAACTTTTGATTTGTTTGTCTTTTGTTGTGTATGTGTGTAAAAATTAAAAGACTGTGCCTTAACTGAACGTTTTTATATTTGTACTTACATGGTGTTTTGTGAATCATGGATTCATCCCAAAACCCTTCCAATGTGAAAACAGTTTGTTGCTCTACTTGTAATATATGTAATTATAAATGTGCACAAAAGAGCAAACTTAAACAACACATGTCAACTCATAGTGGAGAAAAGCCATTTGAATGTAATATATGCAGTTATAAATGTATACAAAAGAATCATCTTAAAAAACACATGTCAACTCATACTGGAGAAAAGCCATTTGAATGTAATATATGTAATTATAGATGTTCCCAAAAGAGTTATCTTAAACAACACATGTCAACTCATAGTGAAGAAAAGCCATTTGAATGTAATATGTGTAGTTATAAATGTATACGAAAGAATCATCTTAAAGAACACATGTCAACTCATACTGGAGAAAAGCCATTTGAATGTAATATATGTGATTACAGAAGTTCACAAAAGAGCAAACTTAAACGACACATGTCAACTCATACTGGAGAAAAGCCATTTGAATGTAATATATGTAGTTATAAATGTATACAAAAGAATCGTCTTAAAGAACACATGTCAACTTATACTGGAGAAAAGCCAGATAATTATCAAACGGTTATGGGAAAATATCTTGCCATTAAAAAGGATGTAGAAGAAAAAAATGAGTCATCATTATCAACTAAAAGGAAAATGGAAAAACAAACGTATTATCCATCAAAAAAACCGCATCGTAATTAATTAAGTAAGGAATATTTTTATTTATAATAATCATATATTGAGTAATTTTGCATTATTGCAGTTAGGAAGAGGCAAGAGATCACCGTGTGACTGCTAAAGAGATAATGAGAAAACAAAAATTGCTGATGGCTTAATTAATTTTTATATTTTAGATTATTGTATCTATTATCAATAAACTAAAATTTAATATAATCTAATATAACATTAATGAAACATGCCTAACTCTTTTATTATTAAATTGCGATTTGCGAGTAAACACTGCCTTTAAGAGATTTCACTCGAACTCAACTATCATTTTTATGTTATTATTGATATGGTTATCGTTATTACGTCATCATTATTACTAAAAGAATGACACGTTTTATTATTGTATCACTCCATACAATGTTCAATTTGAATTTATTTTCCGTGCTCAAATCTCTTCCGTTGCGCATGCGTAGACAGAAAGTCCGGTGTTACTTTTAGTGTCGGCTATATACTTGTTGTGTTTTCTTTAATGTTTATTTCTTGTAATTTCATTAATTTGATATTGTACTTCTTTGCTTCTCTTGCTAAATTTTTGAGAGCTCCATCATAATTTATACCTTGTAGGTTCCATGTTGTAAATTTCATTTTACTTTTTGTTTTTTACCTTTTCCATTGCAGTGTCATATACCTTTGGACCGTCCGGATTATGTTTTTTAATTAGTTTTTGAATTCTTGTTTGGTCATTGAACTGGAGCTTTTCATTATCTCTATCCCATTCATAGATTTCGTTATCTACAAACAGTTTCTGATACCCTATCCTAACTCCTTTGCCTTCTTTTCTCTTCTCATCTGCAACTTGTTTGATTGTTCCTTGTATCTCTTTTTTCTTCAGTGTTAAATCATTTTCTATTACTATTCTGGATCCTCTCAATTGGCTCTTCTTTTTCATGACTTCTGCTTTGGCCTGCCAATCTTCCATTTTGATTAGTAATGCTTATTTAGCTTCCACTTTTCCTATTTTATAGATTATAAGAGCATTCGAATGCAATCAACAATGTTTTAAGTAGGAATATTAGGAACCAAATTTTAACGAGAAGTAAATAAAGTGATAGAAATCAGTGATAGTAGGGAGGCCATTATTGCAGAAGTTTGTATTTTTTAGCCCCCCTAGATCCCTTTAAAATGTCAAAAAAACGAGCTGTGCAAAACTTCAGCCCATTTAGTCGTATTAACCCGTACCACCAATAGGTTAGTTTTAAATGGGACTAAAACGGGTTTGTTGCACTGCTAGAAACTTTGTGGCATAACTTTTTTATCTTTATAACTTATCTTTAGGTTTTAACATGAAATATTGTATACTTATGTTGTTGAAGTTGCTTAACACGATCTGAAGTCAAGAAGATTTTGACAGTTCCGCGAAAATGCTAATTTTAGTGAAGTTTACTGATCTTTTGACAGCTGTAAACTGTTAAAAAGTTTTTCTGACAGTTTGAATTTGATCATATTCGTGTTCAGCAGCTTCAACAACTGGATAAGTATATTAATAAATAAATAAGATTCTAGAAATGCACCAAACACATGTTAAATCCCATTTAAACTTTAATCCCTCAGTGGCATGGTTTAATATTGACCAAATCGGCTGCAATTTTGCACAGCTCATTTTTTTGACATTTTAAAGGGGCACTCAACCTCTGAACAAAAATATAAAAGAACAAATTTCCAAACCCCATATTTCTACGGACATCCGTTCTTAATATATTTGAAGTTAAAGTTTAACGGCAAAGTCTCGTGACGTCATAGCAACATTCTTTTTCCGCGACAGACAAGAGCAGCAGTAAAGCTTAGCGTGCCGTGATAGGTTTTCCCCTTGTAGGCTTGTTTGGTACATTGCACAAATAATGTACAAATAAGTAATACTCACGGTTTCTTATTTTTTATAAACATTTTAAGCAAACCATACATACATACATAAGCGTTCCTCTTCTACCAACTGACGTCAGTGTTGAGGTGTAATTTACTCGTATTATTTCATTATTCTCATCTTCCATAACTTCCTGTCCTTTGCCAATTCTTCTGCTCTGCTCCAGTCCACTTCCAGTTGTTTCAGGTAGCTACCTATCTCGTCATTCCATTTAAGTCTCGGTCTTCCCCTTCCTCTTTTATTTGACCTACCCATTTTCCATACTTTTTTCGTTCTCCTAGCCGTTGGCATTCTTACCATGTGTCCAAACCAACGTAACGCATTTACTTTTATTCTATGTTCTACCGACTTCACTCCTAGCCTTCTTCTTATCTCCTCATTTCTTACTCTGTCTAGAATTTTTAACCCTGCTATTCTTCTAAGTGTTTTCATTTCACATGTTTGTATCCTGCTCCTCTGTTGTTTGTTCAATGTCCAAATCTCTGAACCATATGTCAGTGTTGTTATGTATAGTGAGTTGTATATTCTTATTTTGGTTTTTGTTGATATTTCTTTTTTGTTTATTATCTGCTTGTTTAACATAAAATAAAGTCTCGTAGTTGCTTTTATCCTTTCATCAACTTCATCTTCCATCTTTCCATTGTCTGCTATGACCGTACCCAGGTATTTGAACCGCCGCACCTGTTGTAGTTCTTCTTGATCAATCTTTATCCGACATATCGATTGATTTCTCGAAATCACCATTATTTTTGTTTTGTCCATATTTATTTTGAGTCCGTAGTTCTGTAATTCTTCCTTCCATATCATTAGATTGTGTTGTAGATCATTTTCTGTATTAGCCAGTAGTGCCACATCGTCTGCAAATGCCAAGTGGTTGATTGTTACTCTTTCCATGTTGTAGTACCCCCATGTGGATTGTTTTATTTTGTCTTTACATTTTTTCATGATTTCGTCCATCACTATAATAAATAGATATGGGCTCAAGGTTCCACCTTGTCTCACGCCTGCGTTTGTTGTGAAGCTCTCTGAGCTCTTTAAGCAAACCATAATGATATAAAGAACATAAACCCCAAGTTTTTTAATAATATTTTATTGAAATTAAATAATTTAATATAAACAAAAACCTAAACATGATTATGTTTTTATTTTGATTCACTATTCTTAAATCTTGAAAGATGTTTGCTTTTTGCTTCAATTAATGATGGTTTCTCAATCTTGGAAATGTTTTTGGGTACCTAATAACAAATTTAGAAATATTAAAATAAAATCAAAAGTGGAAATTAGATAAATTACCTGAAAATGTAATTCCTGTAAATTTTCGGTTTTAGAATCGATATGTAATACTTTCTGCAGAAGTTCCATTTTCCACGCATTATTTTTTCTAGCATATTTATTTTTGTAATGCCATTGTGTTTGCATTCGAAAAATTCACTTTGCCACCGACGATTTCCCTGTATATATTGTAATTGTGATCTAACATGGCTAGAATTGACCTAATGTACATACCAGTGTAAGAAAAATGGATACGTTTTGGAATATATTTCAGTCGTACGTTGTGATAGCTTTCAAGTGCATTAGTGTAACAATAATGTGAAGCATGCCTTAAATCGTTTAAAAAAGTTTTGTTCATTATTTCACTATTCAAAGCTTGAAATTCTGTTGAACCGTGGCGAATCCACTTAATATGTTCCCTTTCTTCTTCGGTATATGGCCGATGTTCACAATGTATTTGGCCATTATGGTATATGGAATTGCCAGATTCATCAGTCCATTCATGGATATTACATACATGCTTCAATAAAGATGTAAATTTTTGAAGAAGTATATCTGAATTTCCGCCACATGTTTCCGACAACCACCATAAGTGATTTGTTATGGCCCTATTCCATTCTGATAAAAGTTTAGATTTCTTTTCCACTTTACTTAATTTTTTTGTTAAACTTTTACTAAGGTGCCAAACATCAAACTCATGGTGAATTGTCGGATATTTTGTTCTTAAAATAACTCCCACACCACGATGCCTATCTGATAAAAACAATTTAATTGGTAGTTCTGGAATCATTTCAGTTAGAATTTTCTCACAAGCAGCCCGTTCTAAATCGCCTTCTACCTCTTTGCAGTAAACTAAAATTTAGAATTTTCTTAGATTTTGCATTCATTACAGAATACGTAACATATTTGGCCGAATATCCTGGTGAATCATATTGACCATTACCGGAAATCCATAATTCACTTTCAGATTTAGCAACTGCATAATTCTCTTCCCTATGCTTCAACCAAAAATTTTGTATTACTGGTGCAATATTATGTTTGATGATTTTGTAGTAAGTGGTATGTGATAGAAAAATAAGGTTTAAAGTTTCCGCAAAATTGCTGAATGGAGCAAAATTTATACCATTTAATAACAGCGCTGCCGACAAATGAGTGGAACATTTCAATGGATTTTCCCAAGAACTCCACTGATAACTGTGTCCTTCACTACAAGTACAGTTTATGTATAAAACAGCGCCTCGTACGAATTGCTTTTTTTCTGTTAGAGACAGTCCACATTCACCACAATATTTAAACAATTTCGTCAAACATTTTGTCTGTACCAATACAACCTCAGCTGAAGAACTTGTTAATTCATCATTGTTTTCATGCGTTTCCTCTTCGTTACTTTTTAATCCGTTATCCGAATCTTCATTTTCAGAAAATTCTGATTCATTATCACTTATCTCCGAGCACGAAAAATCAAACGAATTTACGGACTGATCATCGGTTGAATTATCCTCAAAGTGGAATATTTACAAAACACTTCGCTCCCTAGCTCACATTGAACTCCGATGTCTTCACTAGTAGATATAATATTATTTTGTACAAAATCCTCGACACTCACTTCAACAATCATTTCATTTGCCGAAGAAGACGTGTTTGGTTGCATAAATTCTTTTTCCGATTCAGCAACAATTTTTTTGCGTATGTATGTCGACCTTCGTTGTTCTGTAGTTTTTACATTTGCTTTTCTATCTGAAAGTAGCAAAGATGGAACAGCGGTATTTGATAATTTAATAACAACTTCATGCGATTTTCTACCAACTTCAGTTGGTAGAAAATCCTTCTTGTATCTATTTTCAAAATCCTCTTCTTTAAAGTGTGTACTGCACACTACATGATTGTGATTAGGTTGGAAATTTTTACGATTTATTCGATTCTTCCAAGCCTTATAATGCGCTGGCTCTTTATCTTGTCTGGGAAATCTGTGCAGTGTAACATTTGAATTTTCTAAGTTATTATTGCACCCAACGACACAACAGTTCGGCGTGATTGAAAAAACTGTACCTTCACAGTCAAAGAAATAATAACAAATTAAATCTGCAAGCAGTACCGGCTGCCAACTAACTAAAAGTGCAAGTGCAATGCCACGACTGTCGATGCTCCGTGTTGCTACGACGTCACGTCCCGAGCTATACAAACTTTATATGATCGCTACTCTGTAACAAAAAAAGATAGAGACTTGCGGTTTTCACTAATTATCTTAGATAATTTTTGTTCCATTTCTTACAAATTTTCAATATTTTGGTTTAGTGCCCCTTTAAAGATATCTTGGAGGGGGGGGGGGACATAAAGATTTTTAACTTTTGCAAAATAAAGGCCACCCTAATAGTTAGTCATGATGATAATCAATTTAATTAATGCAGTGTGGAAAAAAGTATAGACTACCACTAATAATTTGGTAGTCTTCAGGTTTTATGGAAAATGCTCAAACACGTCAATTTAGTTTTTTCAATTTCCTACATTCTGATAGAATTCATTTGTTTTTTTATTGACATCTGTCAAAAATATGACGTCATTGACATTTTTCTTAAATGACAATATATGTCATGTGATACATTATTTGAAAGCTCTCGTTTCACTCAGTATGTTCCTAGATTTTTGTGCGATTCTGTCGTGCCGTTTCAAAATGGCGACCGTTGAGTTGTGAAAATTATCTTAAATTAATTCCCAGTAAAGGAATAACTCTTTGTTTGATCAGAAAAAAGCAAACTATTGAACATGGTTTTATTATCAATCAAACTAGAACATGTAATAATTAAATAAAACAAAACAAGAACACAACAAAGAACAATCAAGTAATCATAAAAATAATAATAAAATAAGAATGATGTGTTGAGGATAAAACACATAATAGAAAAAACTTATTTCAGTAAATGCTGAAAGTGAGGACCGTTGACAACTTGAGAGTGTTCACAAATGTGTGCACAAATTCTTCTTGAACATTTTGTATCAGTTCTGGCGAAATTTTTCGTATTTCTGTTCTTAAGCGGCATTTTAGATCATCAATATCTCTTGGTCTATTTAAAAAAACTTTGGATTTCAAATAATCCCACAAAAAGAAGTCCAAAGGGGTCGTATCAGGTGACCTGGCTGGCCATTCAATGAGACCCCGTAGACCAATCCATTTTCCTGGAAATATAGAATACATAGTGGGGCGGCGGGCTCCATCTTGTTGCAGCCAAATTTCTGGACTGGGCAAATCGGGATTATTGTGGTCAGGATAAAGAGTGACTAAAGCTGGCAAAAATTCAAATTGCAAAAAATTCAAGTAGGCTTCACCAGTAAGATTTTCTTCAAAGGAAAATGGTCCTAACACTCTATCTTTCAATATGCTGGCCCATACATTAAGTTTCTGAGGTGATTGACAATGAGCTTCTTGAATTGAATGTGGATTTTCTTTGGATCAATATTGACAATTTTGCCTGTTTACAGTACCATCGAGGTAAAAAGTTGATTCATCTGAGAATAAAATATTTGCGGCAAAGTTTTCATCTTGATTAGAAATTGGTTGCATGATTTCGCAGAATTGCTGTCTTCGGTCAAAATCATCCTCATTTAATTCTTGTACCAGGCAGACTTTGTACTGGTAGTATTTTTCTTTATGCCAAATTGTTTGCACAGACGTGTGACTTATTCCCATATCAAGTGCTAGTTGCCGACTGGCACTATGCGGATTTTCTTCAACAGCCAATAGGACGTCAAGCTGGATATTTTCATCTGCCTTTGGTCTTCCATTTTTAGGTAAATTTTTAACATGGCCATGTTCTTCATATTTTCGTACAATCTTGCAAACGGTGGATTGCAAAATCGGCATTCGGTCTGGATGAATTTGATTGAAAAGTTCACGTACCTCGTTACTAGATCTGCAACGATCTCCGTAACCAACCATCATAAGAATTTCAATACGGTCTTTTTCACTGAGCGACATTTTTGGTTTATTAAAAAAGGAATTTTGAATATAACGCAATGACAGTTAAATCTTACTAATGTTCAACCTTACCACTTGTCAATACTGACATTAATTTTTGTTTGTTTGGTTTGTCTAAGCTTACTAAGATCAAAACTATCAGAATGTGGGAAACTGAAAAACTAAATTGACATGTTCGAGCGTTTTCCATAAAACCTGAAGACTACCAAATTATTAGTCCATACTTTTTTTTTACACTGTATAAACTGGCATATACTAATATAATAGGTTTGTTTGAAAAAAATCTTCAAGTTCCTTGATCATTCGCGTAGAAAAATTGAAAAATAGAGGCAGAATCATTAAAATCATCAAGAAATATTTAAAGAAACACAAACAATAAATGCAAAGCGCTGTTAAAAAAAACATCATCAGTAGTTAACTCTTTAAATGTAAAAATGTTGCAACTACCCAATAACATGATACCAGGTAACGTTGTGATACCATCACTAGATAAGACTGTACCTAACTGGCTGACAATAAAAAGCAACTGATATATTACTTACTCTTTTTTATTTTTATATAATAAACAACTTAAAAATAAAGGTTTGCTGGTTGATAAAACAAACTGCAGAAATTTAATCTATCAATTACTATTATTTACAACACTATAAAAAATGAAGATTAAATTTCAATTTATTTTATTTTAAAAACACAAAGCACTTTCATTCCTCACCGATGCACTGCTATTGAATTAAAATACAGTCTGTGAAAATCTTATAGAATCCAAATACTACATTTTATCCACTTCGGTGATGTGAAATTTCTGCTTGTTTGTTTTTCTTTTCTTGTTAGTCAAAATAGTAACGTTGTGGGTAAAATAATGAAATAAATGCAGAATGGGATTCTATATTTCACATTACATACAATTACACACACCATAATATCCACTCACTATGAGGTCATCATATCACTCACTGTTGATGTATTTACATTGGGTCCCTTTAGAGAATCATTTATATCTCTTCGGAACATAGAGAGATTTTGTGTGAACCTATAACCCATGTTTGTTTACCAAAAATAACAATTATAAAAATAATAACATTAATTACCTATCCCTATTCTTGGCAAGTAGATTTCTTTCAATACCATCCATAAGATTATCAAACCATTGTGCCATTGCAACTTGCTTGTCTGGCGGTTGACTTCGAATGATGTTTTCCCTTAACTGATTGAAATAATCTTCATTTAGAAGGATAAGTCCAAGTAACGGTCGTGACATTGACCATTGATTTCTACAGTCTTCAAACATAATCACATTCAGGACGGTGCTCAGTATTTGTTGTAGGATTTCAGGATGCACCTCCAATACTTTTAGGAACATATCACTTGATGAAGCCATTCCGACTCTTGCTTTCTTACCAGGGAATACTAGAAATTTAAAATTTAATAATGATTATATTATTTTAACTTTACTTGTAATTATCCTCTTTACCTTTTTGGGTTAATTGTTTGAATAAATATGTTACAATGTGATCCAAAGTTGCACAACATCCGGTACATACCATTGTATCTGTAAGACAAAATAGATTACCAAGGCATAAATATTAATATATACACAAACAGCTTCAGTTTCTATATTGATAGTTTCTCATATCTGCTTGCAATGCTTTAGTTATTAATTTTTATTGATGTTAAGATTGGAACTGAACCAAATAGTTAAAAGTGTTAAATGTTTAAAATGGTAACTTTTTGAAGCAATGGCAAAAAATTTTTTTTAAATAATTTGGAATATTTAATATTTTCACTTTCTTGGATCATTTAGCTTTATAATTTATTCCAAATGTAACTCAATTGCTGTAACAGCACACACAGAGCAACTCTGGTTATTTGTTATTAAGGTATTTTTTTAAAAAGTAATTGATAGCGACTTTACAGCAACATGAATTTATTGAATCTCATAGTGAAACAATAGTTATTTATTTCATACTGTCCGGTAAAAGGGTATTTACCGGACTCATTTGAGTCCGGTAAATGAATTATTACGTTACAAGGCCGGTAAAAAATTTTACCGGACTGAAAATCCAATTTGAGTCCGGTAAAAAATTTTACCGAACTGAAAATCTAATTTGAGTCCGGTAAAAAATTTTACCGGACTGAAAATTTTAAATGCATTTTTTTAAAAAATGAACAATGTGAGGCAGTATGAAATAAAACGCCTTACGTCATACTTCCGGTAAACCATTACAGTAGCTCGTTTCAACATTCGAGACTCGGCTCCTTCGTCGCCTAGTCCCGAAACGTTTTCAACTCGCTACTGTAAACTTGGGTTTACCGGACTTATAACATAATATACTATTATGGTACTAGTGAGCAAATACTTTAATATTATTAATACTGGAAACTCCATATACTTTACCAGATGAAAACAGGCGACATTTTTGTGGCGCTATCTTCGCAGATGGGTGTGCAACTAAACGCTGATTTTTCGATTATTTTTTTATAGTAACCTACATCTAATTAAAAATTATCACTATTTCTGTTAAATAGTTGTTTATTACTATTCTGTTAGTATATATAAACTATTATAATCTATCTAAACTACTCAATCTCTCAATCATAATAATTATTTTTTAATTACACTTCAAATATTTTTGAAATGTCATGTTTAGATGCACACCACACCACAAGAGGCGCTATTAAATTTTGTCTCCCACTTTTGAAAATAAGTTTCCGGTATTAATAATATTAAAGTATTTGTAGTGAGTTAAGTAAGATATTATCCGCGAATGAAAAATTGATCCACGAGGGTCACTAGGCTTGAGTGGGTTAATCTTTGTGATAATATCATTAACACACATGTGCCATGCAACGTTTTATCCCACACCTTCTTATTTAGGTTCAACTATTTAATTTAATGGAATATACAGGGTGTCCCACAATGCTGTTTACATGCAATATCTCCATTAGTTGAAAAGACAAAGAAATCAACCAAAAACTATTGTGAATGACTCAAAATGGACCTTCAGAAAACATTCTTAACCGCTGGTTGCATAGCAACGTTTAAGAGATCATGCCAACTTGATTAATTTTTCAAATTGCACTTCCTGTTTTTTTTTTCACGGAAATGTATTCTTCACTTCATTCTGCACACGATAATATGCCTTACTTAATTATCTATGTGTGTGTGTGTGTGTGTAAACAGCATTGTGGGACACCCTGTATAGTTTAGTCTGTAGTTTTTGACGGTAATAAATTTGACACTCTAGTCCGATGCTAGGATTTAAGTAATATTTATGCAATGTAAGCTGGTGATTGGCTGAAAAGTTTTTCTGCTCTACTACTAGTGAGTAAACTTGCTTAATTGCTTAAAAACATCAAAATAAAGCCTTTTTTATTTAGAGGTGTTGGATAATAGTTATCTTTAGTACAACTGAGTTAAGATATTATCCATGAATGAAAAATTAACTGACGAGAGCGTTAGGCTCGAGTAGGTTAGTTTTTCTGAGTGGATATATATCCTTAACTCAGGTGTGCTATACAACATTTTATCCAACACCTCTTTATTTAAGATCAAATATTACATTTTGTTGATATCACGACTGGTTGCAAATTAGTTTAAAGAAAAACTTCATGGGATTCAGTCTTTAGCTATTTAATTAATTAATCCATCAATATATCGACGTTTCGATAATCATTCATCGTCTTTATCAAGATTTTTGATGATTTTTAATTTAGATTTTACAATAATGAGAATCAATTACATCTGTACTTAAATTGCTTAAACTAGCAGTTTAATAAGTTGGTGGAGAACAATGTAATAAAACGTGGTGTTCTGTAGGAAGATTACTAAGGAAAGACCTTAATCTTTCCTTAAAAATCTTCCTGATTGAAGCCGGATTGGATAGTAAAGGGTGATTACTATTAAATTGCAATTTATCTCCTGCAATTTATTAAATAGGCCTTGCTGAAAATAACGTTTTTTAATATACTTAACAAAGGACCCCGCACGTTTCTTATGGAAAATGCCTTTCGCTCAAAGTGACTGAAAATACTATCACTTTGTAGGTCTTTTAGCACAGAACAAAAGTCTCCATGGGCGCTACTCATGAAATGCGATATTTTTTTAGAAAAATCCAAAAAACGTTTTGCAAATCGAAAAATTGTAGCTTGCTGTATGAACGTATTTCGTGTGTATATTTATGTCAATTCATGTAAAACTGTAGTTTTTATAAACTATGTTACACGTTTCTTCATGATTTATAAGTAAGAAGGCGTTAAAAAGTAACTAAAACATTTATATTTGATTCAAACATAAACTCTATTGACGTATTTCAAAGATACTACTTTGACATATGTTTTTTGTGTGATATAATAATTAAAGATACATATTAAATCATGTTTAATTTTCATTTTTTTTATTATAAAAGTAAATAACATAAAAAGTTTCTAAGACTTAATATTTTAGGAAGGAGTTTTACTGTTGTTATTTTGTTATTGTTTGTTATTTTTTGTTTCTGTAAATAATCTTTTGGAATGTAAATAAACGTTCATTTGAATAACGTTAACAAAACCATTGCAATAGGCTTCATCTTTTTTCACAACAGGTGAATATTTATTCAATCAGTTAAGGGTTCTTTATTTTACAAAATATTGAATTTTTTAGTGATTAGTTGTACGTCTTAAAAAATCATGGCCCAAAGAAATCGCCGGATACCATGCTTCATTTGTGATAACGCATTGATACCTCGTGCCATGGTCCGACTATCAGGAGAAGAAAACGCCGCCAAACAAGAAATAGCACTAGCTAGACGTGCTGCAAACGGCCGACCTGAGGAAAATATAACTCCAGAAACTCGCGTGTGCAATAATTGCAACATTTTAATAACGCGCGAAATAGACATAATGCAAAACGATCCTGATTGTCTGAGATTAAATGTACTATCGCAAACTAACAAACGCAGTTGCTTGGTGTGCAATGCAGAAGGTGATATCCACGACCTTACGCTTGCATGTCGGATCGATATTTTTGTAAAGCGCAACATATACGTCCCTAGGAGAACTGTATCTTGCAATGAGCATTTGAGTGATTCGGGCTTGATTTTACCAAACCTGGTGGATGGCCTAAGGTATGTCAACAGACCAGTTGTGTTGCCAGGCAAAGAGATCGCAAGATTTTTTCAAGGACTTCGAGAAAAATTGAATGACACTGGTAACATGTTTGACACTGAAGAGAACTTCACGGACACTCAATTCGCAATTGTTTCTCCCATTACTAAGGAGCAGTTCAACGACCTTTACGGATATTGCGATCCAGTTCCAGTTGGAGATTGTTTGCGTTATGTGTCAAAGAAGGATTTATTATGTCTACTGTGCAAGCTGAGGCATGGACTTAGTGACGAATTCTTAAGTATCGTGTTCAAATACTCTTCAAGACAAGCTACAAGCCTCGCAGTTTCTTTGGCGAAACGATCACTTGCTGTGCGATTCGTTAACGAAAATATAGGATTCCAATCGATCACACGGGAAGACTATATACAACAACACGTGAATGATTTTTCAAATCATTTATACAATAATGAACCAAGAATTCCAAAGGCTATTGTTTACAATGATTGCACTTATCTTAATATTGAAAAGAGTTCTTGCTTCAAAGTATTGCGTCAGTCATACAGCGTCCATAAAGGAAGACATTTGCTGAAGCCATCAGTTTATGTAGCTCCAGATGGTTACATATTAGATATACAGGGACCTTATTTCTCAAATGCAGCTAATAACGACGCCAACATTTTAATGAGCGAGTTCAACCAAGATGTCGATGGAATGAGGGCTTGGTTTCAGAATGGTGATATTTTCGTCGTCGATTGTGGATATAGAGATGCCAGGGATCCGCTCGCCAGGATGGGCCTCGTTTTCCAAATGCCAGCACTCTTGAAACGCGGGCAAAGTCAATTATCGACTGAAGAAGCAAACGCGTCACGCGTGATCACTATCATGAGATGGATTGTCGAAGCTCGTAATGGACATTTGAAAACCATTTTCAAGCTCTTTGCTAATGTCATCAACACAGCGCATATCCCGAGCTTGAATGAATTTCTGCGCATTGCTGGTGCATTGATAAATAAATATCATCAGCGGATCACAAGGCGAAACGCAACTGCAGAATATGCAATAGAAATTCTTCGTCAGGCTAGCGAAGTTAACACTGTTCAGGCAAAAGTCGAACAAGACAATCTGAGGCTAAAAAGAGGGCGTTGGATCGCATTAAACAGAGAACATTTACCACTATTTCCAGAAGTGACTCTCGATTATTTGAACGAATTGACCTACGGCACGTACCAAGTAGAGTTGTCACCATCTTACATACAAGATACTATTCTTCGAGCTGATGAAGATGAAAACGATGAAGACCAAGTTTTGGAATTGGATCTGAGGACTAATGAGAACGGATTCATTCGAATCAGACTTTTCTCCCGTTTTCGAAATGCAACACGCCATCAGTTATGGATAGCGTACAATGAAGAGTACAGGACTGAAGATAATGAAGATCAACCCATTTTAGGATACTATTGTACATGCAAGTCGGGAGCAAGGACGTTAGGTGCATGTTCGCACACTATAGCAGTGATTTGGTATTTAGGTTACGCTAGACACCAACAAACTGTTAACTATCCATCACTCACCGTTTTGCATAGTATTATTAGCGCACAGAATAATCTGGGTGATCCCTAGTAAAAGTAGGAATATATTGGTCATATTGGAAACATATATTCCTAATATTTCCAATATATTCCCAATTTTTGCAATATATTGGCAATTTTAAATATGATAATGTCAATGTTGCAAACACAGTTCTGGTGCTTTCACTCCAGCTGCGAGATCAATTATTGTCACTACTATTTGAAAATATAGCAGCCACAACCTTTCATTACAATATTGAAATACTTTATTCTTGAAACAATCGAATTAATATATCAAACCAAAAAAGAGATGTTATTTGCAATCGAAAATGGTCTCATTACTTTTTAACGCCTTCTTACTTATAAATCATGAAGAAACGTGTAACATAGTTTATAAAAACTACAGTTTTACATGAATTGACATAAATATACACACGAAATACGTTCATACAGCAAGCTACAATTTTTCGATTTGCAAAACGTTTTTTGGATTTTTCTAAAAAAATATCGCATTTCATGAGTAGCGCCCATGGAGACTTTTGTTCTGTGCTAAAAGACCTACAAAGTGATAGTATTTTCAGTCACTTTGAGCGAAAGGCATTTTCCATAAGAAACGTGCGGGGTCCTTTAAGATATAAACACCTTTCCATTGTTGTAACTGTCAATTTTTTAAATTTTGTTATTTAGTTGTAGAGGTGTAGTCAAAAGAAAAAAAAGTTCGCGAGTTAATTTTGTATAAAGGACCCTGCACATTCCTTGTGGGAAATGGCTCTCAGTCAAATTATTTCACCCGGTTTTCCAGGTCGTAAATTATCATTTTTATTTTATTATCATATTAATTTAGAATTAATAACGGAACATAAAACTTCACTTGAAGCGTTTTTTTTTATTGCCGGAGAAGTCTAAATAACAATCAAAAATGGATCAATTTAATTGAACTCTGCAAAATAGTTTTATAAAGCACGTTTTTAGCACACGCATCCAAGGATAAATGCCCTAAAACGTCTTATGAAACGAATATTTTATACTATTTTTTCTATTTGCATTATTCTTTAATTATTTAAAAAATAACTACCTATTTTTCGTTTTAAATACAATTTATTAGGGGAAAACAAAGTTTTTTGGTAGTTTGCAAAATCGGGAAAATTCAAATTTACATCGTAAATTAGATTGACATTTGAACAGCTGACCAATAGTGATGTCAACTTTAAAAATATAAAATGTTACTGTTTCCAGTATTCAAATAGATCTCTTTTGGACACGCAAATAGAGAATAGTATATTATTATACGAGTTGTATAAGACAGTCCATTGTAGCATGAGTTATTTGGGATACAACGAGAGAAGCAAGGAGTGTTCCAAAGGAACGAGTGTTACAATACGTCTTATAAAACAAGTATAATATACTATTTTTTATGAAACTAATACTTTATACCATTTTTTCTATTAGCGTTAATTTGTAATCGTTTAAAAAAAAAACTTAATTGTAAACAAAATTTGGGCTACTTTGTTAACTAGTTTGACAGTTGGCAACACTGAAAAGTCTAATCCTGCATTTGGTTTTTAAATTTGCGTAAATAACTTTGACATTTTAAAAACAGCTGTTCACAATGACATAAACTTTAAGAAATAAAATATTACTGTTTCCAGTAATCAACTCTTTTGAACACGCAAATAGAAAAAAAGATAACGTAAAATAAAGTACTATGAAAATTATTTAATTTTTTCAAACACTTTTTAAATTTTTCCCTGAAAAAAATTCTCGACTTTGATCACTAACTCAAGGTTCTTTCCTGGTTTTTTCCGATTGTGCAAATTCCCGATTATTTCCCGGCTTTCAAGGTTTCCAGGTTTGCTGGCCACCCTGCCAATGTATCAATCAGGTTTTCGATCTGATTACTGCTGTACTGCTGCTTTATCTTACATTACTGATTATGTCTTTAAAGCATACGATGAAGGAAAATCTACTTTTTCAGTTTTATTAGAATATAGTAAAGCTTTGATACAATAAATCATGATTTACTTCTCAACATATTACATTACTTAGGCCTCAGTGAAAATGTGATTGGTCTGGTCCGAAACTATTTGTGTAATAGATCTCAAAGAGTTAAAATGGCTAATGTGGTGTCTTCTCCTGTGGATATTATCAAAGGGGTGCTACAGGGATCCATATTGGGGCCTCTGCTATTCACCTTGTACACACCAGGACACAGTCTTTTGGTAGTGTGGGGGCCTGTAATGTTCACATGTATGCAGATGATACTCAAATTTACTGTTCCTCTCAGTCAAGTGATATCAAAGAAGCTACTGAAATTTTAAACAATGGCTTCAAAGCTGTCTCTTAAATTTTCATTACGACACGCATTAATGTTAAATCCCACGAAATCGTGTGCTCTATTATTAGGAAAATCATGAGCTCTTCAAGTGCCACCTATTAAAATTGGTGAAATTGAGTTACCTATAGTAGAAAATACAACAAAGAATTTGGGAATCATTTTTGACAAAGCATTTCAGTTCGGTAAGCAAGTCTGTAAATACATACTACAAAAAGCTTACTGTAACTTAAAACTTATTTATCCTCATAAAGATAACTTAAGTAAAGAATTGAAGATTCCTGTATATGGCCCTTGCCTGGATTATGAGGCAACTCAGCGTATTCAATGTGTTCAAAATTCTTGTTTGCGTCTTATTTATGGAATTCCGAAATATGCGCATATTTCACATAAATTAATTGATACATATTGGCTTCATATGAAAAACTGGTTTTATATACAAACAGCTGCTTTCTACCATAAGATAATATCTGACAAGCAACCTCCCTATTTATATAATAAAATCTGTGGCATAAAGGTCTATAAAAAATGGTTCTTGTCTTATTATTGATAACGAAGCTTATTTAGAAAAACACACTTCCTCAACATTGTTTTGGCCCGATTTGGTAGTTGTCACTATTCATCACGCCTAATGTATTGGTATACAGTAAATTCCGTTGATATGGTACCTAAATATATAAATCTACCAAACTCCCTGGACTCCTCCCAACTGAGAAATATGGGTCAACATCAAAACCAAATTTCAGAAAATATATCAACCTGCAAGTTCTATAGGTAGATGTCTAATGTACATGGATCAAGGGTACCAATTTAATAACAGATAAATCTGTGCAGAAATGAATGAGCCGGGACTAAAGCAAAGTAAGAGAGTTCAGTCGATATTCATTGAAAAAGTGCAAGATTGTATTAAAAAGTGTAATTGTTATATGTATAAGGTTTCCTATAATAAACATCTTTTGGCAATCTGTAATACTTCTTGGTTTTTATAACTATCACAATAAGCGACAATTTAGTAGAAATCACTTTTTAGAAGACCTGCGGTAGCACCACTGCTTACAGAAGCACAAAGTTGCCAGAGTATTGGTCATCTCACTTTGGGAGTACAGTGAAGGAAAGATACCCAATGTATTTCTTATGGGAGTTTGTGCTTCGTTGTTGCCACCTATTTCACTGTATGAATCTATATAAATATGGATTACGATTCCAGAAGTTCTAAATCTTTGAAAATAGTAACCGAAAAAGTGTAATTGTAACCATACAAAAGGAGAATTTAAAAGAAAGTCTTATTAACATGTAGTTGTTATTTTATTAAACATTACTTGAGATTCTTACATCGTAGGTATCTAAATATTCGGTATTTTATTACTTATACTTTTTTGTTAACGGCAAATAAATGGCTGGTTAGCTTCTGTATAATCTTTTTAATCTTTTAATTGGCAGCTAAATAAAGGAAGCCCAGTCCCAAACGCAATTTTAACGATAAAATGATACATCATGATAAAATCATTCATTTGTTCAACGTGTTTAGAAAGAAACTTGCAAAACATGGAAATTTAGGATTAGCAGCAAATTCAAAGAATTTTAATAAACAATAAACCCTTCTGCTTTTTCTACTTTTACTTCGTGGAACTACTCTTTTATTTATATTCTTTTATACTGTTATTATTTATTTATGTTTTCAATTACTGTGTTACATGAAAGTTGCACAATTAAAAAAGTGTAATTTGATAGTATACAATAATCTATTAGTTTTAATGTTTCTTTATTTAATAAAAACCACATAACTATAACATGTGTTCTACTTTTTTATTTACCTAAAATTCAAAAACTCAAAATAAAACATTTGACTTTTAATTATACTCAAAATTATTAGTTTTGTATTAGTACTGTCGTTAACTCATATAAACAGAAAGTTTTGAAATTTTGTTTTACTACTGCTGTCAGAAGAAGTGACTACCTGCAAATATAACTTGCTCGAGCAATAGGGATTATAAAAGTTTATGCAGTTACAACTACAATATTTAGAAAGTATTGTTAAAAGTTGCTTGCAACATGTTTGGCAACCCTGTTGTTCATAAGAACACGCGCTGTAGCCCCAAAGTGAGACGACCAATAGTTTTCACCTGAAGTTATGCTCACTGGACTGTTGATAACTGGAAATCGATTTTGTTCTCAAACGAAATCAGAATTAGCTTAAATTCTCCTGATGAGAAGGTTAAGTGGCAGAGCAGCTGTCAATTCTTGACAAGCTGAACTTCGCCTTCTTTTATTAGCGTATTTTTTCACTAACAATTTCATTGTACAATACTTGTTAAAATTAACATTAATGCTAATACATCTTTACTATAATGTACAACATAAAACTCAATAAAGGCAGTATTATTATTATTATTATTATTATGAACATGAACGTGCATGGCAGAGACTTGGAGAAAGATTTGCAAGCTGTAATATGTCTTTCAGAGTGCCATTTGGTGGTTGGTCAATAATATCTTGGGGTGGAATTTCTTTTGATGTCTGCACAGATTTAATTCCCATTTATCACAGATCAATGAATGCTGAGTATTTGTCCCATTTGTAGGTGAAGATTTCATTTTTCAGCACAATAATTGACATTGTTAGAGAGGTACTGGATTACCTAAACGAGATAAATATTCCAGTAATGAACTGGCCACTTTAAAAGCCCAGATAGGAATCCAATAGGGTATCTCTGGGATTACTTAGTTCAAAAATTCTCATTACGTATTTATTTCAAATTAAAATAAATAAAATGTGATCAGTCAGTATCTGTCAAGTTTGCTATTTAAAACACCTTATTTGTTAAAATATAGAAAAGTTTTATTAAGAAAAAATGTTTCTGATGACATTTTACGTTCAATTACCGAGTTTGAATGAAATATTCTGATATAAGGAATTTTTTATTTTTTAACATTTTTTGATAACTGACTATTTTTTAAGTAGTAGTTTTGTGTTAAATCGCTTAAATTATGATTACAACAATTCTTGTATTATTCAAACGTGGCTTAATAAAAAAAGACTAATAAAATTATGAGTTATTTTGTTGGAAATTTTAAAATAATCCAGAACCTTTTTTCTTTTAATTTTAATTTTTTTCTTGATAATTTTAATATTTAAAAAATATCTACATTATTGATTATTATTAGCAAAATATGCTATGCACTTATTACCTTTCCACTCATTTAAAGCGTTTTTAATGATTTCAAAACAGTCAGTTATGGGGGTGTATCAAGAAATGTTAAAAAACAAACTTTTCCATATGTCGGAATATCTCGTTCAAACTCGGTATGTGGACGTAAAATGTCATTAAAAATATTTTTTCTCAATAAAGCTTTTCCATATTTTAACAAATAAGGTAATTTTTTTTAATTAGCGAATTTGACTGATACCTAATGTTACTTGTCAACTTTGACATTGCGTATATCAAATATTTTTGAAAGCAGAGGTGATTGCCCCACAAAGTTTTTTCCAATCAGAATATTAAAAAAATTTCCCATATGGATCCAACATTATGGCAGACACTGTATAACAATAAATCGACTACTATACATACTAAACTATACATACTAAAAGCCTCAAATCATTTAGTTTACTGAATCAGATGCTTTTTGCATTAGTGATGCGTTAATTTTGTCATAGAGTTTACTTTTAAGGAAGCTAGGTATAATAATTTAAAATTTTTGCAACAAAATTTGCCCTATTGTATTTTACATATACAGGTGTGGAAAAACAAGAAGGAAGTATCTGCGAAACCATATGTGTGTATGATAAGGAACGCGCTAGTAAAATAAAGAACGGTTTATATCGGGCCCAGCTTTTGCTCTTCTTGTTTAGTTTGTGTTCGAGGGGTTGGCGAACTACACCAACGCTCGGTTTGTGGTTTACTAAACAACTTTAATGCTCGAATGTTCCCCCACTAACAAACTAAGATGAGAAAAGGCGTGACCCGATATAAACCCTTCTTTATTTTATTAGAGCGTTCCTTATCATACATATGGTCTCGTACGTACTTCCTACCTGTTTTTCTATATCTGTATACCAGCTTTTCAATTTCTCATTTATCACTTTGCAACAATTTGCTATTGTTATATTATGATGCGTTTGTCAAACTTTTAATTTAACTTTTGAAAATGTTGATGATTTTGCAAAGTGTTTTGTAAAATGCCATTTCATTTTGACAATTATGTAGATAATAAAGTGTCAGTTTGAAAAAGTTGATATGTAGAGTGTTATTATTTGATAATGAAGAATTATGAGATGATGGAGAAAGATATAAAAAATGAATTAATTTAATTAAGCATTAGTTCTGTTAGAATAGCACTGAGTAACATAATATGTAATAATTTACAATATAGTACATTTTATATTTTAAAAATGTTGATTTTTTAAAGAAACATTAAATAAATTGTTGAAGTTGCCTACGAAATGTAATTTTTGCTCTTTGCATTTGAGTAATAACGTGTAGGGCTGAGAAAATTTATCGATAATTATCGATATATTGAATAACAATATTAGTGGTTAAAAATATCAATTAATCGATAATTTAGATATATTGATAAATATCGATATATCGATGTTTATCGATAAATATCGATGTATCAATAACTATCAAAATTTATCAATAAGTATCCATACTACCAAATTACCAACAAATAATCAGCGTTAGTTTTGTAAGTACTTATAATAACTTAAAAGTGGAAAAGTTTAAGCAACATACATACAGGTATAATTAAAAGTATAAAATATGAATAATAACAGATACTAAACATATTACGTGTATTATTTCTAAACAGTAAGTAAAGACTCAAGTACATTTGCGAGTAGGGCAGATTTTCTTATAGATATATCAATTGTTATCGATAATTATCGATATATTGAATAACGATATCAGTGATTGGAAATATCGATATTTATCAATAGTTATCGATATATCATTATACCAGTAATATCGATAACTTTTGGATCAGTATTATTGATAACTTCTTTTAATATCGCCCATCCCTAGTAACGTGACAGTTGATGTTGATGTGATAGTTGGCTTGTTTCTGTTTGACAAGAAGTTGTAGTCTACAGCAACGTTCCGCAACCTTTTTTATATAGTGAATCAAAAATATCAATAAAATTATAAGGCGACCCATGAGAGGGAGAAGGGGTAGGGTACTTAAAATTACAGGACCTGATTTTAACATAAACCTAAATGATATAATAAAAATAAATAATTATGCAACCCATTTTTAAACTTTCGCGACCCAATGGGTCCCCCAATCCAATGGTTGTGGTCCCTGCTGATGTACAATATTTGTCTACTTAAGGTGAGTCTTTTTAAGGGTGTATTGGAGGTTTGCTTTTGCACACTTTGAATCACCTAAGTATATTAATGAATAAAGTAGTATCAAAGAGGGTAACTGAAGACAATAACGCCACCTATTCAGTTAACTAGCTTTCAATTATTAAAGACAAAACCAAATGGTTCTGATTTTCGTCCAAGGTATCTCTTAAACAAAGCAATGCTTAGCTATTCTACTTATTAGAATTTGCAATGATTTAATTTTTTTAAAATAAAATCGAAAACAAGAGCAACTGCAAATTTCTCTTCATGTTTTATGTTTAGCGAACATAACACCAGCTTGAATTATCTTTAAATAAAATGTATATTCCATGAATTTAAGGTAAAATAGAATGATGAAAAATAAAATAAACATATGAGGTAAGCACTATAAACTCTCGGTCTGGCAGGCTTCTACAGGTGCCAACATGTTCAAACTCGGTTGCGTCATAGTTGAACATGTAAGAGGCCTACACTATATATATATTATGGCTAGAAGAGTAATAGATGTTAGTAGCAACTCAAGCATCGTAACGAGTGCATGAAAATGTTTAACAAAACAAGGGCACACGCCTAATCAAATCAAACAATGTTTAGACGGCGTTTATGCTGATTTATCTCCTTCATATTCCACTGTAAAAAAGTGGTCAAAATGTTTCTGTTTGGGGCAAGAAAAGGCGAAAGTCGTTGACAATTGACAAAGAAAGTTATGGCAACAATATTCTGGGATTGTGACGGCATTTTACTGATTCATTTTGAAGAATGCAATACAACTGTTAACAGTACATATGCGTCTTTATTGCATAAATTGAGAAACAATATTCGTGAAAAATGTCTAGGAAAATTGACAAGAGGGGTTTGATTATTACACGACAATGCTCCCGTTCATACATACTGCCGCAATTTCACAAGCTGTCAAGCTGCGGCTTTAAAGCATTGGATCATCCACCGTACAGTCCGGATATGGCTCCTAATGACTATTATTTATTTTCCAATTTAAAGAAAGACCTTAGGGGACGTTGTTTTAAGGACGAGAACGAGTTGCAAGCAGCTGTAATTGAACATTTTGAAGGAAAAACTTCAGATTATTTTTACAAGGGCATTGAATTATTAATTCCACGTTGTAATAAGTGTATTGACATTAGGAGAGATTATATTGAAAAATAAAAATTATTATATTTTACCAAGTTTATTTCTATATCAAGTCGAGAATTTATGGCACTTTTTAAGTATAAACACATAAAAAAATATAAACAAACATAGAAAATTCAAATTTATCAAGAAAAGATCCAGCTTCAGAACAATACAAACATTGATGACATTTTCTACTGTATTCATGACGCTAGTGTTCTGCCAAATTCTGCAATATGTTTTTGTTCTAAAAATGGGTGGATGCCTTTTCTAATGCAGTTATTCTAGACAATAGTGTCTATAGAATTAGAGGCTAGTTAACGCCTTTTTCTCACTACTAGAAGGTTCTTAAGATTTTTGTTTTTAAAAGAACATGCCTCTTGCTTTTCTGTACATGTGACATTTTCAAATTTCCAAAAGAATAGTTTTTTATTCTTAATTAAGGACTTTCTTTTTAGATTTCTCCCATTGCAAAGGAAATTATGGCAAAGCAGAACTAATTGCAAAGTTATTTTGGCAAACTGTCAAATTAAATATTTCTTGTGTAACAAAATTATAGAATGGTGATTTTGCACATAGCAATTTTTAATTTTCACTTATTATTTTGCATTTAACAAAAAATGTTTTTGGTGAAACAAAAATGCAGTAACCAGCAAAAAGTAAGCACCATATGGCAAACTTTTTTTATTTTTGATTTCTGGAAAAAATCTATTGTTGATAAAAGTTTTTGTTTCTCCTAATACAGCAGATAATGGAAGAATAAACTGAAGACTAGCGTAAATACATTATAGCTGCACTTTTTTCCTTCACTCTGTACACGTGTTCCAACAGCTAGGCTGTCATCGTCAGCAGTCATTGAAAAACTCAGAGCCTTTCATTTGATTTTGATAGAAGTTTGATCCTGCGATTTTGATATATGAAGTAGGTTAAAAAACAGAAATAGCTTCAAGAGTCAACTATCCTTAAATTTAAAAATACCAAAAAAAAATTAAGAAAACTTACAATGATATTTTATCCTAAAATTCCAATTATCAAGGTCCGACCTTGAAAAGCAATTTTTTTCCATTTTCAATATTTCTGAATCAGTATGAAATAATATCTCTGCTGTATAGAATCAATTACATAATCTGAAACAATTAAATTAGAAAAGATTATAGCACTATTCTGGAACAATAAGTTAAAATGATCTATTAAAACCAAAAAAAAAGTTTGTGAATCAAAAAATCATCAGTCACAAAGCAGTTTAAAAATTACAAACCATATGCATCAAAATTTAGAGAAACTTATTAGGAAAAATAATGCAGTGGCAAATTAAACGCCAGATATTGCTTTCACACATTCATTTTAGTATCTGGTTTTACATTTGGTGGAATTCGAATAATGTATGCTACAAACAGTTCGGTTATACGTTTCGTTTATTCGTTTCCAAATGGTGCATACTTTTTGCATCAGCATATATTTGCTAAACAGTACAAAATGATAACTAAAAAGTTAAAAAGTTGTTTGGTGAAACGGGCCCCTCAGGTCAGGTAATTTTTGCATCACTTTCAAACTCCAAATGTCCCTTTTTAAAACATGTTTTTAATAATGACCCTCTTTTGCTAAAACTGCACTGTCTGAGTTATTGTTTAATTTTTTTTTAAAAGATTAAAATATATTAATTTGTAACAAAAAAACTATTATAAATGTACTACAGTAAAAACTATAATCAGTTATTATGCTTATTCTGAAGCAATGATGAAATTTATGAATAATGTCAGAAGCCGCAAATTATTTTTAAATTTATTTAAGAAAGATAACTTTCTTAAGAATTTTAGCTATTTGGTTCAATTTAGATATTAACTACAAAATTGTTAAATTTGTTTCTTACGTTATAAGTGTTGTTGGTGAGTTCTACAATGAGCACTCAAACAATAATAAAAATGTGGTAACTTGCAGGGTGTACACATCCTAACAGTGATTGATTCAATTATAGTTATTGACATTTTTACTACATGACACTAGTGATGTAAATCAAAAAACCAAAAGGTTTTTTCAAAAAAAAAAACGTTTATTTTCAAAAAAAAAAAACATAAGTGTCTGTTATTTTCTGATTCTGTTTTTTTCTGATATAGCGATAATTTTGGATATTATGGACTTATTGAAACTGTTAATAGTTCCATTTTAATAATATGAAGATTTGCTTTTAATATTTAATTTATAACTTTAACAGGTAGATATATGTCAGAATTTATTAATTGAAAACATGCAGTTTGTCATAGTGTAATTGTTCAAGTGTATTATGCATATTTTGGCAATCTAAGAGAATCACATTTTATTTTGTTTTGGCTGGAGTATGAGTAGCTCTAAAACTTGAATAATACTTATTCTTATTAAACACATAATAATAACACACATAGCAATTAGCTCTCTGATAAATTGTCCAACTGATAGCCGAATTTTTTGTCTGAGGAGATTGTCAGCTGTAATATAACAAGTGGTAAGATTATTATCAATGATATGTATGTGTGAAACCAAACTGCAGTTCAATGAGCCTGTAGGGCAAGTTGAATATGCTACTCCAGTTTCACAAGTAGAATTATTATTAATCGTACTACGAGTTATATTCGATGAGAGAAAATTTGAATCAAATTATGTTCTTAGAAACAGACCAAGATAAGGTAATACGATCACTTGTTTTTTACTATTGCTGTGATAGCTTTGTAATTAAGCAAATTAATAAGTTTGAATGGCTGATTTAACATTTAACATCATGTGTCATATAAACTAGTCAACAATTGAAGTGATCCACCCATTAAAATTTCTCAAAACTGTATTAATTTGAATTTTTTTTCTATATATCTCTTAATATAATATTTACAATGTCTTATTTTACGTTTTATGAATCCGTGATAAAATCGAATGATTCCTTTTATACTTCTACAGTAAAAAAAATTTGAAGGTAAAAATCAGGTAATCATTTTTTCCAATTATCTCAAATTTCACATGTGACAGTGACAGTGACATTGTCTTATTGAATTATTAACTTGCTTAATAATGCCTCAACAACGTTTGTCAGATCGTGAATTGCAACTTGCGGTTCGTTTAGTGCTGCAAGGATCATCACATCGAGACGTTGGAAGAATTTTGAATGTGGCTCATGGTGTGATTAACAGAGCCATGAATCGGTTTCGGGAAACAGGGACTCCTGGATTTAGACATGGTGGAGGTCGTACTCGAAGCCTAACTCCAAGAAAAACACGTTTTCTCCAAATCACTGCACGCCGAAATCCTACCCAGAACGCCACTCAGTTAAATAACGCATTGCGACGGGCCACAGGAGTTGTAGTTTCCACTCAGACCGTAAGAAGAAGGCTTCATGAATACGACTTAAGATCTAGGAAACGTGTACCATGTCTCCGATTAACGCGACAGCATCGGGTTCAGCGACGACACTGGGCGCAAGCACATTTTGACTGGCAAGAAAACGAATGGTCCAGGTGCATGTTTTCCGACGAGTCAAGATTTAATCTTTATCGTTCTGATGGGCGAGTTAGAGTGTGGAGACGACCCAATGAGACATACCGCGAAGAAATGAGGGAATTAAGGGTGCCTTTTGGAGGAGGTGGTATTACTGTTTGGGGAGGCATCATTATAAACGGCCGCACAGAGCTTGTCATCCTCCAAAGAATGTCAATGAATGCACAGAGGTATAGAGACATGTGTATTATCCCTATTGTAGTCCCTTTTGCCCAAAATTTTGGGGATGACTTTGTCTACGTGGACGATAATGCTCGACCTCATCGTGCGGGAATAGTAAACGATATCATATTTGCTAATGGAATTGAAAGAATGGTATGGCCCCCAAATTCTCCAGACTGCAATCCGATAGAGCATGTGTGGTCTTATTTAGAGAAACGGTTAGCGGATCGAAATGTGCAACCAGAAAACTTTGAGGAGCTTGCAAACATGCTGAGGGAGGAATGGTTAGCCATACCCCAAGAGTTTATTAATAATTTAATTTTTGGCATGCCGAGACGATGTATGGCTATCCACAGGGCCCGTGGAGGTCCTATAAGATATTAATTTTTTTTTGTTAACCAATCTTGGCCGATTTCATACAGTTGTTTATTGTTATTTTTTCATTATTGTAATGTTTCTTGTATTAAATGGCGTATATCCACCTTGAACAATTATACATGCATAATTATTTATTATTTTACACTATTTTACTTTACCTTACTACTCGTTTTTTTGCCAAAACGTAAAATAAGACATTGTAAATATTATATTAAGAGATATATAGAAAGAAAATTCAAATTAATACAGTTTTGAGAAATTTTAATGGGTGGATCACTTCAATTGTTGACTAGTTTATAATACTACTAGTGTTAATATAATAGTGGTCCCAATTTTTCCAGTAATTTTGAATGTCATAACACAAGTAGTTGATCGAGATGAAAATTGTGATGAGTGCAAAGCACAACTCGCATTTATCGTCTGAATCAACTACAAGTATAATCTAATATGATGGCCAAGATTACCAAAAAATTGTACCCGTTTTGTTACATCACTACATGACACACTTTATAATACTTTTTACTGCTTTTTTTCAGAGGAGTAAAAATTAAGATCAATTATTTGCAATGATTGCATTTAAGTTGCCAGTAGCATTTAAATACTCTAAATTAATTCAGATTGCCTCAACAGCATAAAAAAAGAGTACTAATGTTAAAGAAATTCATTTCAAAACACTGAATGAGAAATATCAGAATTGTCATGTTGGGAGATTATGTTACAAGACATGTATATATTAAACATTATTGTAATATGTCATGTGTTATTGATTGAACAATGTTTATCATTGAACAAAATTTACCATCTATTAATCAAAAACTAACCAGAACTAATATGCTAATAGTAACTTTTAATTTACTTAAACTATTCTCTGTTTAAAAGATTTTTATATATTTAACAATGTTTTCAAATGATCAACTGAAACTGGCTTTGAAATGAAATGTTTTAATAAATAATTGTCATAAAATAAGCCTGTTTTTATTTTTTCATATTTGGTTATCAAATTAGATATAATAAATTATACGTTTTTGAAAAGCACAAAAAAATTCTACATTTAATGATGTTATAGTTAATTATGAGTCATTGTAACTCAATTAAGATGAAATTTTTCAAAAATCTGAATACACATTATTCTAATTAAAAAAGTGTCTTAAGAAAGTGCAAACTAAATTTAACTAGCTCTTAAAATAAATGACTAATAACTTTTTTTACTATAGCACATACAGCACCCACATTATGTCAGATATCCAAAGTTTATTTACTTGGTTTGTTAGAACTTTACCTAAAGAGTATTTCATCCCATTTAACCAAATCTCTATCTATCATAATAATGGAGATCCCCATGTTGAGAATGAGTCTGTATACAATTAATAACATTGAAATGGTCAATATTAGTGAAAAACCCAGTGATGGCAAAAACATTTCTAAGAAATTTATTTAAGTACCGACTGAAGAATTGTAACCTATTAAGTAGATACCTACCTAATTGTTAACAGTAGTATCACCTTAATCTTTCCAGTAAGGCTGGGTGCAGACTTATCTAGCAAAACTGCTTTAAGCAAAAACATTTTGTTGCGTCAAAAACCAAAACTGCTTTCAGCAGAAACGTTTTCACTGGCAGCAAAATTTTGTTCTGTTAAAGCGCTTGCCATAATTTTAATAATTGATCAAATTTTTGTTATGATGAATCTTCAGTATATAAATTATAAATTGCAAGTCTTTGTTCAATCAAAACAATTAATTTTTTTGCGTCTATTTTCATACTAATAATAAAAATAATGCATTCACAAAAATCAATACTGCACTTATTACTTATAATAGCTATTTATGTAAGCACATAATGTAGGACTTTATAGACAAGCCCAGTTTATAAAAAAGGTGAATCTATAAGGTCCGATTATGTAAGAGTTGCATACAAAGCTTTATGTTCGATTCCTAAAATTGGCTAATTATCAAAAAAAATCAGTTTATAAATTTGACATCAATTCTTGACAGAAGAAAATTTGACATGTAATATACAGTTGTCATACTTTATTTTACTACTATATACTTTATTTTACTACTATATACTTTATTTTACTACTACCACTTTATTTTACGAGTACAATAATAAGCCAGTTTACTGCCGCAAAACAGTACGATAAATGTACTTTATAATGCAATCGGACATAAAGCTATTTAAGAAGTTATTTTTAATAAAAATAACTTCACTCACTGCAAACTACGTCAGTATGGACAAGTGCATTAAAAGCACATATCCACAAACAAATGTTTTGCCTTCAAACAATGGTCAATGCTCGTGTTGCAAGCTTTCACAGTTTTGCTCAAATCTGCTTAATCATGCTGTACAGGGTTTTTGCTCAATCGTGCTTAATCGTGTTGTACAGCATTTTTGCTTTTTGTTCGATCGTGCTCAAGGTTGTTTAAACGTGCAGTACAGCATTTTTGTAGTCACGTTAGATAAGTGTGGGGTATTCCTATAGATATATCATTGAAAAACATGTTTAAGCAAAAATGTTTATGCTTAAAGCAGTTTTGCTGGACAAGTGTGCGTCCAGTTTAAGTGCAAAATTTTATTATCTATTGGAGTGACATCTGACCACATTTTGAATGAACTGTCTAGAATTCTAGTTTTCCTGGAATTCAGATAAAGTGTTTCCACAAAGGCATTTCTTTCCGTGAAGAGATAAAAGGTAGAATTTTTCGCATAAACATAGCTAACGGAATTTTTTTAACAAAATAAAACTGAAAAATGTTCAATATCTTATATTGCTCATATTCTTAGGAGTCCAAAATTCGCATACAACACTTTTTTTTAGATTTACTACAAAATATGGGGGGGGGTCTAATTTTCATAAATACGGTGTTTATACTGATCAAAAATTTAAATTTTATTGACAAAATCAAAATTATACCAACGGAATTAAAATTGAATTTAAGTAATTCTACAACATAAAACACTATACTAAAACACAAACCATAGAAGAGACAAAACTCATGAAATAATAATAATAATAATAACTACTACAACCCATAACCTAAACCAAGGCCCCAGAAGCTATAAGCTTGTGCGGGAGGGAGGGGGCTATTATTATTATTATGTAGGCCCAATGTGTGGCTGCAGCCGACTTACAGATGGAACAGCGCAAATCCCACATTTGTGTCACAGCTAAGGAAAACTGCAGAAAACCTTAACCAGATCTACCGGCGCCGGGTGTCGATCGCGGGCCGCTTGGGTAAAAGTCCGGCACGCCAGACATTACACTACCAAGGCTGTTATGGATCATCTTTTTGTCAGTGGTGTAATATTTAATGATAATATAAATTCTCTTGTCATTTAATGGTAGTAACCTGATCCCTAATTGATTTTATAAAATTATTGATTCATCAACAGTTATTACTGCAGTACTAAAACAATAAAATAAATTTTTTTCAGCAAATTTCCGCATAAGGGAATATATTGTAGAATAAGAAGTAAATATTTTTTATCAAACATCATATATTTTCATAAACTCTCCCAACAATGGACTTACACATATATCAATGAATATTTCCTCTGCAAATTTTAAAAATTCAATGTCAAAGTAATTAATTTCTTTAAGAAGTTATTATTTCCAAGATAAATCTACCATGGACTTGAGAAAGAACACTTGAAGAATATTGTGTAAAAGAATTGAGGTTAATCAGAAGTAAAATAATAAAGATATGATGCTTTATGTGAAAAATAAAAATTAACAGGTAATTTTAAATTTTTTTCATAAATTGACGATTGGGCTGTTTTGGCAATTTCAATCAATGGGTGAACTAAAAAATCAAACTCAGCAGATCATTGTACATTAGATTACCTATTTTGTAGGTGTGTATTCGAGAGTATAGATTGTTTAACTCTTTGATTAACAGCAACAAGCTTTGTCGTTAAATGTCATGCTCTGATATATGATGACTTAAATAGGTATGCTTTCGACTATATAGCTATAGACTATATTCAAGCATTAAATGTAATTTTAATTGTGAGCGGTATTTTTGGAAGCTATTTATTTAATTAATGTCTAAGTTAAAAGTATAATGTAATGCTGTTTTAATTAATATGTAAATGAAATTACATTTTATTTTTAATTACTGCTAATAACTTTTGTAAAAATTTAGTCAGGGCTACAGCATGGCAGCCTAGCCGCCACAGATTAGAAAGATTTCATTACTTTGTGTATGGAACACATATTCAACTTCAAGTCAATCACGAACCGTTAGTAAGTACCTCTTGGAAAGATTTGCATAGTTTCGAATGTAAAAGATATTACAGTGAAGCCTCGCTAATTCGAACTAATTAAAACAGGGGCAATCCGAAACATCACGGTTTTAGGATTACCGCGTCTTTAGAGTTACAATGTTTTATTTGTAAATAAATGCATTTAAAACATTCTGCAAAACATTTATTTAAAAAAAATTACAAAAATATTTACGCAAAAACTGTTTTAAAAACACAAGAAATAATATTCTGCATTAATATATTGTTAACCAAAAAAGGCGGTGATTTTTACCTGTTTCCTGTTTTTTGAACTTAATACGTTAGATAGATTTTCTTTTAAACCTTCCGGCATCACAGTTGTTTAAAATTTTCTACTACCCATTGCAAAGCCACCGCTTAGCAACTCTTTCTTAAAGGTATTCACTGCGTGCGAATCATTAAACAGGTTTTCTTCAGCGATCTTTAACACACGCAAATTGTCTTTTTAAATTAAGTATCCAATCTTTACTCGCCCTGATGTCATCGTTTTGAAACCATCTTTAATAAAGTCACAGTAGCGTGCAGAGTATACGAATTAGTGGAACCATAGCGAACGAGTGTGATAGAGCATATGTTGCATCGCGACTGCTTCCACTGTTTCGTATGCACCGCACGCTGCTAGATAATGATGCTTTGCCTTTTCGTCCAAAATTTCGGAGGATATCGGTGACATATCAAAAACCATCCAAACAACTTTTATTCCATCTCCGAATATTCCTCAGGTTTTAAAGTTTTTTTAAAGTTGTTATATGATCCTTCAGATTTTGTAACAAATCTGGAAATGTATAATATTTCGAGTTACAATTCGGTCTTTAAACATTTAACAATTTTTAAATTTACCAGAAAATCTTTTTATGTATGGCAGAGATACATAAAGTCGTAATTCGTAAAAGAAGTATTAATTCTTTTTTAACTTATAAACCTTTATAACTAATACGAATTGTGAAGTTGCAATGTAACCACGTCTAAAAAAATACGTGACTTTTGGTGATAAGAATTTGCCAAACAAATATAACGTAAACATAAATAAAATCATTTATTTTATCTACAACGGTAGTTTTGTATCAAATTACACATCTGAATATCCATTGCATTCGTTACTATAAACAAAACTTGAAGACTAAAAACGATTAATTTTAAAGTTCGGATTATCAAAACCTTTAAATCCGGATTACAATAAACCCAATGTAAATAAATTGCTGGTCCGGATTATAGTGGTATTCAGATTAACGTAGATTCGGATCAACGAGACTTCACTGTAATAAAACTGTTTAGGTATGATATCACAATTACATATGCAGGGTGGTTAACATTCGTTGCACGCTATTAGGATTTTGAAAACCACAATTGTAAGGCCATCTCAAACCCATTTCCAATATTTAAAAAAAATTGTAGGTCACTAGATGTAAACATGCCATTATCTTCTTTTTTTATTATCTCAGATACTATTTATTGCAAGAGTCTGGAATTTTGAACATTGCCATAACATTCTGGTTGCCATGACCACCTTAGAAAAATCTAAAAACCACTGTTTTTTGAGCAGTGATAGTCAATTTTGTTTTCTTATGGACACCATATTGGATTTTTACTTCATCAGATAGTAAAATAAATTACAAATGCAATGATGTATCACAAGCAGTATCATCTTTAGGTCAAATATAGTTATTTTTGTATCAAGTACCTAAAATACAGTTTTTTCGGACGAGGCGAAGCCGAGTCCTGAATAGCAGATGAGTCCGAAAAAACTGCAGTTTAGGTACGTGGCACAAACAACATTTTTTTGTTAAAGCTCCCAAAATTCACAAGAACACATTCAAACCTCTTATTATGGATGATTAATGTGATCAGAGCAAATATTTCTCAAAAACAGTGAGCTTCGCAATGTAATTATAGCAACCAGATTGTTTAATGTAAACACGAAAAAACGTTGAGTTTTTTTTCGCATAAAATGCAGAATCCAGCGAATATTTCTGAAAAAGCAAAGAAAATTGTGTTAAATTTACTTCCAGTGAAGTCTCGTCAACTATATGAAAAGGAGTACGAAGCATTTATTCGATGGAAAGAAATGAACAACATTGTAATTGTAGACGAAGATGCGATGTTGAACTATCTACATGAAAAGGTAAGTACCGCTATACTTTATACATTCAATATTAATAAGTTATTGTCATAAATATTTTCGTATTTTCCTGTTACAGTCGCAAGAAGTAAAACCATCTACACTCTGGTCAAAATATTCCATGATAAAAGCTGTTTTGTCTGTCAAAGAAAATATTGAAATAAACAAGTTCGCTAGAGTCATAGCTTTTTTGAAGCGAAATTCAGTAGGCTACGAGCCCACAAAGTCAAAAGTTTTGACGCACCAAGAAATTAATACATTTTTGATAAATGCAGACGATGAGCAGTATTTATTAATCAAAGTAAGTTTAAAATCATACTTTAATGATAATATGAATCAGTTTCATATTGTAACTTCGTAGGTTGCTCTTCTCATTGGCGTGTGTGGTGCATGCAGGCGTGAAGAGCTACATTCACTAAAAATCCAAGATATTGTCCAAAAAGACGCAGAATGTCTTCTTATAACGATCCCCGATACGAAGAGCAACATCAAGAGAGTGTTTCCGGTGGTAGCTGAAGGTGAAGCTGCTAATTCTCTTGCATTGTACCAGAAATATCTTCGACTACGGCCAGCGAAAATTGAACACGATTATTTTTTTATTTCCTATCGTAAGGGGAAATGTACGGTACAACGTGTAGGAATCCATTCTTTTGCGAAGATGCCCTCTATTGTTGCTGAATTTCTTCAATTACCGAACCCGACAGAGTATACAGGGCACTGCTTCCGGCGAAGTTCTGCGTCCTTGGCGGCAGATGCTGACGTTGATTTAATCTCGTTGAAACGGCTAGGAGGATGGAAGTAAGTTTTATCACAATATTATTGTCTTTTTATTCTAAATAATAATTAATTCCAGGTCGTCTTCAGTAGCAGAGTCATATATAGAAGAATCGATTGAGAAGAAGAAAAAGGTATGCAAAATGTTAATGGGGGAAAAGAAAACCGAACCATCCAGTACCAGAATATCGGTTTCTACCGCTACTACCACAACATCCAAAGAAATTAATACTATACCCTCGAGCTCGGCTATTTCGTTTGGGGGCAACAGTTTCGAAGGTGCCCAAAATTGTTCCTTTCATTTTCATTTTAGGAAATAAGGATTTAATATGTGTAATAATAATTAATGAATGATTTTAATAGGTATTATAGACTAAATAAAGTTCTTTAATTGTTGTATTGAACTACTGTGCTTTATTTACCTAAACGAGTCCGAAAAAGTTGTCATGGCAACTTTTCGGGACTGAGTCCGAAAAAGACTCATTTTACGGACTCAAATGAATCCGTAAAACAGCTAATTTTGGGAGCTTTAACAAAAAAGTAATTTTCATTTAAAATAAGTTTTCGACTGTCACCTATTAAAATTTTACATAATGTTGATGGAAAACAATTTTTTTGGTTATTTATAATTAAATGTTATGAAAATTATTAATTATATTAGTTATTTCAGACATTGCTGTTGTTTTTATGTCAAATTTTCATAGGTGACTCGATAAAAATCTGAAACTGTCATAACATGACATGTAGGGTTAACCGGGGTAAATATGAAAGACCAAAAATTTGGGGTAAATGTGAAAATGTTGATAACCACTCTATCTTTAATTTTTAGAAACTTCTAAAAAGTTAATATACTTAATTACTTTAGGTTTATGTTACATGATGTATAATTATAACAAGTTGAACTGCTCTTTATACATAATTTATCTTATTCAATATAAAATCTGCTAAAAACCATCAAAACAAATTTGAAATGCATATATAAAACTTTTCCGGTAATTAAGATTCTATACTAACTATTCTATTAATTTTCTATTTTTTAAATAAGGAATAGATTACTTAACACAGCAAATATAATAAATTGCTTTCATAACATCTTGATTTTGTTTTATTCAGTTACAAAGTTCAGGGAAAAAATGCAACACAAAATTGGGAAAAAGTGAAACACGGCCTGGGAAAAAATACAATACCATTTGCAAGATTCAACATGAGTAAGAGGTGGAGACCATATGTCTAACAATAATTGAGGTTCAGTGTTGAGTGAAATTTCATTATGACAATGTTATTGGATTTACTTCTCATTTCTTTTTAATATTTTGTGTTACTTACTAAAAGAAGGGAACTAAGTATACAAATCTACTCCAACATTGGGCTCATTTAGCAGACCTACCGATCACACATTTGTTTTGCTCACCACATTTTAAATACGGTTTGCTTACATACTGTACCAGTACAATTGAAGTGAGATTACAACTCTACCGAAAAACTGTTGATATTTACAATTTAGTTTTATTATCCTCATCTACTATTAGCTGCTACATTATTATTAGTACAAATATCGAATTAGGTTATGTCACTCTATATTGGACAAGTAAATTTAAATATATTAGCCGGTAACTAATTTTTCATAATTCAGTTAAAATCTACTGATGAGCAGCACCGGTTTATCTCCGGTAAGTCTGCTGAATGCAACCATTGTATTGAATGTTTTTAGTGATTCCTGCTAACTAAATTCAATTGCAAGAAAGATTTAACATAAAAATTATTCATATAATACAATTATCATGTTCTATTATGAGAGAAAAGAAACTAACATCTAAATAAGTAAATCAATTGTCACTTGTGTCATCGATATATTGCAATTGAAAGTTCCTAGGTAAATAATACTTGGCGGCTGTTTTAGACAGAAAGAAATATATCTATTTCAGTGGTAAATTCATAACAGCTGCACGACATACGCAATATGGATTAGTTTCTAAATGCATTAGTACGCGGTGTTCGTACTAAAAAGTTGATTATATTAAATATATTATATCATACTATAATGCTCCTTAAATAATAGATATTTTTTGAAATTCTTTTACTAAAACTTTAAGATATGGTTGGTACCATTGATGAGAAGCATTTTAGGAAACAGATTTATTTAATATTTTGCATAATATTTAATATTTGTTATTAAAATTATTATTATCATCTTCAAAATTTATTGTAATACAAGAATTTTCATTTCTAGTTGAAAAATAATAAAATCAAAGGACTTAGTCCTTAACCTCCAAGCGGGCGCACTCGCGGTGTTTATACCGCACTTTGTGAATTTTCAGATAAAGCAGCTTAATTGAAGTTGTCAGACAAAAAAGCCCCTCTGGTATTCCTCGGTTACTTATTTATGCACTAGATGACATAAATATGCATCGTGCATCCTATCTGCTCGGATTCGTCAGTATTTAATCGCAAAGTGGCAGTCATTGTGAGTGGTGCTGTTACTGCATAGGATTTTCTTCCCGAGAAAACAACAGCTGCGTCGCGAAAAGAATGTGAGTAAACTCGCATGCTATATACAATTTAAATATTGTATTTATGTATTACTGTCGTATTGCAATGCAGAAAGTCAGTTGCTTTTCAATGGAATTATTATTCTTCAATTATTATTATTTTAATGGATTAGTATTCGGTTGTTTATAATTTTTTTGGTATTGTACAATTGTGCTTCGTTCATTTTTTACATTTTAAAAATAAAAAGTGTAAAAGTATAAATTTAGGATTTAATTCGATTGTTTATAATTTTTTTGCTATTGTGCTTCGTTCATTTTTGGTGGACGAAGGTTAATTAATTTTATTGCTAGATGAAATCGTAATCCCTTCTGTATTCCTCGGAAATATTTTGCATTTTAATTATATTTTTCTATCTTTGATAGAATGATGAGTCGGCCGTCAAAGAAAAAGACATGCGGCAATGATTTTAAAAAAATTAGAGAAGCCAAAGAAGTGGAAAGAAAATCGTTGTCAAATTCATTAATGGGATTTTTATCTAATAAGTCAAAGAAGGGATCTGCACATAAGAAATCAGTTACAACTCCTGCCGATTATTGTTCTTCAAGTTCTACACTTCAACGAGAATATGAAGATTCAGAACATAACCAGAATGTGGAAGAATATGAAAAAACCAATAACGGCAGTATTCAGATATTTGAAGTTGATATAAATCAAGAACTCCCTTCGGTTGTCTGTGTTTCAAAGAGAGAATGAAGATTTGGAATATAATCAGGATGTTGAAGAAAACAACAGCAATGTTCAAAGATATGAAACTACTGCTATGGACATGAACAATCTTTCGAAGTCTGTGTTTCAACGTGAAAATGAAGATTGGAAACCTAACCAAAATGTGGAAGAATCCGAAGAGAATAGCTGTAACGTAGAAAGATTTGAAATTGGTATAGATAATATAGATCTAGACAATCCCGAAACATGGATATTAAATGATCGAGTAAGGGTTTTTTTAGTTGAACACGGGCCGAAACAAAACAGAAATGCCAATTTTTCGTTGTCACGTTCTACAGATGGCAGAGTATTTTCTGATGACTGGTTTTTAAAAATTTTACCCAATAATGAAAAGACAGAAAGAAAGTGGCTAATGTACAGCGAACAAAAAAAAGCAATTTTTGTTTTCCGTGCTTAATTTTTGATCGACAAAATTCTAAGTCAAATTTACAAAATAAAGATACTGGATTTACTGATTGGAAACATTTAAACCCAAGAATCGTAAAGCATGAAAATAGCTTGGCGCATCAAAATTGTCACATTCAGTGGATGGAATTGAAACATCGTATGAACAGTGATGAACAGATTGATAGTAACTGTCATTAAAGCCTACTTGTCTGAAAAAGAAAGGTGGCGTTTGGTATTGAAAATAATTCTAGATGCAGTTTTGTTTTGTGCAAGAAATAATCTTGCCTTGAGAGGCTCAACTTCTATAATTGGAGATCCGCAATGTGGCATATTTTTAAATTTAATAGAACTCATCAGTCATTATTCGCCTATATTGAAAAACTTAATAGAAACAAAAAAAATGACATATTTGTCTCCAAAAATTCAAAATGAATTTATAAATTTGATTGGGTGTGATATAAGGAAAAATATCGTGCAAGAAATTAAGAAAGAGAAATATTACACAATAATGTTCGACTGTTCGCCAGATATTTCACATAAAGAACAATTAAGTCAAGTAATTCGATATTTGAAGTTCGATACAAACACTTTCACTATTGAAGAAAGTTTTATCGACTTTATTAATACCCAGGAAACTACAGGTGGTGGACTCGCGAAGGAAATTGAAAAGAAAATTCAATCGGATGGTTTAAACCTTTCTGATTGCCGCGGACAATCATACGATAATGGGAGCAATATGGCTGGGAAATATAGAGGTGTCCAAGCTCGTATTTTGCAATTAAATCCGCAAGCTAGGTTTATTCCATGTGCAGCTCATTTCTTGAATTTAATTGATGCCAAAGCAGCTAGTGTCTCACCGGACATGGTAACATTTTTCGGTTTAATCAATCGATTATTTGCTTTCTTTTCTCGTTCGCCTAGAAGATGGGATATATTAGAACAACACGTCAAGATAACTCTGAAAGGACAATCAGATACACGATGGTCTTTCAAGTATGAGGCAATCAAACCATTAGCCACACAGCTGGTTGAAATTCAGACAGTTTTAAAAGAAATAAGCAATGGAGATTGCAACGCCAAATCTGCGTCCCAGGCAAAATTATTCTTGAAATTAATTGATTTTACTTTTATTTGCAATTTAATACTTTGGCACAGAATTTTAAATTATGTGGATAAGGTTAACCGTTTGCTACCAAATTCTTCTTTATCTCTTACAGACGCAATAAAACATCTAGAAAATCTATCAAAAGCCATTAAAAAAATGCGAGATTCAGGAATTAACTCGACATTAGAGCAAGCAAAAATTCTTGCAGCAAAAATTATGCATTGACTCTACCTTCCCTGCTAAAAGGAAAAGAAAAGTAAAAACTTAGATGAAACTGTACAAAATGATACATATTATTCCTCCACATCAGAAAACTTTCAAATAAATTTTAATACTGTCATGGACACGTTTCTTGCGCAACTAACTTGGAGATTTGAAACGTTGCACGAAGTACAGTCATAGAATTAAGTAATGCGTCGCCTCGGATTTTACATTCGTTTTCGATGTTATTATTTTTATACATAAGTTTCATATTATTTATGTATTACAAATTAATTATTTTTAATAATAGAAAATTATATTTCTTTTATTTGAATGTTTAAGATGTATTGCGTACTCAACAGGCGCACATACGGGGCGACGCATTACTTATTTCTTTGACTGTACATAACGATTTTAATTTTCTAAGTGGCGAATCTTTAACGAAAATGTCAGTTGATGATTTAAAAAAACATGCCTCTGATTTAGCTGCGAAATATCCAGATGATTTAGATGCAGTTGAATTTTGTGCCAAAGTAGAAAGTGTTAAATTTCAAATTGTTGCATTATTTGAAAATAATGCACAATAGCAAATCAACTAGATATTTAAAAAAAATTTTTTGTACTTTCTCTATCGTCAATTTACCCTAATTTAACAATAGCTTTAAGAATGTTTGTTACTATGCCCATTACATCAGCAAGCTGTGAAAGGAGCTTTAGCAAAATTAAGTTAATTAAAAATTACTTACGCTCGACTATGGGGCAAGACAGATTTAGCAACCTGGCAATAATTTCAATTGAGAATGAATTAGCAAAATCTGTTAATTTTGATCAGATTATCGATGAGTTTGCTTCTAGAAAGGCCCGTAAAATTAAATTAAAATAAAGTATGGATATATTTTCTCTTTATGTAAATTATTTTTATTATTATTATTATATTAAAATTTCATTTTATTATTCACAACTTATTGTTAGTTGGTTATCTAGAGTGGAGCATTGCCAATCACTCTAGAACTTATTCTACTTGGCTAGATGTATAGTTTAGGAATTTTCTGGTTATCCTTGCTGTTTCCAGGAACACTGATTTTTGCATAATTTCGAATGTTGGTAACATTTTGATGTTTATTTCTTTTAAATACTTTGTTAAGTTCTTTGTTACTAAGCCATTGACACTGATTACTAGTGGGATGACCTGTACTTGCTTTGGCCTATAAATCTGTCTTATTTCCTGCGCTAGTGCAAAATATTTATTTAGTTTTTTTTTATTTATTTATTATTATTATTATTCTTAATTTTCTTTTTCTAAAGTCTTCTTCTAAAGTTCTTCTAAACTTGTAAAGACCTTCGGTCCCTAATGTAAGTGTTAAATCTTGTCAGAAGAATTAAAAACTTAGTCAATCAAATTCTTCTACATAAAGTCTTCAGATATTAAATATATTATTCTTAAGTCTTTATTGTTAACGTTTGTAACTACCTACTACTTATTTTTTATTTGAAATACAATTTACGTTTAAACAATTGAATAATTTTATTTTACCAATACAAATAATATAATTTACTTTTAAATAAACTTATTCGAAAATTGAGAGGGGGGCGCAAAAAATTTCCCTTGCCCACGGCGTAAAATTTGCTAGCTACGGCCCTGCCTATGAGTACAAATTATAATTCACATTGATGTGTGAAAACAAATGAAATTTCCAATTTCAAAAGCGGGTTAGTATATAATTTTGCACAAATCTTTTCATAGTGTAGTGTTAAATCTATACATTGCTTCTCTGGTAGCTTCTCGCTACCAGATGCCATTACGAGCGGATCAAACTAATAGAAAACGTCTTACCGAATTAAGCAATCGTTAGTGGCGGCATATATCATATAAACAATTGATTTATTGGTAAAATTCTTAGTTGCCTTGGGGAAAAAATAAAAGGAAGGTAATACCTGCTTGTGTCGTTTCAAAAATAAGCAAATATTCCGAAGATAATGATATGTATGCACGGTTTTGTCCTGCAGAAGGAGAAGGTCCAGATTATTTTGATTAAGAAAAAGGAATAATTTTTTTAATATTTTGTGTTAACTAAATATTTACATAAGTTATAAAAAAGTAAAAATAACTTTTAAAATAACATGTACACCTAGTTTTCACATATAATTAAACTGTTACATTTATGAATACGTTCTATTAGTAATAATAATAAAGACATCTAATGATTATATGAGTTTTTTTGCTTCCTCCAACGAAGGACGCTCTGCTGTGGCTATATTTGCAGAGATTATGGCTGCATATTTATCATTTTCAATATTCAAATATGTAGGATCAGCGAAGTTCTTTTCTATTACAAATAGTTATTAATTTTATCCCGTAATTCATTCGATTTTGTTGGAAAAATTTCTTGATACAATCAACCCTTTTCACTCTTTGCAACCACTGCCAGTAAATTTTAAGATTTTTATCTGTATTTGGAAAAGAAAAATTATATTCGCCAGCTTTTTGGTATTCTTACACCCGAATATACAACATCGAGGCATGTTGTTTTAATGGGTAACTACACAATAGTAATAGCCAGTAAATAACCTAATAAATAAACACTTTTTATTTACCTCCAAACACGTGAAATGCACTAATCTACTACCAAAGCAGTTTAGTATGCTTTGCATATTAGGCGCGAGCACGCATCACGTCACACGCTTCGGATCTTTCATTTCAAAAATTAATTACAGGTTTATTTTTAAGAATTTAGAAATTTTACTTGTGAAATGGCTATCTACATTGTTTGTTTAATTTATTAAGCTGAAGTTGTAAATCCGCTTAACAACACCATTAATAATAGCAGTTCTGCAGCTATACTCTATTATTGCGTGCATGTTACTGCCACTATTTGTTAACTTTTTATAAAGATTTTATCGTTATTAACCATATTTTCTCACATCTTAGTAGTAATTGTATTATTTCCTAATAAGTTTCAATAAGTATGAATGAGAGAACACAAGTTAAAAGAGGCCTCTCTCATGCATACATTGTATGCACTCACCGATGCTGACCTGCAATTGATCACTTGCAATTTCTATCACAATCACAAACATTTGCAATTATTTTCATCCCGTGTAAGCAGGTAATCATTAATTTATTTTTACATATAAAATTATTGATAATTAATAATCATAAAATCTTGATTATTTGATTACTAATGACCAAAATATCTTATATCCAACATAACATACCATTTCTCTATTAGTAAATCCGATCACTCAATTATTGCAGCTAATTTTCAATTGCTAATCAATAATCATGCTAAAAACACCATTAAACAGATTAAAATAATTGATCAAATAAATAAAGATTAGTAAAAGTTTCACAGTTTTTTAAAATACAACCTGACAATATTGTTTCGACAGCTATGCTGTCATTATCAAAGGTAAGGCTGGAAACAATAAACAAGATTATTTCGTCTTCGTTAGAAGAACAAGCCAAGTTATACAAGAAACTTATGATCAAACACGGAATCGCAAGTCAGAATGTTTGGTTTAACCAAGAATGTCTGAAACGTCAGGTTATTCCTAACTACGTAAACATCACTACCAGAACCAAGAATTCAATTACCGAAAAAGTGATTAGGAATGCCAAAAGAAGATGGCTCAAAGAAGAATCGAAGAAATGGTTTAGTATAAGAGACAATATGCACGTTTATATAAAGGTACTCCATACAGAACTTACTCATAAATTACACAATATCCAATTTCACTTCTTAGATTTTGACATTAGAGAAACCGTCAGTCACATTAAATTCAAAAAATACACCACACAGAAAAATAAACTTCATCGACTTGTAGAACAAAAACGTATACTACAAAATAACCTTAATTGTCAGAACACTGCAAACTTTTATCCTCGTTTCATAAACTTGTCGAATATAACATTCAATGACAGAGAAACACAATTTCTTAACAAAGGTTTCAAATTTTGTCCTTTTCCAAAATTTACCAACAAAATTAAAGAAACTTTGGTCGTTGAATGCGAAACTATACTTAAGAAAGATCATAACTATGCAAAATTCCAAATTTCGAATTTGTTAAAAGAGATGTCTTTGAAACAGGACAAAATGTACAACACATCTAACATATCACTTCTTCAATCTATAAAACACAAAATCACAGAGAACAATCTAATTTCTGTTAAAGCAGATAAGGGTAACATTTTGGTAATTCTTTCAAAAGATATTTACATACAAAAAGTTAATGAATTTATTAATAAAGAAAATTTAGAAACTTTAAACAAAAACCCAACCACAAAATTCAAAAAAGAAATAAAACAAGGTTTAGAAAACTGCAATATCTGCTTTTCAGAATTAGAAAAGCAACAAATCATTAATAAAAACCCACAACCACCTAAACTATATGGACTAGTCAAAACACATAAACAGAATATGCCAATAAGACCAGTTGTATCATACATCAATGCACCTAATCACATTTTATCCAAAAAACTGAACCAGATTATTAACACGATAGGTTACAAATCGAAATACTCTGTTAGAAATTCATTAGAATTAGTAGATAAGCTGCAAAACATACATCTTCCACCACATTCAAAACTTGTTAGTTTTGATATTTGCAACATGTTCTCCAGAATACCCCTACAAGAATGTATTCCTTTATTAGATAGTTTCTTGATCAATAGTAATATAGAATTAGTTAAAAGGTTAGAGTTAATTCAATTATTTGACCTTTGTATAAGTCAAAATTATTTCACTTTTAATAACATAATTTATTTACAAAAGGATGGTTTACCTATGGGTAATTCTCTAAGTCCTCTATTAGCTAACATATTTATGGACAAGTTCGAAGATCAAATATTTGAATTAAACCTCTCTAAACACATTATCTTCTGGTTTCGTTATGTTGATGACATTTTAGCTTGTTTTCACAGTTCTTTTGAGGTTATCAATGAATTTTTAATTCTTATTAACAGTATCCACCCTAACATAAATTTTACACTAGAAACAGAACAAAACAGGGCTATAAACTTTCTAGACTTAAATATAAAGATTAACGGAAACAATCTATTTGAATTTTCCATATACAGAAAACCAACACAGACATAACAATACCAAATGAATCTTGTCACCATAATACACATAAAATAGCAGCCTACAGATCATTAGTACACAGAGCTTTAACTATTCCACTAACAAAATCAGATTTTAGCAAAGAGATATCAACCATTAAACAACTAGCACATGCAAACCATTACAATCCGAACATGATTGACACTTTAATTAAACAAAAAGATTATAGGTTAGCTATCAAAAGAATATATCCCATTGACAATCAAACAGAAGACACAAATTACATATCTATACCATATTTTGGCAAAATATCAGAAAAATTGCACATATACTTTGAAAAACCAACAATTATAAAATAACATTTAAAACCAACACTTAACACTTTTTCATTTTTATTTAATGCTAAACACAGAACACATGATATCATGAAATCGGGCATTTACCGTTTAAATTGTTCTTTTTGTAGTTCGGTATATATTGGACAAACACTTCGAAATTTTGACATAAGATATAAAGAACACGTATGTCATTACAAAAATAAACATCCTGAAAAATCTAATTACGCCAAACACCTTTTAGAACAAAATCACACAATGACTCCTCAAAATTATATTAAATTTCTACATTTTTGTAATAACAAACGCAAATTAGACATTTTAGAAGCCTTTGAGACATACAAACACAAACTCAGGGTACCTTTAATGAATGAACAACTTGAGCTCAGTAATTCTCCGTTACTGGAAGTATTAGATATTTAATTCTGATTATTATTATTATTTTATCTAGTTACCTATTTTTGTATCTACCTTAGCGACGTGTTTGTTTATAATTATATTACCTTTTATAATGACAGCATAGCTGTCGAAACAATATTGTCAGGTTGTATTTTAATAGAACTGTGAAACTTTTACTAATCTTTATTTATTTCATGATTATGGAGTTCCACAAAGTAAGGCTGGAAACAATAAACAAAAAAAATAATTGATGTTCTCAAATTACACAATCTTCTAAACAGTACTGATTAGGAAGCTTTATGTTTAGAACAAAGTATCAAACTAATGTGGAGTAAATTTAAAAGAATTTTGAATGATAGTTTAGAAAAATCTTTGAGCATAACTTTGGTTTTAAGTACACTCTAGTGGCCGGTTTCACAAAGCTTGATTAAGTTCTAATTAACTTAATCATGATTAAATTTGAAATCCAGAAATATAATTGGATAAAATCTCAGGTCTCTTAAATGTCAGCCAATGAAATTTCTGGATTTCAAATTTAATCACCATTAAGCTAATTAGAACTTAATCAAGCTTTGTGAAACCAGCCATAGGAATGTTAAATACTTGCTTACCTAACTTGTTTTGCAAAAAAATTTTTTTTAAATTAATTTATTTTACATGTTTTACGTAAAAAATTAATTTTAGAGAAACTGTATATTCCAAGTTAACCAAAAAAATACTACTTAAATCTCATAGTATTTGAACTATTTTCCCAAAATTTTAAGAAAATCGTATGTCTAGGGACTAAATTATTTTACCTGTTTTTTGCCAAAAAAAGCAGTTTTTTTGGCAATAATTTAGTCACTATACATACAATTCTCTTAAAATTTTGGGAAAATAGTTCAAATACTATTAAGACCTAAGTGGTATTTTTTTGGTTAACTCTGAATGTACAGTTCCTCTAAAATTAATTTTTCACATTAAAAATGTGAAATAATTTAATTAATAAACATTGTTTTTCAAAACAAGTTAGGTAAGCAAGTTTTAACATTCTTAGAGTATTAATTTAAAACTAAAGTTATCACATTACAGTAGGAACTCCATAATCCGAACAAACCTCTTTAATCTGAAATCCTCTTTAATTCGAACAAATCTCTTTAATGCGAACAAGAAACTTCTTTGTACAAACTAAAATTGGATATGTAGCTTTGTTGGAAGGTGAATATTAATTATAAATGATATTATAGCAGATTGCTGATGCAGTTTTTGGCTGATACTGTTACGACCCGACGGGTGTAAACAAATTCTATGAAGATTACAAACGCTTTTGTTATTAATATAAAGAGTAATAAAAACCCTGAAGGCTACATATGTAAAGAATAAACTAAATATAAATATTGTAATGATACCATCACAAAGGCGCCCTAAATGCTTTGACGTTGCAGTTTTGCCGCAATTGTTTGTATATGACATCATCTACCTTAAAACCTTTTTCTTTTGTTAATACACAATTTGTATTCGTGGCGTTCAAAATTCAATTAAAAAATGTCAAAACAAAAACACACATTATTAAAACTATCAGAAAAATTATTCAATAATTAAATGTTGGGTTAGTGTTTTAACGATTTCTTTAAAATATGGTGTTGGTAAATCGACAGTCAGAGATATAAAGAAAAACAAAACTAAAATCCTAGAATATGCTTCGTCTGCTGACAAAGGTGCAGGAAATAGAAAAACACTGAAATTAAGACCATGAAATGAAAACACATCACTATAAAAGGAGAAAGAGAAAACTTAAACCAAAACAATTACTGATTATCTTAATTAAAAATAAACTTTTTGTAATAAAATTAGTAAATTACATAAGCTAAGTTCTTTATAATAAAGTACCATGGCTTAAAGCAATGTTTATATTCATACATCCAGCAATCCGAATTCCTCGTTAATACGAATTAGCCTTGCATTTATAGGTTCGGACTTCTACTGCATTATATTATTTATGGAAAAAACAACGATTATTGATCATGCGGTTAAGATTTATGCACTGTATTGGGGTGTCTAAATGAACCCTGTGTAATGATTTTTTCTTTAAATTTGGTCTAGTTATTTACAATATAAGTAAATCCACTGTGATTTTGTTTAGAATTTTTGAATGTACCGTTAAATTTTTTTTGGGTACACTTGGACCTTAATAAACATAGGAAAACTCCTAACATTTTGGTATAGAAGGTTGTCTTGGGTTTCAAAATATTTATCAAACAGAAACTTCTGTATTAGAATTGGCAGTGTTTCATATTCTTATCATATACTATGCTCTCTGGTGTGCCCCTCTAGTCAATTATAATGTGCTACTGGCAGATTTAACAAAAAGTGAAGGAGTGATCAGGTCTTTAGTTAATTCCTTTTAACCTCAATAAATGTTCTGTTTTGTACCTAGGCTCGAACAATCCTTCTTTCAAATGAAAAATAGCATCAGTTAGGATCATTAATGTAGACTCTCAGGCTGATCTCAGAGTCAGTATATGCAAGGATTTAAGCTGGTCAGCACATTAAAATTGTTAAAAAAGCTAATTCTGTCACTTATGTAGTTATATGCTGTCAAAGACTTTAAAAAATCCTGACATAAATGTGCTCAGTAAGATTTATAAATCACACATTCGTTCGTTATTAGAATATGCAAATGTTGTTTGGTCCTCGTATTGTTAAGAGTATCATTTTATTGGAAATGCACAGAGAAAGAATACCCAGATCCTCTCCAGATATTAAATCCAACTTATTTCTCTGAAAAGACACACAGAGGGGATCTTATTCATACATATAAAATACTACACAATAAAGGACCCTGTACTAATCTTATGGAAACTGGCTCCCGGTTAAATTGGCTGAATTCTTGATATGTGTTATAGATATCTACTTCAGGAACAAAAGTTCTCATGGGCATAAAGTACAAAAACCCATGGTTACCCCACCACAGGTGCGTAAAGTTGCATTTGAGTCATCTAGATTCAAAAACTTTGGATACATGTGCACATGCTGCAAGCATTTTGTGGTATTTTGGATATACGCGCCATCAACCTAATGTCAGATATCCTGACGCATCATTGTTGCGAACGACAGTGGATGCAACACATAGAGCAAATCACAAGGATTTAAACATATAAATAGTGGAGTAAAATAGGCTAATGTCACATCATCTTATTGAGAGTCGAAAGAACTCATGTGTATCCAACACTCGGAATGCCGAATGTGAGAGGCTAGGGGACTCACTATAATTAAGTACTCCGAATGTGTGAGAAAAAGTCACAATAAAATCTAATTTTAATAAACAAATTAAGTTAGTTTCAAAAGTTCAAACTATTTTAAAACACGCAACTTTAAGCACCTGTGGTGGGCAAACCATGGGTTTTTGGACTTTGTGCCCAGGAGAACTATTGATCTGGGAGTAGATACCTATAACATATCAAAAATTAAGCCAATTTAACCAGGGGCCAGTTTCCATAAGATTAGTTTTAAAAGTTTGAACGATTTCAAAACACGCAACTTTAAGCACCTGTGGTGGGCAAACCATGAGTTTTTGAACTTTGTGCCCATGAGAACTTTTGATCCGGGAGTAGATATCTATAACATCAAATATTCAGCCAATTTAACCAAGGGCCAGTTTTCATAAGATTAGTGCGGGGTCCTTTATAATAGATATTTGCAACTTATTTAAAATGAATACAGATACTCGACTCAATGGCCACTCTTTAAAATTATCCAGGGAAAAATTTTACACCAGGACTCACTTCCTGGGGATATGGTATCAGCAGCAACTGTCAACTCTTTTAATAATGAACACTACATTTGTAAGATAAAGTGTAAGTAAGTTTAACTACATGATCTTTTTCCAAACATATAGTTAAACTTAATGAGCGCTTTGCTTTTGAGGCGCAATATTATTCATTAGTTAATTTGTACGAAAAATCGGAAGCTGTGTAGTATTTTTAGTTTTATCATTTTATAATGAAAATTTGTACAGGGTGATCCAAAATGATTGAGGACGATTAGTATTTACCGCCACGTTAAATTATTGTCATGTTGACAACACAAATACTTTTCTGACATTTTTTCCTTGTTTTATTTTACAGTAGCGTCTCAAAAAATGATACTTTATAGCTTATAAACTTCATTAATTTTAAATAATAAACTTACTTTGTAATAAAATCATCTAACAAACCGCAGTCCTGAAAAGAAGTGTTTTGTAAAATAAGAAAACAAGGGAAATAAAGCAAAAATTCAATGAAAACCTGGAACAACGTGGCAAAGTACAATAATGTAAACAAGAAAATGACGAGTTTATGCTGTAATTTGAAGCAACATATTTCAAGAGTGCTACACTAGCAACATGAAATCCACTAAAACCTAAGGCACAAAATTCAAACCATCCTCACTCAATTTGGATCACATTGTATGTTCAAGCATTATAATTTCATAATTTAACTGTTGATTCGATACATGACATAATTACTGTTTTTTCTTTATTGAACATAATAGTAATTGTAACTCTATCCTAAACTAATTTGTAATAGGAACAATAAAAAAACAAGATTTCATTGAAGGCTAATTTCATGCCAAATCGACTAGAGCCGTATTTCAATGTCTCTGATTTTGTTCATACATATGAAATGTCTACTGCTACTTTTTTACTGTGCAATGTTTTTGCACGTTTCTTGATATACTCTGAAAGATCCAAGAACTAGCTTTAATCTGACACTTTGATGACCCAGATAACTCAAATTCAAATTGGTAATTCGAATGTGTCTTAACTCTAAGTATGAACCTCCAAATATTCAAAGACAAAGTAAATACAACACTTCAAAGGCAGATTGGGAAAAATATTCCTCTTTATTATCCACTAGTTTTGAAAATTTCATAGGTGATATATCTTACGAGATTTTTATCGAAAAATTAAATTCAGCTGTCAGCTCTGCAGTTCCTTGTTATTCAAGACCTGCGAATAAACGACCTACTACTCCGTGGTAGAATGATTCATGCAAACAAGATATAAATGACCGAAAAACAGCTTTGAAAAACTATGTACAAATCCAAACTTTTCTAACTTCATAGAATACCAAAAGCAAGCAGCCAAAGCTAAACGTACCGTAAAAAGGGCAAAGAGAGAATGCTGGAAGTCGTTTTGTAATAAACTCAATCGGAGCACTCCAATAAAAAAAGTTTGGAACGCTGTCAATAAAATTAATAATATTAAATCATCCCCAAAACACCCTATAACGTCCGGTGAATGGACAGAACAATTCTTTAGCAATATAACTCTGCAGTCTAATTATTACTGTCCTAAGATATTTATAAGAAAGGACAATGTAACAAATAGCCAATCTGAAGACCTCTTCTTCAAAGACTTTACTTATAAAGAATTATCGGTAGCATTAAAACATCCCATTCCAAAGCCCCTGGTTTAGACCAAATTCAGTACATCATGCTCGATAAGATGCCCATGTCAGTTAAGCTGCTGTTATTACGCATTTATAATGAAATATATAGAACGAGTCATATTCCTGAAGACTGGTCCCATTTTTTAGTTATCCCGTTACTGAAACCTAATAAAGACCCTAGAGGTAGTACTTCATATCGTCCTATCTCATTATCGTCGTGTCTGTTAAAAACTTTTGAAAGGCTAATAAAAAATCGATTACAATGGAATTTGGAATATTATAATAAGCTACCGCGGCATCAGTTCGGTTTCCGTAAAGGTAAGTCTACTTATGATGGTCTGACCCATCTTATCTGCGATATTTATAAATCCAGAGAGGAAAAAGCATATATGGCAGCTGTTTTTCTGGATATAAAAGCAGCATAAATCTTGGGGTGCCGACCCTAACACCGCTTTGTTGTTTTATAACAACTTTATTCGGTCAGTTATGGATTACGGTTGCGTATTTTATGGTAGTGCGGCTAACGTACACCTTAACAAGTTAGATATAATCCAAAATAAGTGTATTCGTTTATGTTTAGGATACCTGAAATCTACTCCGATAGATATAATGCTGGCTGAATCAAATATTCCTAACTTGGCAACTAGGCGTAAGCTTCTATGTCAAAAATTTATAACAAAAGGATTTTGTCTCGGAAATTCATTTATTAATAAAATCCATAGCCTATTTGTATTAAACTTAACATCCACCTTTTGGTCGAAAAAGACATCCCCGTTATTAGTTTCATCATATGAAGAATTTCTCAAGAACAGAGATACACTTTACAGAGGTAGCAAATTCCACCAGTTTTCCATACAATACGAACATCTAATTACAAATGTAAACATGGAAATTCCTCAATATGACTATTCAAATAACAGCATATCCAAATGCTTATTTAGATCCATAGTTAATACCAAATTTCCCGACTGTTATCACCTATACACTGATGGTTCCAAACAAAATAATGGTTGTGGATGTGCAGTCTATGATCCCTTAATGAACCACCAGATTCAACGTAAATTGCCCAATTCAATGTCTATCTACACTGCAGAATTAGTGGGCTTGCTTGAAGCCACTAAATATGCTTCCTCCCTTAAAAATAAAAAAATACTAATCTTGACCGATAGCAGAAGTAATTTAGACACCCTAAGATATATAAGTCCAAGATCAAATTTAACGTACATTCACTGTTCTCTTTTGAATTTATTGTATAATATGAATTCAACCGGATTCCAAATCAACTTTGTGTGGGTCAAAGCCCACATAAATATCGAGGGAAATGAAAAGGTTGATCAATTAGCCAAAGAAGCGGCTACCCTAGATATGACATCTATAATTGACACTAGAGGATGCAATTAGTGATCTAAAAAAATTGTGCTACTCAAATTGGTCGTGTGGTCTACAGAGAAGCAAGTATTCCGAAGTACTTTGTCACTTCAATATTCCAACCTCTAAACCGTGGTATGCCTTGTTGGACCGGGCAAACAATAGGAACTTTATAAAAACAATCTGTCGTCTTAGATCATCCCATGCCATCTGTCCTACATACTTATTTAGGTATCATATGAGCAATAACAATCTGTGTGAATGTAGTAGTGTGGGTAGTTTGGAGCATTTAATCATTGAATGTGATAAAAATAAACAAATCAACATAGAACTTTGTGACAAAATAAGTGAACTAAACATAAACAAACCCTTTAATCTAAGTACACTTATACTTGAAAACAACATTAAAGTATACAAATTGCTTTATAAGCATATCCTGAAAATCAATTTAAAAATTTGAAAAAGAATCAGTCAAGCAAATATTGTTTGCTCTTTTCAGCAACCTTGCTGAAAATTCTTAGTATTGTTTCCGATTGTCTGTCCTAGTGTCTCTATTCCTATTATCCATGGTCTACCTGTGTTTTGTCAACATAATTAAAATGTCCTGTCGGACCACTGGACGAGAAGTGAGTGTCCCTGTGATAATCCTGATGGATCATCGTTATAATTATTTCAAATTTCGCTAGGTGTTTAGCCTGAATATTTATTTTGTGAGAAAAGGATAAATAAGTATTGCTGTTGGCCAAATGGTCTCATGAGAGACTGAGGTCATAAATCTACCATACACACACACAAGTTCAGTTAGATGATGTAGAGTGACGGGTAGCAGAGTTTGCCAAAAATCAAAATTTTCAAAAACTTCTACTTCAGCCATTTTTAATCCAAAAAATCTGGAAAAATAATTTAATGATATTTCATATCGAGGGCATCAGATCAGAGGGGCGTATCCGCCAAAATTTTGATCTTCAATTTTTATGTCGTATTGACTTCTGGTATCGACCTGCGTGTTGTCACAAACGGGCAAATGTTTTGTAAGGCCAGATTAATGCCTTACAAAACATACGCCCGTATGTAACAACATGCAGGTCGATACCAGAAATCAATACAACCTAATAAATTGAAGATCACACATTTGGCGGATACGCCCCTCTGATCTGATGCCCTCGATATGTATCTATGCAAGGACAAAATTTGAACAAAATCTGAGACATTGAAATATGGCTCTAGTCGATTTGACATCAAATTAGCCAGAAGTAAAATCTTCAAAACTACAAAACAACAAAACTACAAGTGACAATTATTTGTCATGAAGCATTCTGACGGATCATTTTTTATTCACGGATACATTTTTCATGAAAATCAAAATGAAAAAAATTTGTTCATAGTATGTGTTCTTATTTTACTGAACATGCTGCGATTGGTCTGCTACCATTTCATTATTTTAACAAATGGTGCCTAGAAAAAAGTTAATACAAGTTGCAGGTATCGTACACTCTGTCGACCAGACACAATGCGGATTATTAACACTACGCAGAGAGCAACCGGTGAACACTTTGCTGACTGTAGGTACTACCTAACATAACTTAATTTAATAATTAATATTTTTAATTTAATATTATATAAACATCACAGAGATTATATTTGTGAAAATCATATCTCATATGCACTGCTCCAAATGCTGTACAATGTTATTCATTACTTTCTGAAATATCTGATCTGGTATTGAGCGAACTTCTACCTCTATATTTCTTCAGAAGTCATTAATAGTTTATAATTGATTTTGATACAACCTGTGTTTCAGATAATCACGAAGAAAAAAGAACATTGAAAAAAAGAAAAAACTACTTGTTTTCAATCAAATTTATAAAATGAATTTCATTGAGCTAAATAAATATTATCAGTATAGCACAGATACATACTTGGTTTTACGGCAAATCACGTTTAAAACTGCAGTATTCCCTTAAGATTTGTATTGGTTTTACAATTGTGGGTCTGGGCAGCAGTAATTGCTATGTTTTTCTCAAAACAAAGAGTTATAAGTAATTCTAGCCAAAATGATATTTAAATCCTACGATGCCTTTCAAATACACCAACAATCCGAAATTGTAACAGAAATGCAAATCTTATAGGGAAACTACAGTTTTTAAACACAATTTGTGTGCAGCTAAGCATCTCTTAAGGCCAAGATTCGCTATAGCCTAATATATTTTGCAACGAAGATAAAATAGTTAGAAGTGAGACACACATAGCTGACTAATAAATGCTGCATGTATTTGCAGATCTAACTTGCAAGCAAAATTTAATTGCTTCTAACGTGAATGAGTCAGAATTATGTTGTGACTGAAATATGATATACACTGTTACAATGGAATGTTCATTTTAGTTTTAATTCTGTGTATAGATGGTAATAATACGATAATGCACCTAATATTTAATTAAAATAAAAATAAAATATAATGTTATCAATTATCAGGAATATCTCTTATTTTTTTATTTTATTTTATTCACTTAATCCTATTGCCAGATTAGAGCACTAAATTTCGTAGGTCGACAGCTACCTAATACGTAGAATCCCGTTAATTCGAAGTCAAAGGGAGTGAAAAAAAATTAATGAATATTCGAATTAAGGAATTTTTTGAAAATTAACCAATGCGCTCTCGCCACATTTTTTTTAAAAGACAAATTACGTCTCTCCTTAAATCGATTTAACCAACCACTGCTGCACTTAAAATTGTTAATCTTTAAAATTCTTGAAAATTCTTCCGTCTTGTTAAGTAACACAAGTCCATTTACCGCGATGTTATCGCGAACTTGTTTAAACCACCTTAAAGCACATTCTTCTAATTCACCAAAACGCGGTTCTCGTAGACGTTTACTGGAAACACAAATTTCGTTAGAATTCCAAGATTTTCTCTTTGTTCTTTAAAATTGTGGAAGGCGTATTCGGTTGAATTCTAAATTCTTTGGCTAGATCATTTTCCTTTCACTTCTTTCATCGAATGTCAAAATAGATTTAAAATGTCAAAAAGTACACGGACAAGATCAAAGAAACAAACCGAATGCCATAATCTTCTTTAACAACAAATCAATTAAAAACTAAAAGGTTTACCTACTTATTTTGGGATTTTCTAAAAATTTGTTTAACATTTGGTTTTATAACCGGATGGGTAATGATAAGGAGCCGCAATGAATCTTCCCTTAATCCTTTCTTTGAAACCTGTTTACTGTCACCGGCTACTTACTGACACATTTATTGTTTATTTAGGCACCTTAAATACATAATAACATATTGCACCCCTATTCAATTTCAGGGCTGTACCATTTTAGTGGGTTTTGGTGTGAATACATCATTTTAAGAGTATTATTTCTGAGTTGTACTTGAATTTCCCTAGCAAACCAAGTTAGTAAACCAACGGTGAACGTAAGCACAGCGCGACGGTAACAACAGTACTGGTATAGTTTTCGTGATAGTACTACATGTTTTATAAGTAAGTGTAGCAAGTATTAATATAGAGCATAGTGTAATTATCGTGTAGTCTATTTTAGTGTAACGTAGTGAAGTGTAACAAATACTTATATATCATATTGTACGTGCAATTTATTTATGTAGTTAAGATTATGCCGCGATTAACGCTATCAGCTCGAAAAAAGAGCATACGTAGAAGAATGCAAAACCTTCTGGTTTTAAAAAGTCTGCCCAAAAAGTTCAATCAGCAGAATTTGTTCCTGTTGATCAACATTCAATTTCATTAGATCACACTTCAACTTCGTTAGATCAACCTTCAACTTCAACAAGTCAACCTTCAACTTCATTTGATCAACTTTCAGCTCCATCACATCAACCTTGTACTTCCACTAGTAGTAGCCACAGCCCAGAGGAAATTCCACCTACTTATACTACTGACGTTGAAAATGAGCTGCTTAATGTTCAAAAAGAGCACGAAGATGTCAGTGGAAGGAGAATTGTGGAAATTAGTAATTTCTTTAATGCCATTATACGTTTTCCTCATGTTGGATTGTTTTCATGTAGAAATGAACATCTGAAAATGGTTTCCGAGCAAAGAATTGGTCTGCAGAGTAAAATTGTTGTTCAATGTGAGATGTGCGGAGTTAATACTGTTATATCAACTGACTGTAATGATTAGGCAATGGATATAAACAAGGCTGCAGTTCTAGGAAGTATCACAACAGGAATAGGATACTCACAATTGAAGGAAATGTTGGCTACTTGCGATATTCCTTGGATGGGCCCAAATCTTTATGCAAAGACAGAACAACTTCTTGCTACTTATATTGAAGAAACGGCATGGGAATATATGGAAAAAGCTGCTTTAATAGAATCCCGTTTAGCAATTGAAGAAGGCCGAGTTGATTCGAACGGCATTCCATTCATTACTGTGATTGCAGATGGAGCGTGGAGTAAAAGATCCTACAGAACCAACTATAATGCAGCTGCAGGAGTTGGCGTTATTGTTGGTGAAAGAACAAAAAAAAGTGTTATTCTTAGGGATTAGAAATAAATACTGTTGTATGTGTAGCCGTGCTAAATCAAAACATTCTGAAGCTCCTTTGCATAAATGCTTTAAGAATTGGGACAAACCATCTACAGGAATGGAAGCTGATATTATCATAGAGGGCTTCAAAAGAAGTATAGAAATGTATAATTTGAAATACTTGTATTTGGTTTGAGATGGCGACAGCAGTGTAACAAAACGTCTTGCAGAAGTTCGTCCGTATGGGCAGAAAGTAATTCAAAAAATCGAATGTCGTAACCATCTTCTGTGTTCTGACCCAAAAAAGAATAAGTAGCAAAATGATAATTGTTCCTCTACAACATCGCAATACGCTGAACAACTCTATCAAACGAATGAGGTCGGGTATACAAGGTGCCGTTCTTTATTATATTACAAATGCAACTTTAACTCATAGTGAGAAAATACAACAGCAGAGAAATGACATCTTGAATTGTCCTTATCATGTTTTTAGGGATCACAATAATTGTGCCACTTACTTTTGCAACGGACCCAAACATGAAAATGAAAACAATTGGATTGTTAACTTCAAAGACTCGGGCTTATATCAAGATATAATGGTTGTTACTGACAGAGTAGCGCGAAATTCTGAAAGTCTTTTGCAAAATATGGACAATAACGCTGCCGAATGTTATAACTCTATAGTTGCAAAATATATAGGAGGTAAACGAATTAACTTTACGGGAAAAAGTTCCTATAAAACATGATGCGAAGCAGCTGCTTTGACTTTCAATTTTGAACCAGGCCATATTTCGAAGGTAATCCATAAAAAGGTAGTTGGTAAAAGTCCTGGACAATTTACAAAAAAATACGTGAAAGCTGTGGAAACCAAATCAAAGTGGGTTAAATGCCGAAAGAGACTGTTTAGTGAACAATCACAAAGAAGGAAGATTTACCAGTCAGCACCAGCCGATAGCGAATATGGAAAAATAGAGGAAGAAAACATGCAATTATCAGCAGAAGAATATTCTTTAAAGGAAAACGAAATTTTACAAGTAATGAAAAAAACTGAAGACGAATTACATCTGATACAGTTAGAAACAATTGGTCAGCATAATAATCTACTTTGGCGTCAAGAAAGATCGTCGCGAATAACAGCTTCTAATTTTGGCCAGATTTGTAAAATGAAAAGCTTAACACGTTGTAAAAATATAGTAAAAAATTTGTTGTATAGCACGTTTAAAGGAAATCTCGCTACACGATGGGGACAAGATCATGAAATAGTAGCACTTCGGGAATTTCAAGAGCAATCTAATATTCCAATTCAACAATGCAGACTTTTTATTGATAAAGATGATTTCGTTTCGGCAGCGTCGCCAGACGGACTATTAAGTGAAGACGGATTAATTGAAATCAAATGCCCTGCATCAGCTGCAAAAATGAAAGTTATGAGTGCTGTTAACGAAAAGAAAATTAAAGTTTTGGAAAATCGGGCTGGTGAAATCTGTTTAAAAAGGACTCATAATTATTACTTTCAAATACAAGGACAGTTACATATTACGAACCGCGATTATTGCATATTCGTTGTATGGACACCGCAAGAAATGATAAGTGAGAAAATTTATCGTGGCGATCTGTTTTGGCAAACAAAAATGAAAAACGAGTTAACGACTTTCTTTTATAAGTGCTTGTTACCTGAATTGATTGATCCTCAGTATCCTCAGAGACGCCCAATAAAAGACCTTCGAAAATAATTAGGTAGGTATGTACCTACTTATTGTTGCTTATGATCTTACTTGTAATTATATTTCTTGTAAAAGTTGAAATCTCAATTTAATTTTATTTTAAAAAGTAAAAGAAAACAAAATCTCATACATATATAATATATGTACCTTCAAAACCTTCTACTAGTATGTAATGAAAAGTTTTTATACACTGCTGGTTGATACACCTTTTAGTATGACATGTAATTTCCGACAGAAATTTTATTTTTGTTAAAATTGCAACTTAGTATACCCTTTTTGCAATCAAGGTTTCAATTAAATTAATAAATAAGATTCAATTAAATTAAATTAAGGAATAAAATAAAATTCCATAAATAATAATAGACCGCGCATAATGTGAACTTATTTTAACAGTGTAGCGTACATGAGTAATTTACCATCGAAAACTATTGCCATTGCTCCAGATAGTTAGGCAATTGTATTAAAAAAAAATCCGTATCTTATCATCGTAAATGTAAGATATTTTAAAAAGTAGAAGGCACTATACGATGCGGTTTTTACTAAATGAAAGAAAAAACGTCAGTTGAAGTAACTACGACGAGATTTGGTTAATTTTATGATTATCAGACATGCGTTGGTTATTCGAAAATATACTAACTTAAGCAATTTTTTTCTAAAACAGATTACGTTTTGTAAAGATATTCGAGTCGTAGGTACCTACAGAAAACCTATCTTAACAAATTGGTTTTTGTTCCGTGTCATTATTTACATAAATAAAAAAGTTATTTTACAGATACGAACACATTATTTTTCTACTAGCGAATCTTCCCCTTAAGATTTGACGCAACGATAACTTTTAACAACAAGGGCTATTGACTTAACATCAATTTATTTCAAAATTGATCAAAAGATCCAACTTTTTTTATCCATAACAAGTGTACTTAACAATTATAAGATCCAATGATTTTGCTGACCACAGTAGATCTCTGCCAACTTAAGTTATAGAAGAGGCAGGTGAACTCTCGCAAATATTTTTAGGAGGTTGAGTGTGACCTTGTTGTATTCTCTGGCTGTTGGCGTGCTATGAAACAACAGTTATGCTGTGATATACACTGCTCGTGCATCGTGGTTTGTGCAATATTGGAAAGTAGTTGATAAACTTCAAAGTACCAACAATTGAATAAATCTGCTATATATACTTATGCTGTGGTAATAAATTTGTTCTATAACATTTTTTAGTAATGAAAATCTTTTTAGTTTTTTTTTTTTTTTTCTTAATAAACACCTACATGGTGTTCGAGTTTTTTTAAAGTGTTGTTATCTTATATTTTTCATTAAAGTTTCAAATTGAGAATGGATATCTGACTCTATCTATATGAGTCGTTGCAAGTCCAACAAGACAAAATTATAGCACACAAATTTTATTTTTCTAAACTGAGCTGACCTGCTACTCTTGCAAGTATATTTTATTATTGCCGATTTGCAAAAACAAAAAATCTTCATTTGGGGTTATTACATTTATGTCAAGTAAGTTCTAAAAAAGGTAAAGAATAAGAAGTGACACTCGTGTGCAAAAACATTGCAAGAAGTGATGTATGAAAACTCGCTGATAGAATTTCATGAAACTTTGCATGGAGTAGGTGCAGAGGCAATAGTTCACTTCTAGCAACAAGAAACTCTAAAGAAAAATTCAGAGTAAAAAATCGCAAGGTGATCTTTAACAAAAATAAAAGCAGACAAACTAATACAATTTTTGTACAGCATGCATACACAATCTGTTCCCTTTTCACCGCATATACAGTGTCTGGGTTCCATACAAATTTTAATGGGTGAACAATAGAGGTAATGGAGCTATCGTAGCAAGTACATTATGCTCCCCCATACTGTATCTTTCATACCTTACCCTAATGATCTCAAATACGAATGCACTAAATTTTTAAAATTCAGTAGCAACCAAGATTTGATGTCATGTCCCTCTGAACGAGAAGCAGGGTCTCTACCACTCGACCACAGAGGGCCTTGTACAGCAATAATTTTAAGTAAATTTTGATCTCAACTACAGATAATATTATTTGTTCACAACCTTTTTCCGATAATGGTTGATCATTAATTGTGCATTCATCGAGCCAGTTAAGCTTATGAATGCTGCAGCTTTAAATGAGTACTTATCAAAAATAAGTAGTAGAAGTATCTTTAAAGCTGAAACAGTGAGTTTTACTTATTATCACTGGTGTACCAGATGTTTTTCAGTCGATGACTTCAACACATATAGTAGGGTGGCCGTTATTTTGTAAAAGTTAAAATTCTTTAGGTCCCCCCTCCTAGATCTCTTTAAAATGTCAAAAATACTTATATACTTATGTTGTTGAAACTGCTGAACACAATATGATAAAATTCAAACTGTCAGAAAAACTTTTGACAGTTTACAGCTGTCAAAAATGCGGTCAACTTCACTAAAATTAGCATTTTCGCAGAACTGCCAAAGTTTTTTTGGTTCAGATTCGTGTTAAGCAACTTTAACAACATAAGTATACAAAATTTCATGTTAAAACAGAAAAGGATAAAAAAGATATGTCACAAAGTTTCTATCAGTGCATCAAACCCATGTTAAATTCCATTTAAAACTTTAACCTCTTGGTGGCATAGGTTAAAATTGACCGAATGGGCTGAAATTTTGCACAGCTCATTTTTTTGACATTTTAAAGTGCTCTAGGAGGGGGACCTAAAAAATTTTAACTTTTGCAAAATAACGGCCACCCTAACGTACAGGCATCTTTATGTTGTGAGTAATATCAATTTTAAGTAAGTTAATTCTGTTTTATGTTCTTCAGTTTTGTGTTTATGCAATTGGCCTTATTGCATAATAATTATGCATAGTAATGATAAACATCATCACTGCCTAAAGTAGATAAATAATGCATTGTTGTCAAATAAATCATTATATATTATTTATCCACAATCAACTCATAATTATGCTCATTATTGTATAATGGGACCTAATATTCGCTAGTGGAATAAAGTTATTTTATTCCATTGTTAGAAAAACAAGCACCAACTTGCCATAGCAACGAATATGACATACCCTTCTAAATGCCACTACAATGCATATAATTTTTGACAACACACACCTTCAATTTGATAAATTACAAATTAAACCAGTTGAGAATGGCAGAGAATTGCCATGACGAACAAAAACAACTGTATACTTAATAAACTAATTTATTTTTGAAAACTAATGTTGACGTAACACATTAGTTGTCATAAAAACTAAAATTCTAAGTCCTAAAACTTTTCGAATTTTTTTTGTTGCTAAAAATGTTTATTTTTTCGTAAATTTTTAAAAAACAAAATCTTTTTCATTTTTCAAAAATTTACCGAAATTTTCGGTGGTCGTTTTGACCACTTTACCGAAGAGATACAAAAAAATGTTTCAACCAAAAGTTTCTTAGAATTTGATTTACTATTGGTTTCATAATGATCTAGGACAGCAAGGCTAATACGATGCTTTTTTTAATTATTTTATCCTATGCATTTACATTGAACAAAAATTAAAAAATAGCATCATATTAGCCTTGTTGTCCTAGATCATTATGAAAGCAATAGTACTATAACATTCCGAAAAGAAAAATTCCAAACAGTCAACAGGGAAAAAGGCGACAGACCGACAGACTACAACTAAGTGTATTTAGTTACTGTTTAAATTATGGCAGAACCTTATACGCCTGCTGAATGAACGGAACTTATTATTTTATACGGCGAATGTCATCGCAATGGTGCTGCCACCGCCAGAGAGTATGCCCTTCGGTTTCCTAACCGCCGTCACCCAAATGCACGTACGATCCTACAAGCTATACAGAGAATGTTTGATACAGGATCGGTTATGCCAAGAGCTGGTGGGAGAGGACGCAATCCACACCACGGAGATGTCACGGAGGAAGAAAACATTCGTATTTTAAAAGAAAATTCCCTACACCCATATCATTTTCAAAAAGTACACTCATTAGAACCTGCAGATCATATCCCGCGAGTGCAATTTTGCCAATGGCTATTGGAACGCAATCAGGAAAATCCTCAATTTGCACAAAATGTACTGTGGACAGACGAATGCTGTTTTACTCGCGCGGGAATTTTCAATTCACACAATAGCCACATTTGGGCTGACGAAAATCCTCTTGCTGTCCGAAGACATTATTTCCAGAGGCATTTCTCGGTAAATGTGTGGGCGGGTATTTATCAGAACCGTTTAATAGGACCTTTTATTTTGCCACAACGCTTAACCGGTGATTGGTACCTACACTTTCTGGACAATGAAGTGTTCGACGGACTTTCACTAGCTGAATTGCCCAGGCTTTGGTTCATGCATGATGGAGCACCACCACACTTTGTTCGCCAGGTACGGGAGTTTTTGAATAACGAATACCCTAACCGGTGGATAGGACGTGGAGGACCCGTCGCCTGGCCTGCGAGATCACCGGACTTGACTCCCCTCGATTTTTGTATTTGGGGATATTTTAAAACATTAGTGTACAGGACAGAAGTGGATACGAGGAAGAGCTACGCGCACGCATTGAAATTGCCGCAGAACAAATTCGTGCAAATGCCGACATGTTTGTTAACATAAACGAATCTATCATACATCGTGCGCGAGTGTGTGTGCAGACTAACGGCGACCTATTTGAACACATGTTATAAAAGATTGTTTGCAAGTAAACGGTAAGTTTTACCCATTTTGTTAAAATCACAGTTGTGAAATAAAAAGCAGGCAATGGAATTTACATCACAATTAGGTCAATGAACGTATGTTAGATTTTATTTACTGACCTTAATAAATGATCAAGTCATCAAGGTAGTGAGTCACCCGGCAACTGCTGCTGAAATTCAATTCTGTTGTTTCTGTAAATTGATACGTACGTAGTGTAGGTCAGTTTTTAATTTAGTAGTGCAGCTGTGAGATCATTGTTTGCTTTATCAGTAATTCAGGGTCAGAAGCTTACAAACAATCCATAGTCGACTCGTGACTTGTAAAAAATACGGAAAAATCCGAAATTTTTTTTTATTTTTTATTTTTATTTTATGAGTTTTGGGGTCTATATATGGTCACCTTTCACCCCCTTAAAGCATTGCATATTTCTCTGGAACACCCTGTAGTTTTAGAAGTGTTTTTGGGCTTGTTTGAAAGGGAATTGAAAGTAGATACAAAAACAAACATAAACGAAATTCTTGCATCACCGAGGGTCGTTTTAAAATGCATTTAAAACGCTAGTTTGAAAGGGGGATGGGGTAGAGAGGCGTTTTAGTTCACAGAAACTTTTTTTTACGTGTTTTCTATTATAGTGCAAAATTTCAGCCGGATAGCAATATTTCTTCTTAACAAAATGATTTTTTGAATTGAATGGGGAATAAATTCATTTTTTTCATTTGCTTTAATTTCCCTTAACAACAAACAAAATAAATTATTATTTAGATGTCATAATTCATTTTTTATCTTCAACGTTTTTATATTTTTTATGCACAGATACTGTACAATTAGACTATTATTGCTAGACTCATCTAAACATAACCGTCTCTTTATGGCCCAAGGGCCACTTTATGGTCCGATGGACAATAAAGGAACGTCAATTAAATGTCAGAGCTGTTTTTGTAGAACATTATTGGTTCTTAATATAATTTGTAAACTTATCACCAATGGAAATAAGCTGAAAATAAATATTTTGGAATAGTAACTATAGTAACGTACTTCGTGTAAGCACCTAAGTATACGCACAGCGGTTTGATGTAACCTACGTACTCATTAAATTATATTTTTTACACAATAATAAATTTGAGATAAAAACGTAATCTGTGCATAAAATAGTGTATGTATAGCGGGCATAACTTGCTTTTATGCCCCTACAGCCTTTTCCTAGCCCGAGGCAAATAAACATTCGAAACATTATAAACGTCTGGTTGCCCAACACAATCATTACGCTACTATTAGCTAAAATGAAAGGGTGCATAAAATCTACCTGACAGTCCAATCCCAATTTCTTGATAACGATACAACAAATGATGATGTCACAAGAAGGTATCAATTTCACTGTTTCTAATTCGACATTTTACAGTGGTGCACGGAAGATATTACTGACGTTACAGTTTCAAAATGCATAAATTTATACTTATAAAGATGGAAGTATCTGAATGAAGACCACTTGATCTCTTGGAATGCCATTAAGGCCGTGATTCTTCATTTCTTGGGGAAGCATCGGGCAGAAAATTACCGTGACTTGATAGCTGATATGTTACAGGCATTTGAGAAAATGAAGATATCAATGTCTCTCAAAATATATTTCCTTAATAGTAACCTTGACTACTTTGAGAAGCAGTTAGCTTCAGAGTCTGATAAGCATGGAGAGTGATGCCATGTTAGGGGATTTGCGTTGGTAGCTAAAGAGAGATGCTGAGGATAGCAAAGAAGAAAGGAACGAAGACAAGAATAAAAACAGTGACAGCGAAGATGATGTTCACGCATCCAGCTCAGACATACAAATCAGGGAGCGAAAAGGAGGAACCAGCGCCTAAAAGGAAGAAAATCGATCAGTAGAGGTAAAGTTAAAATTGTACTTGTTGGACAAAATTAAAACAAAATAAAAAACATGGATTCATGGACTCATTTTTCTATGAAGAAACATTACTCTCAGTCCGGAATATTGCGGTATAATAGGGGATAATCGGAGAAAAACTTTTATGAAAAAGAAACGCCCTCTGCCACCTCATACCCCATTCCCCTTTCAAAATAGCGCTTTAAATGCATTTTAAAACGATCCCTGGTGTTTCAAGAATTTCACTTATGTTTGTTTTTGTATCTACTTCCAATTTCCTTTCAAACAAGCCCAAAAACACCTCGAAAACTATATTTTTAGGTAATTTTCAGAATTTTTCTAGCCAATCCGATACCCTGCTAGTTCTCAAACTTTAAAAATCTTCCGTCTCACTTCATACTTTAAAGTAAGTTAAATAACAAGCCCTCTCAGTTGGGGCAAGGGGGAACAAGTTATCTTAGTATCAACCCACTTGGGACAAGTAAATAGAACACAATAATTTTACTAAGATAATGAGAAGAAGTAATAATCTTATTCAATCTTATTTAAAAATGGTAAAAAGAATACAACTTTAGTAAGTGTTGTGTTCTACTTACTTGTCACAAGTGAGTTAGTACTGAGATAACTTCTTCCCCCCTTATCCCAACTGAGTCTGCTTGTTATTTAGTTTCTATTGACCGGAAACTTTGAGTTTTATTAACAGTATGAAATTCAAAAAGTCCTTCACCCATTACTTTTCTTTGTTTCCAAAATTACTTTTACAAAAAAAAATCTTGTAACTTAGAGGCGGCAACATTTAAATGTCTTTTATGCTTGTCGGTAACCCCAGATGTTTTGTGCTCAAGTAGCGCTGGAATAGAATTTCATATGAAAAATACGTGACTCTAATTCTTTTTGCATGCCACAATTAATATTCCAGAGTGGTGCTAAATGGTATGTAATAGTTACGTGCCTCCAGGTATATTTTTGCCGCGTTAAAATTAATATGCAAAAAATACATCTTTTTCATGTCTTCGTCATTGCCAAGAACACCTGCTATTTGAGTGGGCTTCCCCTATTTTACATTTTACTTTTGTTTGATAATAAGTGTGATTTGGCATTATAAAGATGCCGCTACTGTCATTTGTTGTAATCAACGTTAATTCAGTGTTTGTATTTAATCCCAAATAATATGTGCAATATTTACAATTGGCACGATGAAATTAAAATAAGATAATGATATCTAGTTTTTGAAAAAAAACTATAACTCTGTTAGATACCATTATTAAATATAGTTTACTGCAATTTAGAAGTTTTAATTTAATTTAATTTAGAAGAAAATTAAAAAGTTCTTATTTACGTTTGTTGTTTCAATCAACACACGTAATGTAGTTGTTTTGCTGTCTATGTTTGCAAAATCGTGATTATTCATAAAAAGTGGGACATTTTGAAGATTTTGTGGGCACCGGAATAGGTGAATCGAAAGTGGGACTGCCAAAAGCAGAATGTCTGGTCATCTTAAGTGAAACAGAATTTTTGAGGTTATTATGCCAAATGTAGACAAATGTTTAATCATAGAAAATATAATATGTAAATAGGTATGTAGTTGAATGATTAGTGAAAATGAATAATTTCAGTAGCTGCAGCAGATATAATATTATATTGCAGGAAAATAATGATTACATTATTATTTATTTTATTATTTTCTGTCATCCTTGTGAAAAACACAATTGCAAATGTGCGGTTACGTTGTGTGTTTCTGCTTGTTTACATAAATATGTTGAATTGTATGTTTCTTTTATCTTAGTTAATCTCACTTTGTACTGGCTTAGTACATCTTAGTACCAACGAAACGAATGTGGTAAAAAGAATGCAACTATTATCAACAATGCTTTATTTAAGATATAACAAGCATTTTAGTGAGGACTTTCCCATTTTCATGATCAACCATTCATTACCCAGAATAATTATGAACGATATATTAAGCAATTAATTAGTACCAAAGAAACGGAGATTATTTGACTTACGAAAAGCCAACAGTTCTTAAAAAACATTTTTATTTCAAAACTAGAAACCTCACAATTTTACCATCACCTTTGCCAGAAAATATTACAATCCTAAATGTAGAACTGTAACATCACATTAGAAGCCAATTACATATGGGGTGTTTTAGATCCGCAAGCGATCCCATTATTATACAAAATATGTAAGTTTTTAAAAAACATCAGTTTTCGTATTAGTATGCAATACAACAAAACATTTATAGTTATTACTATTTCACAAACACAATCTACGTAATCTTAACTATCAATTAACAAAACTGTTAGGTTGAACATAAATAGTGAGGAATCTTAACAAAACAAAATAAATTTGTTATTTACTGCAAATGTTAGATAGTTCCTCCAATTTATTCAAATGTTAAGTAGAATTTTTAGTCCCTAAATTACTACTGCAAATTTTTTACTTGCCACATACATGAAATTGAAGTTAGATAATAGAAACATGTCAAAATAGTTCTTGACAATAATGTGCAAATACACTATGCCAGCGGATCCCAACCTTTTTCGTTCGCGGGCCGCTAAACGACGTAACATTTGCATACGGACTGGTTATGTAAAAAAACATTTTGCAAAATAAATCTTATAATGATAAATTTACTTTTACAGTGTACAAGAACAGTATAAAATAAATAAATATCCCTTCTTTATAACAAAAGTCAATTTTCGTACCTCATCCGCTTTTCGCATATCAAACCTCGAACGACCAAAACGGGAACCGGCCAAGATTCGACGGGTACCGAGAAGCCGGAGTTTTTTTCTTTTTGCTAAACGTACGTTGAGAAACGATCGCAGGGCGAGGTGCGGCGTCAAAGACCATAACCGGGTTCTAGACGCATAGGACGGCCCATCGTTGAAAATCAGAACACGATATCTTGACAGGGTGTGGAAATATAACCGAAAACGCTGGCGAAGTGGCAAGTGGATTTCGGGAGCGGCGGTCAAAAACGGGAATGGGTTCAAATAATCATATAAGACCTCCAGAAGTGGTTTCGCCTGAAGTGAAGTCTCTTGTCTCGGTAGCCGTGAACAAAATGAAGAACAGAACAGAAATTGAATAATGATCCTGCTAAGTTCCATGGATTTTACCGTATGAGTAAAGACATTAAGATTCTAGCAGAAATGTTGACACGTGTATAACATGGCTTTATCACATCATATAAACATGTGTGTGCTTCAAGAAGGGCCACAAAATTCGAAGATTTTGCTGTCTCGTCCGCCATGACAGAGCAATTCTTGGCAACTGTAAAGCAACTGGCGACGCGGTATGCAGCGTTGTCGACAACCAATTAGCAATCGGTTGCGTTGCAGTTGAGTTGCTTTTTAGTAGGTGGAAACACGTGTATTTTAATATTAGCGCCGAGTCGCGTTGCTGTTGCGTTGAGGTCGCCGGTTGCTTTTGGTGAGAACACCTCCTTAGGAGCCTGATTAGGCTGGGGCCGGAGATATTTCTGTAACTTTTGTCTTATGGTTTTGCACTGCATTTCACGGGGAAATATTTTGAGATTACCCGTCGTCTAACGCCAAGATAGTCGTTTAGGTTCCTATAGTTTCCGAGATACCGTCTCTCGAAAACTAGCGGAACTCCCTAGAGCGGGGATACGGAAAAACCAGCAGATGCACCGCTCATACACATGTTTAATCGCTCCCTAAAACCCCATGTCACCCCTAGCCCCCATCACCGGAACAGTATCAACAAAAAACTTTTCCAGTGGAAACGATTGGAGTACTGTGCTGACAACGATTCCGCGGTCATTTTATCGCCACGCATCGACACACAAAAAAAACGGTCCGAATCGAAGCAAGTCTTGCGGCCCCTCGAAACTACAAAACCCTAATTATGATCGTTCGCGTTAATTGGGGACACAAGACGAAAATTCTTTCGGTTCTGGTATGACTAGAACCGTGCGTGCCAAACCCGCTTAAAAATTATAAAATGGGTATCTTCCTTATTACCTATTAGTGGATATTACCTCACCACATAGGTACGGAGCTAGCGCGTTATATATCACGTTTGTATGTATACATAGCGCTGCTCCGTATAAAAGTCAGAGTTTACTCTTGGACAACTCCGATAAGCTATTTGACCATACGTTAGCTCCAGGATAACACAAATTAAAAAATTCTTTCAGTAAAATTTTGAAAATACTGTTATTTCTCTGCGGACCGGCAAACATTTCTGACGGACCGGCGATAGGGAAACGCTGCACTATGCTGTATTAAAACAACATTTTTTACAATAAAAATGTGAAGTATAATGCTAAGGGTATAATGAAAACTGTATAATTCAATATAACAAAATGTTTTATTAATGAAATGCATAACAGTTTAATAATAGTTATTTATTTCATTTCGTATTTCAAACAATTGTTTATATACCACAATTAGTAATATAAAGTATATCTTGATCTCCGTTGTCAATGACACCGGAGTTCAAGAGTTCAACATCGTTGTTGTTGGCAACGTAAATAATTTGATGTTGCATTATAGCCACATGCGTGCATGCATGCTGCTTTTTATCTCCTTAGTTACGCGTATGATGACACAGACAAGGCAACTTGCTTCTTTATGCAATAAATTCGGATGGATTTTAAAAGAGAGAAATTAGGATTGAAATACGAAATAAAATAAAACAACTTATGCAATAAGAAGATCAAGCTTCTTTAAATCCTCGAAGATGTTATAACATCTCGGCTGGCGCCTCGGCGTTATACATCTTCTTGGATTTAAAGTATCGTTTGATCTCCTAATTACATAATATATATTATGTATTAAGGGCATAAAGAAGCTTTTATGGCCAGAAGCATTATTTTTAGCCCAAGGCGTTAGCCGAGGGCTAAGAAAAGGCTGTATGGCCATAAAAGCAAGTTATGCCCGCTATACATACACTATTTTATGCACAGATTAAGTTTTTATCTCAAATCTATTATTGCGTAAAAAATATAATTCAATGAGTACGTAGGTGCATCAAGCCGCTGTGCGTAGACTTATGTACTTATACGAAGTACGTTACTATAGTTACTATTCCAAAATATTTAATTTCAGCTTATTTTCATTGGTGATAAGTTTATAAATTATATTAAGAACCAATCAAGTTCAAAAAAACAGCTCTGACATTTAATTGACGTTTCGTTATTGCCTGCCGAATCATAAAGAGGCCCTTGGGCTATAAAGAGACGGTTATGTTTAGATGAGTCTAGCAATAATAGTCTAATTATAATGTATCTGTGCATAAAATATTTTATAACAAATACTATCAACAATGTCATTATTGCTAAAGCAATTAAATTTATTTTGTGTTTTCTAGAAAACACAATCCAATATTGAATTTAATTCACTATGGAGTCATGCACTGATCTAAACATTGCAACATTATTGCAATTGGTAGTGCGTGGCATTGTCTTTAATATGCATTTGCAATTGTTCCACTATATCTATTTCGGCACCATATAAGAGTTTATAAGTAAACTAACAACAAAAATCCAATAAGTTTAGATCTAGGGATTGGATTAAAAACAATAGATTTAACACATCCAATCCATCAATTATGACACTCATTGTCCAAGAGGTTCCTGACAGCGGTAGCAAAATACAGGGGTCTTCATCATACATATACAACAGTGGAAGCCAGCTGCTATAGATAGATCCAATAAAGTTTTCTTTCGTCAGGAATTATAAATACAAATCACCATTGACAATGTTGATCAAACTCGGTGTCAACAACTCATGAAAGGCAACATTAATCTGTCCATAATGTTCGCTCGACATATTATGGATCTTGGTGTTGCTGTTGACTGACTCTGATCTGCATGTTCCAAACAATATATTTTCTGAATGTGGAATGGTGGTATAACTGCTATAAAATACACCTAATGGAAGTAAGGGATAAATAGGATGTAATAGTAATAGTTGGGTCATCCTTCACACCCATCCTTAAGTATTAACTTGAATGATCACTGATGTGTTACTTTCTACCTATTTTTGTTGTTTCATAACCAAATAATATGTTCATAAATGTTGTATTGTCCTGTTGTTAACGACTGTTAACAGGTCACATGTCAATTGTGAAATTACAATGTACACTGTATTGAAATTGTAGCAGCATTCAAACCACACTCTCCATACAAAACTTCATTATTTCACTGTTAGTAAATTATTGGTCATAACATTACACAACATAGAACTAAATATGCAACTGAACGAAATATAAAAAGGATTTAAACTTTTACTGGCCGCACACATTAGCCCGATGCATCAATTGCTTGTGACGAGTTTAGGTTTTTCTATAACTCAAAAATTACTTTCTAATGTGACGCTGCAATAGGGCTAAAAGTTCTACATTTAAGATTGTCTGAGACTATGAATGGCTCAAAAATACTGATATTTATCATCTTCAATTTAAGACATGCAGCTAAACTATTATTAGTAAATGTTTGTACAGTCAGAGACATGATCAGCTGCAGACCCAAAAAAAAAAGAAAAAAAAGGAAAATTAAAAAATGAAAACTCATATCCTTACTATCTACAATTACAACTATCTACATTAACCAGGTACCACCAATAAACCTGGGTCTGAATGTCAGAAACTTTATCAAATTGTTGGGTGATTGTTAGCAAGTTTTTAGATAAAATAGAGAAACAACAATTATACTTAACTAATTTTGTTCAATAAGTTGATTACACCTGCACAAAATCGATAAAGTTTCATATGCTGCGTGTCCCTGAGCCGTACAGACCTGTGTAGTGATTCAGTTGCCCACCTAAGGCAGTCAGACCCTCGGAAATTGAGGATAAAATGTACAAAAACACGTGTGGTTCCAGTGTTGACAGAAAACTCATGTGATCCTGAGCCAGACATTCCAGAAGCACATAGTATGTCTGTGAAAGTTTTGGATAATCCTAAAAACAATATTTCATTTTTTATTATATCTTAATTTTCGTTTCCAAACTTACCAATAAATCTGACTGTGGTATAGATAACAATAACTTAACAAAAATATTTAATGCATTATCTAGTGCCTCATCTCCATATAATCTAAATACTCCAAAATTTACATAGCTTCCACATAAAGCTGCTTTTAACATTGAGAAACATATCGAAATGCCTTTCAATTTTAAAGGATAGGTTTGTTCTTTGGGAACTTCAACATTCAAAATTCGGCTACCTAAATATGTTAAAACAAAAAATATATTAGTACATAACAATAGACATTTTATTTGTAAAAAAGAAATATAATAATTAACCTAATTTTAAGGCTTTTTATGTAATAAGCTATTTCACAAATTACTGTGTTTCAACATACCATAAGTACAAATTATTTTACTGGCTTCTCTGAATAACAATATACCATTCGGCGATGAAACATCAAACTGCAATCTCTGTGATCTATTTTGTACTAATTCTGCAAAAAGTTTCAATACGGGAGTTGTAACCTGTGGATCATGGTACCAAAGTTCTATGGCTCTTAAAAGAATGGGTGTGTAACTTGGGTATCTAATTTAATAATTGAGAAAAATACTCCAAATAATCTTATAAATAAGGATAAACTTATCAATTCTATAATAATGACGAAAAGAAGCTTAAGTATTGCCAAATTCAACATTCTAAAAGTATGCCACATATCATTTTTCTCCAGCATACTTACAGAATTTCGTGTAGTTAGACATATAAAATTACCAAAAACAATTCATCACTACTGTAATTTTATAGGCGTAACCTCACAAGATTAGCAAAGTTACACTTGATACTGGTTTAAACAATTACATGAAGGATACATCCAATCAAACAACATCATATAAGAAGTTTTTGTATTAAAAGCAAATGCCAACCCTCTTAAATCTCTTGCTAATCCTATTAAAGCTTTTTTTGCTTCATCAGCAGCAAACAACGGACTATCTGCAGCACTTAACATGGTGCCAATATTACCAAAAGATGCTAAAAAAAAACCTTTTAAAAATCTGTTACTAATCTCCATGTATCATTACCTGTTAATGGCAACATAAAAGTGTGAAATCGATCTTCATCTTCACCTAAATCAACCATAAGTAGCCTTCCTAATGATGTATAAAACATTGACCTACATCGCATTTCTGTAACTGCAACAGCGTTTCCCAGGAATGGAAAATGTTCACTGGTGTGATTATTCAGCATAAACTGAACCTCTTCCAATTTAACCAATTTTCTAACACAGCTGTAGCCAACTGACAAATCATTAAGTAGCTGAAGCGTTTTACTTATGATTTGTTCACTACGTCCCCAATATTTTAAATTTGTGATACTAAAAGATTATTGAATAAATTTCTTCATTTCATCATCACATAGTACACCTTACATTTTCCTAATAAATACACTTAATACAGTAGCTTCATCATTTAAACCAAGCACTTCAGATAATCTTCTATAAACTTTAGAATTTTTTTGAACTTGATCACCAACATATATTTTACGAAATTGTTCAAAGAAACTAAGCATGGCAAGTTCCAGTTTTTCACAACCACCTTGGGTAAGTCTCGAATCTGTTAAATTCATAAGTTGTAGAACTCGACAGACAAGCTCACCATCCATTGCATCATGTTCTTCATTGCTGTTGAATGACACTCTTCCACCAATAGCAGAACCAATTATGTACACTAACCATGTGAGACGACCTTAAAAATGTCAGTAATATTCTTGAACGGTTCTTTCGTAAATATTATCAATAGTTAAAGTATTATTTATTTAAAATATAAAGTTTCTTAAGTAGATTAAGTAAAAATCTAGAAAATACACATATTTAATAATAATATCCAAGCAGAAATATTCCTTCATCGCATTTAACTTGTCTAATGCCACATAGTTAGTTCACAAGAGCGTGCGGTTGATTTCTCAAAGAACATAGGTTATTGAAAGAACAGTACAATTAGAAAGAACTCAATAAGCACTACTACACCCTTACCTAGTAGTGTCTAATCCCATATATTATTTAGTATGCCATGGCAATAATTTGGCATGCAGACTACTAAGTCGAAAGCATGAAGCAAGTGCAAATATTCTCCAAATCCATTGTGATAACTTTTTTGTAATTAACTATGCATTTACCCCTTAGACTTGATATAGGGCCAGACCCAGATAGAATCGGTAGAATCAGGCAGAATAGAATAGAATTGGCATCGGTAAATTGTGATAGCCAATCCAACATGTCAATACCATTTTCTTGTTTCTAGACTACATAGATGACTACAGTGTTTGGGATGGTTTTCTTTTTGTAGTAATCACGGTTCATTTTTTGCACCATCAGTTGATAATAAATACCTCTCATCAGTAAAGGTTACCTTGCTCCAAATTCTACTCTGTCCACGAGTTGCTTCTCAGTAAGCAACAGTTTCAGCTTAATAGTTTGCCATGCAATATTGTGAACTTCTGCATGACATTCGATTTCATAATTCCCAAATTAACAGCACTTCTAGTAAGGTATTTGCAAGCATGACGAAATGTTTTGAAAAGGTTTGCATCTTCAAATAATAATCGATTTTCCTATTTAGCGCTTTCGTCCATTTGGCAACTTAATCGCAGTTTTTGTGTCCCTGTACCAGGGTTATTCTTATTTTGCTAGACCCAATAAAACTCACTTAAGGCTCAGTTAAAAATTGTATAGTATTGTATAATAAGAAAAGGAATAACCCTTTTGTACCGTGACATCAGAAAAAAGCATTATCGCAGTGACCAATGGAAAACCAAGTAATATACTGCCGTGCTAAGCGAAAGCAACCTATCTGCAAAACTGCAATGTAGAAATGTACTATACAGAATGTAAATGTGAGCTAAGAAAATATATGGTATATTTCTGAGTTGATGTTTTGCAGGTAGGTTGTTTTCGCTTAGCACAGCATTATATCTGTAATGTGCTCTATTTTATCTAATAAACTGTCAGTAGTACTATAATGCTTCTATTTAATGTTATCTATGTAGTGTATTTAATTTTTATATACTGTACGAGAATATATTATTCAGAACTTTTTAACCCAAAAAATCCATTTAAACACAAGCAAATCCAAAAAGTCTCTGGGAGGGTTGGGTTGTTAAAAACCTGTTTTTTAACTCTGTCCACTTTTGCATAAAATCAGACTTGCATAGATATGAGCTGTTACAGCAACTCTCATTTCCAGCACTTTTGGAACAGTGCATAAAAACATTGGTAAAAACATTTTAGTACATACTGCAGTCATGATAAAACAGGTCCACACATTATCTCTGTGTATATTAGAATAAATTTCGAGCGACTAGTTTGTCACCACCCCAAGTATATACCAAGCTTCTGAGAAATTGACCGTACACTCTTATGGGACTAACTGTAATACCACAGAGCAATGGATAATGTTTGTTGCATATGCATATGCACAAGTTTAATAATACCGAAGACAAGCCTTCAGATAATTAATTAAATCATTCCTGTTGACTAACTAATATTTCTTCTAGTATTGTATTTCAGATATTTCATTTTTGATGACTGTGCATTTACATGGAAGATTATTTACTATTGAACATTTTGAGAGTTGAACAAACAATAAGGAAAAAATATCTTTCACGAATAAATTTTATTTACAAAATGACAAATAAAAGAAACGAAAAATTAGAATTTAAATTGGCGATTTAAAGAGGTTAGGGATCACTACTTCCACGCTATAAAATTCTGAAAAGACTGCAAAATACCTCGTACTCAAGAACAGGGCTCAAGTCTATTTACTTTCTTTATGATTCAAAATTGCATTTGTGTTATTTTAATAGTGTACAAAGATTTAGTCACAAAATATCATGTGTTCAACAATTGGAAGGGTTGGCCATAACAACGTTGTATGTAACAAAAGGATTGAACAGCAACATGAACTGACAACAGATGTACAGCGTTGTTAAGCTACAAATTCATGCTTTAAAAACTAGCATTCAGGGAATCTGTTTAAGAACATTTTATATTTCTATAATGCCAACACCGTCCAATAGGGATATGCTAACGTTGTTTTTATGGAAATACCGCATTCTAGCAAAATGTTACGTACAACGTTGTTACGGCCAATCATTCAATTAGTGAATTGAATTGAATTAGTGAAATGTAACATACAAACAAGAAAAACTTCCCTTATTTTATATGTGAATAATATTTTTTAATAAAGGTACGTGGAGATTACCGGGGAACCGGGGAGTGAACCAAATTGATCATATCCTGGTTAACAAAAAAAGAGAAGCAGCAATTGAAGATGTAGGCACCTACAGAGGCCCTAATTGTGACTCCGACCATTTTCTAGTTGTAGCTAAAATGAGGCAATCTATTGAATTGGTACAAGATGGGGCTAAAAAAAGGAGGTGGGACACGGAAAAACTGAAAAGTCCAGAAGTAAAACAAGCCTTTATAATAAATGTAGAAAAAACCTGGAAGGGGTGGATTCACCAGCTACTATAGAAAACAGATGGAAAAAAATAAAAACTAGTTTACAAAAAGCTGCAGCAGATACAATTGGAAATAAAAAAAAAGGTTCAAAGAAACAAGGTTTGGTTTGACCAGGAGTGCAGAGAAATAGTTGAAAAAAAGAATAAAGCACAACAAAAAGTTTTAGCCAACAATACTACTGAAAACATGAACAAATACATGAATCGCCGAAAAGAAGCCACCAAGTTATGTAGAAGAAAAAAAAGAGAGAATTACAATCAATTAATACAAAAATTAGAAGAATCAAACCGTTACAATAATCCAAGAAAGTTTTTTAACGAAATTAAAACATACACCCCTAATGCAAAAATAATTACAAGAGCCTGTAAAAATGAAGATGGAGTGCTAATTGAGGAAAAAGACAAGATACTTGAACAATGGCGAGAACATTTTAGTAGCTTGCTAAATGAACCTGAAGAGGAGTCTAAAAGGCGAGAGAGTGAAGTACTAAATCAGAATGTAGAATACCCCACTTACAATGAAGTTATAGAAGTAATCAACAAGATAAAGAATAAGAAAGCACCCGGACAAGACGAAATAATAGGTGAATTGATAAAGAACGGAGGAGCCAAGTTACACCAAGAATTGCATGAACTGATAAGAAACATATGGGTAAAAGAGAAAATGCCTGATGATTGGAATAGTGGCCTAATTGTACCAATATTTAAAAAAGGGGATAAAGAGTTGTATGAAAACTATCGTGGAATAACGTTGCTCAATGTGTCATACAAAGTGTTCTCATGTGTGCTGTATAACAAACTAATAAAATATGTAATGCTAAAATAGGTGACTACCAAAATGGTTTTAGAAGTAATCGATCTACTACAGATGGTATATTCATAATGCGACAGATATTTGAAAAGTATTCTGAACATAATATAGAATTACATAACCTTTTCATTGATTACCAACAAGCATTCGATAAAGTTAAAAGAAATAAAATCTCTCAATGTATGGAAAACCTGGAAATCCCAAGAAAATTAATAAAACTAACAACTATCACACTGCAACACACAAAGGGAATAGAAGTAGTGCAACAAATGATGACAGAGCCCTTTAAAATAAATTCTGGAGTAAAGCAAGGAGATGCATTATCAACATCAATTTTTAATATAGTGCTAGAGGCAATAATAAGGAAAGTTGACATTAAAGAAACAATAAATACAAAATCAGTGCAAATAATTGCATATGCAGCCGACATAGTCATTACCAGCAGAACCATACAAGACCTAAAAACCACATTCGTAAACATGGAAAAATTCGCCACAGAAATGGGCCTGGAGATAAACGAAAACAAAACAAAATATCTACGATTGACAAAAAGCAATTTTAAAATGCAAGATCTAAAGATTTTTACGTACACATTTGAGAGAATCAATGAGTTTATTTATCTAGGCACACAGTTAAACACCACAAACAACCTGGACGATGAGATAGCAAGAAGAATCCAAGCAGGAAACAGAAGTTACTTTCAGTTCAAAAACCTTTTCCACTCTAATGTCCTTAATTACAGCACAAAACTTAGAATATACAGATGTATGATAAGATCAGTGATAACGTACGGATGTGAAAGCTGGGCCCTGACCATAAACCAACAAAACAAGCTTAGGCGCATGGAGAGAAAAATACTAAGAAGAATCTTTGGGGGGGGGGTTAGAAACTGATAGAATGTACCGAAGAAGATACAACCATGAAATAGACGAGCTAATAAAAGAAGCAGACATAGTGTGTGGCATTAAGGCACATCGGCTACGATGGTTCGGACATCTCTCAAGGATGGAATCGCAGAGAATCGCCAAAGCTATTATGGAATGGGATCCGGGTTATGGCAGAGAAAGAGGAAGACCGCGAGAAAGGTGGAGGGATTCGATCCAGAAAGACTTAGCAGTGATGAAAATTCAAAATTGGAGATTGATAACCAAGGATAGAAAACAATAAAGAAGAATCGTAGAAGAAGCTAAAATGTACAAAGGGTTGTAACGCAGAAGAAGTAAGTAAGTAATATTTTAATTACGAAACACTATATTTTCATATTTTAACATATAATGCTTGACAATTACACAATATGCTTTTCATTATTTTTATGTTACATTTCAACATGAATCTTGAATTAGAACTGATAAGCTTAAACTTTTACAATGGCAGTTCTAATATAGTTTTTGCGCTACCGACCTGTTTTTGTGTTTCCAGATTTGTTATTTGCCACAGTAAGTTGATGTTACCGAATCATTGCCGGTTGTTATGACAGCAAGAAAGTAACCAGAACTATTGTAGTTCATAACGTGTTTGGGTGCTGTTATGAAAATAAATGAGTATAAAATAATTAAAATAGCATTCATTGTGAACATACCTAACCTTACTTTTATAATTTGGTGACAGCTGCGGTATGTCCACAATGAAAGTTTCGCAGTCAACGTCAACTTAAAAAAAATTCATTATTCGCTATGTTCATAGCGACCTATGGTTGTAGACTGAGAAATAAGGACGGAAACCATAACATTGGCATTTATGGACGGATATCGAAAGTGTGAAATAAATCAAATATAATAGCTATTTATGTAACAAGTATATAATGTAGGACTTTATAGACAAGCTCAGTTTATGGCCGAGCGAGCGAAGCGAGCAAGGCCTATAAAAAGGGCGAGTCTATAAGGTCCGATTATGTAAGAGTTGCATACAAAGCTTTATGTTCGATTCCTAAAATTGGCTAATTATCAAAAAAAATCAGTTTATAAATTTGACATCTATTCTTGACAGAAGAAAATGTGACAGGTAATAGACAGTTGTCACACTTTATTTTACTACTACCACTTTATTTTACGAGTACAATAATAAGCCAGTTCACTGCCTCAAAACAATACAATAAACAGTACTTTATAATGCAATCGGACATAAAGACTATTTTTTGTTTACTTTCTACATGAGCGTGTACAGTATTTATTTTGATGCGATTGAGAAGAATAAGCATGCAAGTAAATTGTATTTAATATACATATTTTCAAGTTATTATTTGACTTTTTGAGGTTATATCCATATATGCACATTTGAAAATTCAATAAATGGTAAAAAATGATATAAACTTGCACTTGCTATTTGAACCATTATTTTTGCAATTCACTACGCAACAAGTATTCACACCCATTATATTCGCAAAGTTTACTGAAAACGTCCGTCGTTATTGCTCTATTGCTCCACCAAGCGCGCTTCAGGCGATTATCCCATCCCCTCCAAGCCGACGCACATAGCGAATACATTTTTATTTATTTTAAATAGTGTCGTTAGCGCAAAAAATATCATACGATACTCATCGTTAAGTGTCTACAACAGATATTGAAAATTTTTTTCTCTATCTGTTATAAAGCACTTACCGGTTTCGTATCTAGTAGTATCGTAATTTAGTATTTTGTAACCCAATATTTACATTGTTACAGAAATGCAAACCCTACTTTGAATAATAAAGAAAATAAATAAGATTCCACTGTGTTGGTAAAACTTGAATTTGGGTTTGAATTTTTGTGTGTGAACAAAAGAAAAATAGGAAATAGCAATACATCTGAGAAAGAGAGATATCATCACATACTTGGCAAGCTTTACATGTCAGAATGACAAATGTCAATTAGTTTCATAGCTATTACCATACCTAAGAATGCTATTAGTATCAGTGGCTCAGATGTCGGTTTGAACATCTAAGGCTTGTTATGATTCATTAGATCTGTGGTTTGTTCAATAGTTTATTGGCTTCAGAAAATAAAGATGTTATATTTATAAATAGTAGTATTATTTTTTTAAATTCTCTTATCTAGTGATCAAATTTATATGGGTTGCTTTGATTTGTCGATTTGTACAAATACAGTTATTACTTAGTTGCCAACCTACTTTTGTATATTATGTATAAACAAAAAGCTTAATATCCTGAAACCGATAAAAAATATTTACCTAGCAAAATGATTAATCATGGAAAGTACGCAATAACTATCTATCTTTCTTAGATATATTGCTATTCGCTGTTTTCCTTAGCTCACACATAAAGATTTAAACCCAAAACTATTTAACATTTAACCATTTTTATATTGATAATAAAGTAAAAAGTTTGATATAAATGCTTGGTTTTAATTATCCACAGAGAACAGTAGCCTTTTTAAACTTATCATTTTTGAAATCAAATGAATAACTTAAACTAACATTCGTTTTTATTATTTACTAGCAGGAAAGAAAAGTTGTTTATTGTCTTAGCAGAAAATAATTATTTTTTTTATTAAAAACAAGATAAATAATGGTACTTTCTAAAGTAATTATTCAATCTTGATGTATTCAACTGTTATAACTCCATACCTTAGAATATAAAACTGTAGGAAGGAGAGTAACTACCCGGCACAATGAACCTTACAAGCGACGGATATGACGTCACACTGGCCGCCATTAGACACTACCTAAATCTGCTTTTCCCTCAAACTCCGACAAATACGAAGAAGAGAACTACATTTCATAAGTAAGTATTAGTTTGTATAAAATATTAAATATAAAATTAAATTCTAAGATTAATTTCAAAATACTATGTTTTAAAATTGAGGTTATGTAGTTCATGTGCGCGTTTCGAGGCAGTGAGAACCGCCAATGAAAATATCTCCTTGCAAAACCGAAAACACCTACTCCGCCATACTGCGACCCCATCCCGGTCGTATGTGGTAGATGATCATGTTCCTTCCTAAAGTTTTATATTCTAAGCTCCATACTAACAACCACAAGTCAATATTTATATGCTAGAGCAAGTTAGCTTTTTTTAAATCATTGAGAATTTTAGTTTATCTCAAATAATTAAAAAAAAATAAGAGATTGCTTGAATATTTTTAAAAATTTTATGTTTTTGTGGTGGGACAAGAGTCTAACCATAATTATTGTTTTATCTTCCATCTCTTAAGAATGGAGGCCATATTTGTATCAGGGCCGCAAGCATTTATCACATTGTAAGCATCTACACAAAATGCAATATCTCAAGGCTAAACTTTCTTCTCATACATATACATTCTTGTAACTCACAGTGTATAAATAACTACATATTTATAACTATTATGTTGCTAATGGAGTTTTATACGTAGGTAAATGAATCAAGATACTCTTATTATAGAAGATGAGTGTTCAACAAATGCACTTGATTTTGACAGGAAACTACAAATAATCTCTAAACTTTTTAATACTATATTTTAATAAATATTAAGAACTGTGTATAGTGAGTATTAGGAAACAATAGTAATAAGAATTTTATTTTCAATTAAATGTATTTTCTTATACAAATCATTGTAAAAAAGTCTAAAGATACATGATACTGAGAATACATTATTTTGAATTAATTGTACAATAATAATAACACTAGTAATAAATTACAAAAGAAAACAACTGAACACTTTACAATCTGGCTAGTGCGCATGGAAAACAATCATTTCATCGTCATCATTGTCAGATGGGATATCGTCTTCAAATTCAATTTCTGCATCTAATATTTTGATGATAAGTACTGGGCAGTTCTTGAAATGGATATCTTATGGACCGCTTTTTGATACACAATGTTAAACTAAACATACTTTAAAAAACAACAAATTTTAGTTTAACAAAATATGTTTTTGAGGTTGTAGATAAGAGAGCATAGAAAGTGTTTGTGTATGTTAATTTGCAGTGAGTTGCTATTTTATTTTTGTTATTTGAAGGTACACTTTTCTTGCAATAAATGATTTATTATACTTTACCTACATAGAAAGAACAACATAAAATACAAACTCCTAGTTATTGCCACAACCATTACTCTCTTCTTGTGTACTTACTTATTCAACATAGTAGTAGAGTGCTCGAAGCACCAAAACTTGCAAAAAAACACATTTTGTGGGACTTCGAGGTAAAAATGTATAAATTACATAGAATTGTAGCTTTGGTTCTGTAGATTCTGAAACTGTAAGTTGTCAAAAAATTCTATGGTGCAAAAGGGCACTATTTAAAAATTTCGAGTTAAGTACGTAGATGGAAAATAGAAGGATACCTATAAGCTACCTCTGTAATAAAAAATTATGTACATTTTTGTACAGATTCTTATTGATTTTAAAGTCTTAGTAAGAGCTTCCAGTTGGAAATGCATGTACGATTAAATCCCATAAGCGAAAATTAAGAATGTTTCACATTTATACAAATTTCTCGTTTCAAGCACTGCACAAATCTAATTAAATTCGACTAGGCTTTACACTGTTTTATCTCGGGAAAGGTACCATTTAGCAAAAAAATGTATTCGTGTGAAATTGTAACCACATTTTTCGCAATTACGATGGTCCTTGATTTAAGAATTTTAAAGAAATATTAACCGAGATGTGTAATAAAATGTAACAAACCATTCTCACCGTGATGTGTCACCGGCCATAGGTGCATCTTGCTGGATCATACCACGCCTGCTCCTAATGTACAAATCTACAAATGTATATATTTATTTGTCTCTTATCATTTACTAATAAATTTTCATTTTTGTTTTCTGCTTGCAATTATTCGTAACAAAAGTATATTGTATAACCAACAAAATAATTTGTCTACATAATTAAAGGTAAACTTACTAATATACATTCAGATTAGTATAAGACTGGCATAAAACTGTTTTTCCAAAATGTTCTTGTCAAACCTTCTCAATTTTCGCTTATGGGATTTACATACATTTCCAACCAGAAGCTCTTATTAAGACTTTAAAATCAATAAGAATCTGTACAAAAATGTACATAATTTTTTTTACAGAGGTAGCTTATATCTTCTATTTTCCATCTAAGGACTTAACTCGAAATTTTTAAATAGTGCCCTTTTGCATCATAGAATTTTTTGACAAGTTGCAGTTTTAGAATCTACAGAACCAAAGCTACAATTCTATGTAATTTTTATATTTTTACCTTAAAGTCCCACAAAAGTTATAATTTGATGCAAATTGCACTCTACTATAGTGCTTGTAGCCAAAGACTCTTCTCAGCTAGAGTGCCAATATTTAAAATTCAAAAATGTAATATAAAAATAAAAAAGATTCAATAATGTGTTTAACTAAATTTTTAATTTTTTGGACTGGGACATTTTTAATCCCCGATTGGTCCAATTAATATTAAGAGTTACAATCTAGTTAAAAAGTATATACTAATAAATCACAATATAAAAAAAGGTACAAATCATAACTATAATATAATAATTGCTACAACCCATTACCTGGCTAACCAGTAACCAGGCCCCATAAGCTAAAGCTTGTGCGGGAGGGAGAGGGCCAGTAATATTAATATGCAGGCCCATTGTGTGGCTGCAGCTGACTTACAGATGGTATAGCCCAAATCCCACTACCCACCCAAACTAAATGAAATAAGTACGTAATTTTTACAAGAAGTGGAATTCTTAGGTTCAGTTAAATCCTAGCAAGGTTTGTCACATGATAATAACAGTAATTGCTACCAAGAAGTTTCAAATATTTCCCACAATCCACATGTTTCATAACAGTAAAACAAAACACAGGTAGTTGGAAATTAAAGTAAAGAAATTAGGATAGGGGATGCAAAAATTATTAGAAAAAGGAATCAGGTGGTAAAAAGTATGTCACATGACCCTTCCACTTATACATGTTAGGGATGTCTGGCACCCAAGCTTGACTGTCTAATAATTCTGGCAGTGATATTTTGGAATTCCTTATCATGCAAAGATTTAGTGAAATATAAACCAGATGGAAAAAATATAATGATTTTCGTAATTATACAGGGTGTCCCAGATATAACGAACAATACGTAAGTACGAGATAGTTGATGATGTGTAAATGAAAATTTTTTCCTATAACTTTTTTTTCTAAAATATTTGCTTTCCAAGTTATTTAAGGTTCAAGTTTTGAGTCCGGTCCTGCACGTTCTGTTCCACATTATCTTTCTGTCGCATAACGCAGAGGACTGTAGTTTGTTGAACTTGAAATTTGTCAATACAGTACAATTTTGTCTATGTCGCAAAATACCCAAATGAGATTGTTGATCTTGAAGAAATTCATAAATAAAACACATGTTCTTTTTGCTTAAGTTGCAGTTTGTTTATTTTAAAATAAATTCAAGGTCTAATAAGAGCTTGACATCTCGTCTTTAAAGAGAACATTTGATATTCTAATTAATTAAATTAAATGGCAATTTTTATTTGTGTGCGCATTGAATTTAATTTAAAAATGCGCTTTATAAGAAAATTACGTTGAACAAACAAATAAAGTATCTAGGTCACCGCGTAATCACCACCTGGTTAACATTAAAATAAGATCAGATTGCAAACAGCACTCTGATCTTATCTAAGTTATTAAAAATCTCAGGGAGGTGCGATATAACTGAATAGGGGCAACCTTTGGCAACAGATGTTTATTTTCATTACTGATTTTGCTATTTGTCTTATTTACAATAAGGGCAGTACCTGCTATTTTTCTTATTAGTTAAATTACTTACATTGTCACCCTCGTGATTTATTTGACCCAGATTCTTTGCTTGTTGGACCGATTGCCTTTAACTTCCTGGGCAAAACTTCGGTAGACGTTTAGAAGCTTGTTTGCGGTCTAATGGGCGACATTTTGAACATTTTTTATAAACATTGTTAAAATTAGGTAAATTAATATTAAATTAAATGACGATTTATTAAATAAGAGCAATTTTTACCATTAATCCATTTTATTTAAAACAGAAAACTCCTTTAAATAAGCTCTTAATTAATAAAAATAATTAGTTTGAAGAACTATCATAAAACATTTGGAACTTTTTTGCAAGTATGCAGTATGTCATGGTTTTTCTAAAGACTTGATCCTGACCAATATTCGTGTTTTTAAATCTACTTCTCCAAATTTTTTCTTAACTCTGCACATCATATCACTTTACAATGTTTTGGCTATCCCAATGTTAAATGACTTATTATTTATTAACAAATTGATGCAAAATATAACAGGACCGTATTAGCAAAAAGTATTGCAAGCAATGTTTTACAAATTTTCAAAAAAAGTTTTTCAACATAGAAATTTTTTTTCTTCAGTTTTAGATTCTACATCGGACCCTACATCTTTAACCCCCTGCCTTTATTGTTCGTTATTTTTGAGACATCCTATATAGTAGGAACGAATTATAGAGCTATTTTTAGTAAAGGATAGACTTGAAAGGGCGAGGGTTTCCAAATGGAATAATTTTACAAAAGAATAACTACTGGGAATTATAGGATTGGTATATCATATGGGCATAATTAAATCAAATAAATTAAAAAACTAACGGAAAACACACCACGCCGATTATTTAATTTGACGTGATTTTCTAAACAAATGAGTCAAGATCGATTTTTGTTAATAATAAGGTTAGGAACTATATACATCAAAACAAATAAAGTAGGCATAATTGCAATTTGTTATTAGTTACCGTGCATGAATAGTTCTGTTTCCATTTTTCTACTAGTTTCTAGCATCAATGGATAATTTTTTTTTATTTATATTATCCAAATTTCGCACTGGAATCTAATTTCCAAACTTGAATACGACTTTTTAGCCAGAAAAAGTACAATGTAACAAGATTTTTTGCTTTCCGTAATTTTCTGTTCTCTTAAAATTGGTGGATGATTGGTTGTAGCAAAAATAGATTTCATATTTGCATTCCGTAGCATAAAGTTTGTAAGAAATAAAACAGCACCAGAGAGGACAAAAAGGCGATAGCCAAAAATATAATTGTTTAAGAAGACTTTAAGACTTAAGAGATATGAAAACTTATAGATCTTGAAATTTTGAGACTTACAAGTTAGAGATGCCTGGATACTTATAATTGTACTACTACTTATTGGGCTACTTACTTGGTACTTATAATTAATGATTTGCTTGTACTTGAGTGCATATTTTGCCATTTAAGATTATGACAAGTTGTTCTCAAGTCTATGAAGTTTGAATTATAAGTACTGATATTAATCATAGAAATACAAACCTAGACTAGAAACTTAAGAACTTGAGAAACATAGATATGAATCCCTTAAGATTCTTAATATAGACTTAAAGATTCGGAATAATGCTACACAGATCAGAGATTAATTTTCGATTTGGATCGAGATATGAAGATTTAGGATCTTAAAAGTCCAAAGATCAGTATTTACTTCTCTAGTTAACTTTAAAGTATAATTTGTCATGAATATAATTGTCTCGACAAACATACCTGTCATTTAATCTCCAGTTAAAGTTAACCAGATGAAAATACTGGCCCTAACAGTTTAAGACTATGGTGCTTTGAGACTTTGTTTTGAACCTTATACATTCACATGCTTATTCAAAGCTTAAATATACTAATACAGACTTAATCTTTAAACCTTTTTAAAAAGGTTATCATATATTTTACAGTAATTTAAATTAACACAAGTATCAATTATGTTGCTTGATTTCTTTCATACATTTTTATAATAAAAATGATCAAAATGAACTGTTGATCTTGAGCTAATGTTTGTAAAATGCAAATATTTAAAATACAGTTGAGATTGTTGGCAACAATGGCAGCACTTATTAAATTTCAATACTTTCTAACTCTTAATTTCTAATAAGAAACTAATAAAATTACTTATTCTAATTAAACTAACTAATTAAAATTAAAAAAAACTGTTTATTATGAATGTTCCTTCACATACCTTCTTGAATAGTAATCTCAATTTGTTGTGTAGGTGCTGCTAGTAGTTCTTGGTAGGTTCTTGCAGACTGATCAAATAATTGTACAAGTAATGCACATGTTTTTTGGTATTCACAACGACCAATCACAGACAATTGTTCTAGTTGCTGCTGCACCATTCCCAAATCTTCTATAGGATCTTCTAAACCTTCCCGTACAACCACAGCCACAGATTCAAGTCGGGATGTAATATACGCACTAGTAACTTCAGGTGTATATGTTTCCAAAAGATGTGGCTCAGTGGCTTTTACATATGGTACTGATGCTACCATTCTTTGCCACAAACTGAGCAAATAATGTACACTGTTTGGAGCAAACTGCCACATCTAAAATGGTTTTCTTAATTTACTTTTAAAATCTTTCATAAAAACAAAAATGTAGACAAATTTAGGATATTTAAATTAAATGACTAAAGTAATGTTAGCAAAAAAACATTTATAAATATTTATTTTTTTTGCTATTTTTATACTTCGAACCTATGACCTTAAACACTGACATTTATTCAATTAGCTATAATTTTAGAATATTCTCTTTATTATATTAATAAAAGCTAGGATTACAATGTTTTAATTTACATCTAAAAATGACAATATTAATTTAACTTAAAATAAAACAATATCTTACCTGTAAACTTTGTACAGTAAATTTTGCTATAAGTTGGATTGCTTCTGGGTAATTATCAACCATAACTAATTCACCTAGTTGGTAGTTTGATTTCAATCTTGCTAACAAACGGCAAAACTCATGATAATTGGCAGAATCGCTTAATCCTTGTGGATTTTGCAGAATGTGTTTTACACCATTAACTAAATGAGTTAGAAATTTTGCTCTTTCTGTATTGCTAAAAAGCGACCTTCGCACAGATGCAATCTGTACCAGACATGAGAGCGCCAACGAAGATAAAGTACTTGGCAAGGAATGATATAAATCAAAAAATAGCTTTAAAGTTGTAAAATCCAAGAATGCCGGTCTCCAGCTTGTTGGTATTTGAACAGTGCATAGATCATCCGAGGATTCATCAGTTGACGTTCCAATAAAATCAAATGTTAAACAATTTTGTGCTAAACGTAATAACTGAGTCATCAATCCATGCTGACTTTCATCATTAAAATTTAAATTTTTACAATTCTCTCTAGCAGTTCCTAATAATGAACAGGACAGTCTAAATATTTCAAATAATTGTGTATCTCGGAAAGATGATGCTATTTTACGATGCTTTGTAAGAGATCTATTTGCTTCCACTTCAGATATTTGATTCATTTCACATGTTAATTGAGATAATAATTGAACGCCTATCATGCAATGTTCCACTGAACGCTAGAATAAAAATATGGATTTAATTAAAAGAATGTAAATTACCACAGGTAAAGTGCTAAATTCAATAACAGATTTTTTAATATCTTTAAAGTTTACAAACAAAACTAATTAGCTCATTTAGTTTTAATTTTAAAGTATAGTTCATTTACTCTCAATGTCATATACATCTAGTGATGTACAAGAAATTTAATTGTGTATATTGTCTCTTTACTTCAACCATGAATACAAGAAATGAGTCATCTTTGTAACCAAACATGAATAAACAAATACGACTCGTGATACGATAAAAGTCCAAGTTTCACGTTGATAAAAATTCTGCAGCGTAAGCTAACCAACATATTTTCATTACTGATTTTACGTCTCTTCTTAATTAAAATTAGTTCGTGCCGCTACTGAATATTTCTAACCTTTTATTGCTTTTCTTATCATTTACATTGCAGCATGGTGGTACATCATTTTGAATGAATTTTTTACATTTTCGACCACGTGTATAGAATTTTTTGGGAATCTTTTGACCATGTACTAAAACACTTCGTCTTTCACCACGATTTTTTTATACATTACATACATAGACATACATGTAATAAATACTCCACGATCTTAAAGCTTTGTTATAGTTTTTTAAGTAATGTTTCTGCTTCTTGAGAAAACTGTTTTAGCATTTTAATAAAAACTCACTTTATGGACCCAAAAGATAACTCATGAAAAACATTTTAAAACTGTGAAATTGACATATGAATAAACTTTAGATATTTACATCCCTCTTTTATCTTTCCAATAATAATAATAATAATAATAATAATAATAATAATAATAATAATAATGTCTTTACTTACAAAAAAAAGAAATCATATAAGTACATTGAATAACTAGGCGAAGATCAGTAGTCAGAACTGCTCTACCACTTAACCCAGTACTTCTACATACAAAATACAATGTAATACAATACTCCCATTAACGCTACTTCAATCTTAGTAGTCAAAAGACTTGTAGAGTAAGGTAACACTCAGTAAAGAAAGAAAATAAAGTGCATTTGTTTTACTATTTTCAATAAATTTTAATTGTTTAAACATTTTTATGGTATAAACTGGTATCAGATAAGTTCAGCGGTTGTAGCAGAGTTAATTGAAAAAAATATGTAAATAGTGACTGAATTTTTTTAAAATATGTACTTTTTAGCGACTTTTTTTTTTAAGATGTACCAAATGTGTAGTTTATACAATTGCGCACCACCTATGATGGATTTGTTTATGCTAGCAAAAATATCAGCATTTCTGTGGCTCAATTATATTTCAATATTATGTAGATTTAAATTTGCCTTTACTAGGTTAACATACACTAGCTTTTCAATAGATTCCTTTAACATGAAAATTTAAAATTATCATAAATACACTGGAGGAAAAAAATGCATCACTTAAAACGCACCAATAATAACAAATTTCAAACAGCCATAACTCGGCTGATTTTGAACAGACATGGATGAACTTTTGCGTGATTCAAAGTTTAAAGTGGCTAGTTTAAGCGCTTGTGAGCGAATGTTACGTTTAAGCCTTTTCGCTCCACGTGACCGTCCGCAGAAGAAAAGTTTTTGATTAAAAAAATGTTAAACTTTAACAACTTGTACGGTGTACCAAAAAAATCGTGGACCCAATCGTCTACCAGCGCAATAAAGTTCAATCCTTTTTCTGTAAAGTTTTGAAAATTTCAAGTGCCTATGATGATTTGGCGCGAAGTTATGAATTTTTAAAATCTACCCTGCATTTTGTCGGGAGTTTTTTGTCTTCTGCTAGCAACATTATTACCGGTTGAGTTTGAACATTCTTTTCCATATTTAAAAAATTTCAAAAATGTTTTAATTAATAAAAATATTTTTTTTATTAATGTTAGTTTTTTAATGTGTAACCACCGACACCCGTTACCAGATGTGCACCATTATCGGTCGGATTTTGCACATCATGTGTGTATGTGTGTGTGTGGGGGGGGGGCATTGTAAAGTTTCGAATAACTTCTAATAACTAACTTTGATGCTGATTAATTTCAAAACATTAGTAAAATAAAAATCAAAACATTAATTTAGACACTAATTTAACATTAATTTAGGCACATCGGGTAACGCTGATGTTGGCGGTTACACGTTAAAAAAAAAACATGTTAATAAAAAAATGTTTTAAAACATTCTTTGACATTTTACAAAATTTTTTGATTTTTATAAAGAAAAGGTTCGAATTCAACCGATAATAATGTCGCTGGCAGAAGAGAAAGAACAACCGACAAAATGCAGGATAAATTTCAAAAATTCATAACTTTGGGCCAAATCATTGTAGGCACTCGAAGTTTTAGAAAACTTTATAGAAAAAGGACTGAACTTTATTGCCATGGCGGTCGATTGGATTTACGATCTTTTTGATACACCGTACAAGCTGTTAAAGTTTGACATTTATTTAATCATTTTTTTCTTCGGGGGTTGGCGGAAGGCGAAAAGGTTTAAACGTAATCGCTCACACACCCTTAAACTAGACACTTCAAACTTTTCAGCACGCAAGAGTTTATCCATTTTCGCCCAAAATCCGCCGAGTTATGAAGATTTAAATTTTTGGCATTTTTGGTGCGTTTATTTTTTCCACGAGAGTATAATCTATTGTGTCTGTTGAGATTATTTTCCTAGAAAAATTGAAAAAACAAAGCTGAATCTGCAGATATTATACTGCGATTAAACCAAAAATAAACTATTTCACAATTATGATTAATTATGTGTGCCTTTGATATCAAACATTTTGATTAAAACAAGATTAACAGATTTTATAAAAAAATATTAAGATATGAAATAAATGCAAACAAAATATACAAGGACCTGCAAAACATTCACAATTAACTGTAGAAAAAAGTATCTGTAAAAAGTAAATGCTTTGCATGGCATATTAAATGATCGATTTATTGTCCCACTCATCTTAACAGCAATTTAAATATAACTACATACAAACTTTAAATCCCTGCGTTGTTTCTCTGAATCAATGATCGTTTTCACCAACTAAATGAGAAATGAGAACGAAATTTTAATTTATTTACATTATTATAGTGTAAATTATTAAAAATGCAAGTTCTTCAATTAAAATTTTAATTTTTGTGATTCTAAGCCACTTTTTTAAATAATTTTATTATTGACAAGTCTAGACATGATTTTCCAATTTTTAACATACCACTCATTCCACGAAAAAGTCAACTACAGCACAAAACGTCTTGTGTGAGTCAAACTTTGCATATTATTTCGCCTTTAATATTGTATGAGTCCCCTAAACAATAATTTTCCAAATCTACTTTCAAAACATTATTTTTTTAAGTAAAAAATGACACTCTTTTTATTTCTGTAATAAAAAATTCAAAATTTAAAGAAGAATTAAAGTGCTCTAGGCAGTATGAATTAATTTTTTTATATGTATAAAATGCTCACAAAATGAACTGAAATTTAGAATATTTAAATATCTATCAGTGCAGAGGAATTTTTTTAAATTTTGTACTTATTGATAAATGAATTCATATTTATGCACCAATGATTTTGATTTTATATTTCGTAATATGAATTAAGATAATCAAAAGAACAATAAATGCACTAGTTAGGCTAGTTACTTTTGTGTGCATGTCCCCATCCGTAACGCTTGGGACAATGAGACGTAACGGAAAAATCTACATTATTGAACTTGAATTTCCTCCAGTGCTTTTAAAATTTGTTTGAACATGTATCATACATTCTTGAAAATTCAACTCATCTGTCAAATAATTCAAATAGATCAATGACAATGCAGCGTTGTTCTGTTTTTAGCCAATAAAAAGAAATTATATCGACATAACCACTAGTGGTCTCAGTCGACATAACTTTTTGACATAACCACTAGTGATCCAGGCGGCATAATTTTTTGACATTTCAATATGCTTTCAAAGAAACAAGCTAAAATATTTAACAACTTTTATTATTTAAAATTAAATGTACAGTTATTAAAGGTAACATTTTCAAAATGTTGACGGCTGCTTGCACAAATATCTTGTGATTGCGAAGAACTAGATGCACAGATGACTTCTGACCTGGTGCTAACCGTTTCTTTTCTCATCTCTTCGATCATAGATTCATGGTGCACTTTATCTATTTGGAGATAAGAGTTTATTGAATTGACATTGCGGTGGCCTGTTATTTTTATAAGTTGCTGTTCCCCAATTCCGGCTTTAGCTAAATGGGAAACTGCAGAAGATCTCAAAGAATGGTTGCAAATTTTTGTCTTCTTCACGTCTAATCCAGATTTTTCGGCCAAGGTTTTAACCCATTTGCCTACTTCATTGATTCCTGCTGGACAATTTTTGTACCACCCATATGAGTTGCTTGCCTGCCAGTACGGATTAGGTGTTAAGAACATCCGATCAGTTTTCACGTTGCTACCTCTCTTTGAAATAAACTTGTGATACAATCTGAAGAGAGTAAAATGTATTAAAAACGAAAGTTACAAAGTAGTGACCAAATTATTACCTTACAGGGCATAAATCAATATTATTTACATTTGCTATTAACCATTTACTTTCAGCCAGCTTTTGAGCACCTCCTTGGCAAGATTTGCTGAATATGGGGTTATACTCTATTCTACCAGTTTTCAAACCACCGTTATCGACCTCTTCTTTAAAATAGTGCATGAGGCACTTCGCGCCTTCACCACCACGCCATACTAATTCATAGGATGCTATTACAAAAAATTTCTTTTGCAGACCGTCAGGGGTATTTTCGTCCAAAAGTTTTACTATGTTAACATATTCTTCTCTTGTAATAGCAACGGCACTTGTTTTCCTTTTCTCAGGCTGACACTGAAGTTGTTTCCGTTTAGAATCCCTTGCATCGCGAGATGACTTGAAAATCAAATCAGAAAAGGGATTTATTGTAACGTTCCACTTGTTAAAGTACATTTCTTGAATCATTTTTGCTGTAATATTCCACATATTTTTAATGACCATCTCCTTGTATTCAGTACCGTCTTGCTTTTTCATATTGTAAGCCCAGGACTTTAAAATAAAATTTATTTGTTCAGCAGACGTAGACTGGGTCAGCACCATATTCTTCTCTTCGCAAAATTGAGTAAATTGCCTCCAAACAGAATCATGACTTTTTTTTGTATTTTGAGGAAGACTTTTTTCAATGTTTTTATTAATTTCAATTTCTGAAGTGTCACCAAAACGTTTTGCAGCTTTATTCATCGTTAAAGTTAGCAAAATCAGAAAAAAATTCAAAAAAACTGTAAAGTTTTCAACGTGATGACAGTTGTTTTAATTTTTCGTTTGCTCGATTCCATAGAAACGAAGTCACGGCAATCTAAATTTCACTTAGAAATTTGCTCTTAAAATGAATTTTTACAGTTTTATTCGTTAAATTTTCTCCAGAATACCATTCGTTTCAAAGTTATGTAGACAATTTATTAGCACAATCTACTCGTGTCCATTTCGTTTGGAAATATCACTCGTGCTGGCGCACTCGTGATATTAAAAACCAAACAAAATGGACACTCGTAATTCTGCTTAAAAATTGTCGACATAACTTTGAACACTTATGGTATTATAAGTGAGAAAATTGATAAGTCCTTCCAGTCATTGTTTTGGGGGATTTCACGATTACAATTACATGAGTGATGGGTATGGCACATGCATCTTCCCTCTGAGGCCAGAAAAATGATACGGATGGTCCATGAGGATGTAAAAACTTTACAGTGACATCATCTTCTTCTGCATTCACTTCACTCACCATACCAAAATACCATAAATTGTCATAAATACAAGTGATGAAACAACCTGGAAATAAATTTTCACAAAAAAAGTTTGCTGCTTGTTACATAAGTTGAAAGTTAAAGCTGGTGTTACATCACTGCTAATTCTTCTAGCTTCAATCATTCCGAACTCATTTTTTGGCTGAAAGCTGTGGAACGACCTTGTTCCTGGAAGAGTTTGAAGATCTTTGAAGCGACTTTCCAAATTCAGGCGAGTTAAATCAACTGCTCCTTTAGAAATTAATTGGAAGTTAATATTTGTAATGTTGCCTTTACAAAACTCAAAAAGATCTTCTGTTGTTATAATTTGTCTGTTGAGAGGTCGTTGAAGGCTTTCCTTCCTGGCTAAACGTTTTACAGTCCCACCTATTCCATCACATTCTGTTTTACCGTGACTGGTTGCGAAAAAGGACCACTGGGCTTTGAGCTGAAAATCCTTCTCATGCAGACACAAATTCAAAAAGTTGAATTTATTTTTATACTGCCCAGCACAACCGTCACTGAAGTAATGAATGTTTGTTATGTGGGTAGTTCTCCTTCAAAAAGGCAGTTACAGTTTTTTGGATCTCATATACCATACTTATGTCATACTTGAGATCATCAGATATGATACAAAGCGATAAAATCAGTTTTTCATTGCTTGGATCCTTGCAGTGAATCATGACAGGGTGAATAGTGCATGAATCTGAGGTCGAATGGTAACCTTGAGCTTCTTCTTGTATTGTGAAAGCATAGTTTTCACTAAAATCCATTGAAATAACAGCTGTATTTGGGAAAGCTGCTCCCTTTAAATTTTTAAAGAATGAAGCTTGTGATTTAGCAATATATGAATGTGGCATTAACTTGTTCAGTTTTTCTACGCATTTATCAATAAACTCCTCAACTGAGCTAGAACACCGTATCATTTCAGTTCGATCAGTTGAAACCCACTGTATGTACTCGACGAGGTCTTCATCATCGTGGTCCTCAAATTTTGACTGTAAAAACTGTAGAAGATTATCTTTTGATGGGCATTTGTCACAGTGCCTCAGCATACATTCTCTTCTTGGTCCTTCACAGACAATATACGACATAAGTTGTTTGTAATCCTTTTCAATACCTGCTCCGTGAATCAACAGAATAACGTTTTGGTGTATTGTGCATACACATACTAAGTGTGTGCCACTGGCACCTGCCAAAACACACAACTTAGGTCTTAGAGAACAAAATTTTGAAAGACCTATTTTCAAGTCAGGGTATTCCTGTTTAAAATTTGAGTATAGCTCACTAAGATTACATAAAATCAAACGTTTTCTTTCATATTCTTTTTTTCCTATACTCACCACATCCTTCATTCCTGGTAAAATTCTAGAATGTTCATCACTCTCATAAAACCTTTTTACCAATTCAATAGTTTCAGGACTCAGCTTTTCCCATATTTATAAACTGGTTCTGCTAAAAAACCCTTGTCTTTGAACAGCTTTTGAGCTTTACGAACAGAATAATCAGATGTGTTGAAAGTATTCATAATTTTTCTTCTAGACCACATTAAAGAAGCTGGAATTGTTAACATTTGAATCTGCTTGTTTGTTGGTTTACTACTTAATTCATTTTTAATTATATTTACAAGCTTGTCCAGATCATTAGATTTTTTTATCACACTCCTTTCCAAGTCATTTTTTTTCTTCTGGCAAATCAGTTTCAAGCACTGTTTGAATTTTTCTTTTTACATTTTCATGCACACTTTTCAATATTTGTTTATCGTAAGATGATCTGCTATGTTTACCAAGTGCATGTAATTTCATCGGGGAACATCCGATTTCATGGAATGAAGAATTTAGCTCATCAATTGCATTTCTTTTTTGTAGGAGCAGTTCATCAGGAGTTAATCTCACTTCATCAACTTCCTCATCATGCATATTTAAGCTACTTTCAACACTCTTATCAATTTTTTTTTCACTTTAAGTATCTTGTTCCTGCAAGATGCACAAAGCTTTTGTCCTGGTTTCACTTTGTAACCCTTTGATGAAATTACCTTACTCTGTTCTACAGTTACAGCACGAACTGCTTTGTTTATTGACGATTTGTGTTTTTTAAAAGGGTCACAACAAACCTTTTGTAAAAATTCATATTTTTTCAAAAACACACTTTGATGATGTAGACAAATAGTTTTTAACTTAGAGCTACATTCAGTTCTCAATTTTAAGAGAGTGAAATCATTTTCAGACAATATTTCAATGGGTTGCACAGCTTTTTTCTTGACATAATTTAGCAAATGACAAGCACTATGAGTGACTTCACCCACACTGCACTTCTCCATTTTTTCTGAAATCAGTAGATCTCAATTCAAAAAATCTTTCTTATTAGGTAGGTTACTTATTCAAAATTGCACACACTTACTAAATCAGACCAAAAATAAAATTGTTAAGTATAGCTATCAAACACATGTATTACATTAGCAATAGACTGTGAGTGACTGGCTGACTAGTGGATGCTAGGTTCTGTCTGCTGAGCAGACATACTTGCACAGAGACATGATAAACAAGTCTTGACTTGCATTGATACGTCTAAACAAGTGTACTGACTCAGCAGACATGGCACCACTTAATGGTCTTGTTCCAGCTTGAGTGTTTTGATCGCTTATATAATAAGATTTTTTGAAATAACAGTTACTAATAAGTTGACTAGAATTTTGAACTTAAGTTTTTAAAACTAAATTAAAATGTAATGCATTTTTTTATTATTTGAGTCTAATTGCTGAAACTGAAGAAATCAGTTACTTTATTTCTAAAGCATTATTCAGATATAATTCTAGATAACATACTTTATGACATTTTTGTATTTTCCTGTACAGGAAAATTAACATTGTACTGAATTAAATTTTTATTTTTATCATGTACCACCATTTTTTTAAATATAAATTTTTGTGTTTTATTTTAAAACTCTGTTTAGTTTAAATTGCTTGGAATGTGGCATTTTTAGTTGAAATATTTATATAATTTTATTAAAATTATAATTATGATTTAATGGTTTCATCAATAAGAGTGAGTCAAGGGATTTCAATTTTTGAAGTAAAAAAAAATAATGATGGAATGAAAAAACCATTAATTTTATTTTTTCATGTGATAGTGTATATCTTTTAGAATAATAACAAAAAAAACTTTTGTGATTATCCTTTTCCCTTTCAATGATACTCCACTTAGCGTAGAACTCCATATATTATTTCAAAAAATTTCATAATAACACTTCAGGATTTTTTTCTGAGGATTTGTAGATACTTGATGGTTAAATTAATTTTTTTCTGGCTTCCCCATCTATTGAAGTATTCTCACAAAAACAAACATCAACATTGGTTGGTAAATAAGGAAGGTATAATTTATTTTCTATGGAAGAGCAATTTGCATTTCCTCCGCCCAATCGATATAAACTGCAAAATTTCAAAAACTTTAGCAGGCTGTAAAACTGAAACCGTTTGAGATAGAGCAGAAATATTTTATATCCTTACTTATATCCATCAAAGGAACAAATCTGTCAAGTTTCATCAAAATCTGGAATTATGGGTGTCATGGTTGGGTTGAACTGACATGGAATGACCCTTATGCAAATATCTTTTTTTTTCCTCTTTGTTATACACATATCTATATAACTATGGTACAATTTTGGTTGTTAGATTTTTTTACTATTGTTAATTACCTGTATATGTATTAATAAATAAATAAATAAATTTAGTGATGGCAAAACCCTTTTCTGCACACGTTAGCACTTTGTTCGACAATTTTAGATATGCTACCTACATATTTGTATTATTAAATTAAGTGTATTTTGTGGCATACATATGTATTAAAAGAAAAATACGAGTAATAATTTGACATAAGTACTACATACCACTGGATATGAGACCGTTTACAAAGAGAAAGAAATCATGCAAAATTTTCCTGAGGGAATGGTACAGTATTTGGAAAATGAAAAAATAACTTTAACATATTTAAATTAAAGTTGGATACATTAAAACGGTAGAACACATTGAACGTGGCTATATCACAGATTTAAAAGCCAATCCTTCTAAATAAGAAATGAGGGTAAAATATTTAGCTACATGCAGGATGCAAAAAGGGTTTTCTTAATGGGTGTAGTCTTTTTTTCGAATAGTATAAGGGATGATAGCGTATAACTCAAAACTATGAATTGTGAAATCTTTAAAAAATGGTTCGTTTATTAGTTAATACCAGAATTCTGAAAATTGAAGTAATAGTCATAATAGTAATGGATAACACTCCCTACCACTCCGTAATACAAACTACCAATGAGCCATTCCATATCAAATCAACCAATGCGCCAATCTCATCATCTTGGTTTTGTTTGAAATTGCGAATACTCACAATTCAGGAGCATGAATAAAAACAATTACAAATATGTTTTTAATTTTTTTTTTACTTTGCATGCTTTTCGAGTTACGGGTACTCAAAGATGTGAAAAAGAGTGTGAGTTGCGGAACAATGCAGAGCAATAGTTCCTCTTAAACATATATTTTTTGAAAACTTTTTAAATTATAGTTTTTTGAAATTTGGAATATAAAAGATTTTAGTTGTTTCATGGTGTACAACGTTTTTTTCGTTTTTTAATGTAAACATAAATCTTGGTATCTTAAGAACGGTTGATCCTAGAGACAGACCTGCAGTAAAAACCATTGTACTGTGCACATGTCAGACTACATTTCTTAATCGGGCAATAATTTTTGTAAGATGGTTACTTATGGGTATAATTTAACCCCGAAGTTTAATAACGTTTTTGCAAAATTTCCACTATTTAGGGAGCCATATTTCCAGATAAAGGTGAAGTCTTAGATCTGGTTTTTTTGTTAACGGCACACAGTTAGGGGTAATTTATAGATAAAATATTTCAAATCTAAAACTTTTCTATTTTGATATTTATGAGCTCATGAAGTTCTCGTTTTTTCTATTTTTGGTCAACTTTGGCCTGTAATATCTCCGATGGGCATGGATGGATTTTTTTTTATATTGCGTTGAGAATGAAGTAGTATATGATGGTAAACTGTGGTAAAAATCTCAACTTTGATATTAGCTTAAGAACAGAGTTATGTTCAGTTGAAAACTGTAAATAAATCTTGTAAATACGAGTGTAAATCAAATATAAACGGTAATTTTTTTTCATCATTTATTGAATAACGCTATATACACAAATCATTGTTTTAACATTTTTCAATATAGTCTCCTGCATGATCTACACACTTTTGCCACCGATTTGGAAGTTTCAGTATTCCCTGGTTATAGAAAGTTTGAGGGTGAGTTGTAAGCCAAATGCGCATGTGCTCTTCGACTTCTTCATTGCTTCAAATCGTTTTCCTCCCAGTGATTCCTTCATAGGCGCGAACAAAAAATAGTCACAGGGGGACAAGTCAGGGCTATAAGGAGGGTGCTCGAGGGCTTCCCAGCCCATTTCTTCCAGTGTATTCCTTGTCAAGGCCGCGGTGTGAGGCCTGGTGTTGTCATGGGGGAGAATGACATCTCTGATGGGCATGCCTCGTCTTTTGTTTCGATAGGCAGCTTTTGCCGACCGTAACAACTGGCAGTAGTAAGCCGCATTCACTGTACGTTGATCGTGTAGAAAATCGATCAGTAAAATCCCCCTAGAGTCAAAAAAAAAATCGTTGCAAGGACTTTTCCAGTTGACAGTCCTTACTTGCCATTTTAGATTTGGGGGTGTAGTGATGTACCCACGTCTCATCACATGTCACGATGCGCTGCAAAAAGGCCTCCCCTTCTCGCTGAAATCGATTCAGAAGCCTTTCAGTGATCTCCGACTTAACCTGTTTTTGGTTTCCAGTCAAAAACCTCGGAACTAATTTTTCGAAAACCAAGTTGATCAGTTATAATGGATTGACACTTCCATAGCTGATACCCACTTCTGATGAAATTTCTTCCACGGTTAACCGGCGATCACATTCAATAAGCTCTCGAACGGCACGGGTATTGTCATCTGTAAGGCTTGTCCTTGGGCGTCGATCATGACTTTCGTTTTCAACACGTTCTCGTCCGCCCTTAAATTCTCTCGCCCACGCATTCACACGATTCTGAGACAGTGTACTGTCCCCAAACTGTTCCTTCCGAGTTAAGATTTCTGAAAGTGTTTTCGTTGTGCAGTTTTCAAATAAATTCAAAAGAATACAAGCTTCGTCAAAAAATATTGCGCAAACATTATGAAAATCCTGCAATGTCATAATGCGCGATCGAAAAATGTCAGAAAATATCAAAATCGGCCATAGTAAATGTTTTAAACAATTTCTCTGAACGCTTAACAATAGATAGGGAGCCAGGTTCCAGTAGTAAATCGGGCGCAAGGTATAAAAAACCGAAAGGAAGATGATGCAGGCTTTCATGCAGAATCCGAACTTGTTAGTGAAGAATGTGGCCTAAAAGGTTGGAACATCTTCATTACATGTTCAAAAAGTAAAAAACAGGGGTGAACTGAAAACATTCAAGGTGCAGAATGTTCCGGATCGGGATGAAAAACAAAATTCCAAGGCAAAGGCTCTCGTAAAAAAACTGTACACCAATTTTTTTAACTAAAGCAGATTGCGTAACAATGGACGATGAGACGTACATCAAAAATGACTTTCAACAGATTCCTGGTTAATAATTTCTTACTTGCAAACAACTTAGCAGAGTTGAGGACAAATAAAAAACAAAAGAAAATTTCGGAATATTCTAAAAAATATTTGATCTGGCATGCCACTTACACTTACGGGCGAGAAAGAAGTTTAGGTTTTGTAACGAAAGGCACCATCAACACTGAAATTTATTTAGAAGGTTTAAAAAAGTGCCTCTACCATTTATAAGTAGTCATAATGTTTCTATTCTAGTTTGGCCAGATCTGGTCACATGTAACAGCCCCAAACTGCGGCTGATCGAACAATACTGGAGTATTGTAAAGCAAACACTCAGAACAACAAAAGAAAATGCTAAATATAGTATTGACTTTCAGAAAAAGTGAAATAATGCAACGAAAAAATTACTACTATGGCTGTACAAACTTTGATGTCTGATGTGAAACGAAAAGTTAAGAATTTTAGTTATAGACAGTAATAATGTGCAATATATTATATAAATACATTTTAAAAGCAGCATATACATTAAAAGTTAATAATAATTTTAAGTAATAAATAATTTCAGAAGACCCTACTTTGTTGATGTTTCTGTGGCCAGATTTTTTCCTGCGCGCCCTTTATAAGTATGTATTCTATTAATTGCTTTAGTTATAACTGAAGAAAGTTTACGAATGGCATATGATTACATAAAAATAATAATTATAACTCAAAACAATGTTAGCACACTAGAATAAAATAAATTTACTCAACGATACTAATGGGAAATAGTAATGTATTGAAAAATACATGGTTTAATAATGGCAGAGTTTTATGGTTAGTTCTAGATTTATTTATAGTTTTCAACTGAGCATAACTCTGTTCTCAGGCTGATATCAAAGTTGAGATTTTTACCACAGTTTGCCATCATATACTACCTTATTCACACGTAATATAAAAAAAATCAATCCATGCCCATCGGAGATATTAAGGGCCAAAATTGACCAAAAATTGAAAAAACAAAAACTTCAAAAGCCCATAAATACCAAAATAGTGAAGTTTTATATTTGAAATGTTTTATATATAAACTCTCCCTAACTGTGTATCATTATCAAAAAAACCAGCCCTAAGACTTCATCTTTATCTGGAAATATGGCCCCCTAAAAAGTAGGAATTTTGCAAAAACGTTATTAAACTTCAGGGTTAAATTACACGCATAAGTAAGCATCCTACGAAGATTATGTTTAGATTAAAAAATGTGCACTGTACAATGGTTTTTACCGCAGGTCTCTAAAACCAACCGTTGTTGAGATATCAAGATTTACGTTTACATCAAAAAATTCAAAAACTCTCGTGCACCACGAAACAAATATGGCTGCCATATTTGAATCGAAAGAAATAAAAATAAAATAATAGTGGTTTCAAACATCCAATACTTAAGAGGTGATAATACACAAAAGATTATCCGTTTTTGAAATGGTCGAGCGACCAATTTATTTTTTTCTGAACCACTTTAGATAGATTGACCCTATCATGTTATGTATCATATTAAACCCCATAAAAATAGCTGTAAAACCATCCCTATTTCATTATTGTGGCTCAACTACAACTTGAATTATTGACAAATTGCCATTCTTCCGCAACTTAGAACTCACGTTTTTTTCGCATCTCAGTATCCATAACTTGTGGACAATTCAACAAAAAATTAAATGTATTACTTTCAATGAATACTACAAGTATATTAAGTTTAAAAATTATCTAAAAGGGTAAGGTTGAAAACTATACTTATATTGGTTGATTTCACATGGAATGGCTCATAGACAAATTAAACCTACCTACATCATCGAAATAAGCTAAAAACTCTTGCCACAACAAATAGCAAGCTGGAGCTTTTACAATAGACTTGGCTATTGTCTAGCAGCGAACAGTGATTTGTTTGAAGAATTGCTACATACAGTCTGTGTTTTGTAAACGATAATATAGGAAATCAAATGGAATTTTATCATTTTCCTCCTAAATTTGTACCCTTGCAAATGTAAGTAGAAATTTTGGTATCAATCGAAAGTAGAATTCATTTTACGTCAAAAACATATTAAACTTTATGAAGAAAACCAAAAACTATTTAGAAAAATACTTATAAAGCTTATTGATTTACTGCTTTTGGTAATAAGCTATAAGAAAAAGCTGGAAGTTGTACGCCAATTGGTGTAGCGCTTAACGCTTCAGATTCCTAATCAAGAATCGCGAGTTCAAACCCCATCTTTGTATACTTTTTTAAAATTGTATTGTTTACTAATTATTATTTTTAGAACATTATTACAATTATCATTAGTTTTTTTTTATTATTAGATATTTTTACTACTGGGGTTTACCGTTACCTTTTCTACATCTATCAGAAAAGCAAATGAAAAGGGCATAACACTAATAATCGTTGCAATAAAGTTCTAAAAATAATAATTAGTAAGCAATACAAATTAAAAAAAAGTATACGAATATGGGGTTTGAGCCTGCGATTTCTGATTAGAAATCTGAAGCGTTAATCGTTACACCAATCAAACTACAGCTTTCAGCTTTTTTTTATAGCTTATTACCAAAAGCAGTAAATCAATAAGTTTTGTAAGTATTTTTCTAAACAGTTTTTGGTTTTCTTCATAAAGTTTAATATGTTTTTGACGTAAAATGAATTCTTCTTTCGATTGATACCAAAATTTCTACTTACATTTGTAAGGGTACAAACTTAGGAGGAAAATGATAAAATTCCATTAGATTTCCTATATTATCGTGTACAAAAAACACACTGTAGATGTTTTGTTTATTTTTCATGTAATTTTTGTAGCTTTACTAAACATTTTGTTTTAGTGCCTATTCGAATTTTTCGTAGTCTTTCTTGTATTATACTGGCCTACTCGATTTGATAAAATAAATTCCCAGCTTTAATTAACTGAGCTAGGAAAAACATTAGTGTGCATGCCGACCACATTTATTTTAAAAGTAGATTGTACTTTAATGAAATGATTTTTCTTTAAAAAATGTCTAAATGTGTTATTTTTTCACCATTTCCGAGCCATAAGTAGTCTTTAAACTGATAAATAACACTGATACATAGTAACTTGGGGAGATTTTTTTTAAAAGCACGGGGTTAATCCCTATATTCGATTCCTTAACGAGACATACGGTACATGTCTGCATTGATTTTATAGGTTTACATTATGTTAACTAGATAAACAATAATTATTCAAGACATTCGTATAATGAGTTATTATTGCATTAAATAACAGAGTCCTAAACAAATCAATCGCGGTCAATATTATCATATATTATTATTCTGTACCTATTGTAATGAATTAATCAATATTCTGATAAGCACACATTAATAGACCTTATACTTTATAAGAAGATTCTAAGCATTTCCTCCGCTTTCTTTAAAAGTTCGACCTTTATGTACACCTTAAAATGTAAAAATAAATTATATCTAATACCTAGTATAAAAATTTCTTACCTGTAAAAATTTACTAATGTCATTAACAACATCTCTGAATACGAATTCATCCTTGTGGGTATCAAACCAACCAAGTTTGGTAATTCTAGCAAAAAGAGTTACTAATGCTTGAACTACAAAATTCGGTAGTTTTGGCCTCGTTGCTAAATAGTTTAATACATAATTTCGAATGTCAACTCTTTGTTGAAGGCTTAACCCTTGAGCACTACGAGATACTAATTTAGTAAGTGTAGTTGCAGCAAGGAGTTGAGCATAGCATGAATCTCCTCGATCTAATAAAACTTGGCATTTTGTTAGCGCTTCTGGCCCATCTTGAAATACAACCAATGCCTTTTCAGCATCTGCTCGAATAGTGCTGTCCTGAGATTCATACAGCTGCTTGCAGAGCAATTCTAACTGACGAATTTCCTACATTTAAAAAAAATTAAGTACAGTAATTAAAAATCAGTGCTAAACATGACATAATAAAATTGTTGAAGCTGCTTATTATGGAATGATATTCAAGGATCCTTATTTATAAATAAAAAATATTCGGTTTCGGAGTTTAACAGAGGAATAAAATATCAATTGCAAGAAATATTAACGTAAAAACAATGCCGATTAAATGTGGACATGTTTACTACTGATTTGTGAAGAGGCTATGTGTGTTGTGTCAAAAGTTCATATACATTCCGCGATTCTCCATAAAGTTGTTATTCATTTATAAAATTATTGCTCTTTTTATACAGATTCTCGGGATTTAAACGTACCTGTTCATCAGCCATTTTCAGTGTCATTCATTTGTATAATTTACGTTTTGTTTTGTACATAAAACCCACTCATTGAAGCCTCGCTATTTAGCATGGTTGAATTGTCGGCGCTGCTGTTTTTGCGCTGCACCACTCTCTCTAAACATGGATCAAATCTAGTAGCTGCTGACATCTAAGGGTTTAAACGGGCGGGATTTTTAAAGTTTGTCCCATAAAATTATATTCCAACAGGACAAGTTTATTTAAAAGGAATTACCTTCAACAATACGATTACTTAAAGGCAAAAACCGTTAGCGTTATTAAAATAATTATCGGCAACTATTTACTGTAGTCTTTCAAGTTATCTGAAAATTAAAATACCAAAAAGAGGAAGAAATTTTTTATATCTACTTTTAAGTACAGGGTAATCCAAAATGATTGAAGATGATATGAATTTACCGCCATGTTGAATTATTGTCACGTTGGTACGCGAATACTTTTCAGACTTTTTTATTGTTCTTTTATTTTACAGTGGCGTCTCAAGAATAATGTAGCTTATAAAATTCTTCTTTTTTTATCCTAGTAGGTACCCTTCAGGGTGTCGGATATGAGGTCCAGTCCCTCCACTCCTTTCGGTTCCCATTCTTTTCAATCTGCCAATGTTTTACCCTCTTGATGCCAATTTCTTCAATTCTTTGTGTCCAACGCTTTCTGGGTCTTCCTCTTTTGTCCTCCTGTTGTCTCTGTGATGTTTTTTAGTAGTGATTGTTCATCTTTTCTTATTATATGTCCATACCATCTTAGTTAGGTCTTTGTCTTAGGTTATGTCTAATTCTTTCGTTCGTCTCTCTATCCCGTTTGGTCTTCCCCTCGATTCTTCTTGGGAATTGCATTTCTACTGCATTTATCTTGCTTTCATGTTTTTGATTTATGGTCCATGCCTCACTACCGTATGTTAATGTTGATCTCGCTATTGTGTTCTAAACTTTCAATTTCACTTGCTTATCTATCTCTTGTTTTTGTAATGTTGGTTTGTTTATTGTATAATATATGCTCCTTGCTTTTTTCATTCTATGCGCTATGTCGACTTCTATTCTTCCGTCATCTGTTATTACTGAGCCAAGATATTCTACTGCTGTGACTATTTCTATTGTATTCCCATTTATTTCTATTTTTCTTACTTTCTCCTTTTTGTTGTTATTTATAATCATCATTTTTGCTTTGTTAGAGTTTACTTCCATTCCCATGCTTTCTATTTCTTCATTCCATACTTTAACTAGTCCCTTAATTTTCTTGTGAGTATCTGCTATAAGTATTATATCGTCTGCGTACATTAGGCTGTCTACTATCCGTCCACCGAAAGATGAGCTCTGCGTCATCTTTGCAAGAAATTATCACAGAAAGCGTTTTGTTGCGCTTTACTCTCATTATATACGAGTATGACGAAGATAGCATTACATTAGCACTTCTCTGGGTCGTTGGAAGTTGATTTGACTAGCTCTGCAGAGTGTAGAATACGGAGTGGCCAACCTTACAAATAAATTCCTAGATCAAATTAACATATTGCCACAAAATAGTAAAAATAACTACATTTATTGGCAAAATTATCGTGAAAAAAATTAATGTCGTCACTACAGATAAAGTTGATCAATTCTAGGGATTCTTTAAGGTATTTCACAGATTTTTGAAAGCAAATGCCAAAATTATAGGCAATATGTTGTATGCGGTTATGAACATGTGACTTTATTGTAAAACATGTCACAGGTATCTCTGATACATGTAGACTGTAGATTTGATTGGCACAGGTGACATTTGCTGAAGTTATTTCTTATTTACATGTTTTTCGTGAGTGTTATAGTGTTTCAATAATAATAAGCATCTCAGTTCTCAGAACTAGCAGAAAATCGCAATTTTACCTAATATAATGCATATTAATATGTCAGTATAAGGGAAGACACTGCATTCGCAGTCTCATCAGTTATTCCTGAATTTACTAAACTAGATCGAGAGGGAAAAGAGAAACCGTGGAAATTTACTTCCTTTATTTTGTGTACAAGAGGTAAGAAACGTTAATTATTATTTATGATCATATTGTACTACAATTGTTTGTTTATTGTAGCGATAAACACGGTAAAAGTCAATAATTATTGTCAAACTATGGATGCTGATTTGACTAGGAATTTTTTAATCTTATACCACACAGCGAGCATCGATGACCAGCGTTCATCTTTAGTTGGACGGATAATACTTTGATTGGCCTTAGTTGGTAATGTCCTATTTGCAGTGGCGTGCGGTGAGAATTTAGGCTAGGGAAGCAACCACGATTTTAATTATAATACACCTAGGTACAGGCGCGGATTAACGGGGAGGGAATAATTCCCCCCTCCCCAATTTAAAAATAAGTACACATAGAATAGAAACAAATAATGTTTTTGTACGACCATGCTATTTCGGATTGTTTACCATACTTGGTTTTAGAACAGTAGGTTATATTTACTGGTTGCTAAGCAAAAACGCGTCGGTAAGTAATTACTTACCGTTCAGTTCTGTCAAAAACAGAACGGTAAGTAAATTATATGTAATTTATAAAATAAATGCATGATCTTTAGATGTCTCTTTCGCGAGAAATCATTTATTTTCTAAATAATTGGACTATTTAAAAAAATGTATGTTGTTTATTTAAATTTGCTCAGGCCTCTTCAATATCCCAATTATATTCGTTTTCAGATTCACTCATTCTCACGAGTTTGACAAATATCGTAACATTCAAAAATAATAGTGATTACAAACGTATCCATGGTAACGACAAAACCTACTTAATGTTTGGTGGATATACAGGGCAAAAATAAATTATCTTAAATCTATTTTTTTCGGGGATATTTCCTTAGTTAATACCTTTGTATTCATAATGGTCGTACAAAAAATAGTATAAGCATCTCAAACAGTAAGGAGTTTACCGATCTCCTCCAATATTGGCGACTTCGCTTCGCTCAGTCGCCAAACATTGTCGTCGATCGGTAAACTGTCCATACTGTTCTTGATACTTAATATACTATTGTTTAATGATTATTTATTAAAAATATTATTTTTCCAAAAATTTTCCCCTCAAAATACTTCTCTGGATCCGTCCCTGCTAGGTACATTAAAAAACAGTGTTACAATTATTAAGCTTAAAAGTTTTTCAAAGAAGAACTTTTACACTTTATACTTATGGAATTTGTTGACTATTATTCTTTATTTAAAAAAACTACTACTATGTATTTATACTGCAACTCGATTTTCCGGTCTTTCTTAGCAAAATACCAGTGCAGGTTTTAATCTTTGTTGTTAAATTTGAAAGTTCTGGTTTTGATCTGCCTTTCTTAATAATTTGTAATTTCTCCACAAAACTGTATGCGGAAAATTCTTTATTAATAATTTACAAACTGAACCGAACCTTTTACCGAAGCAGCTGAATTTGCAGTCGTGACGATAATGCAATTTTAAATTTGCATACAGGAAAACTAAATTGAATTATTTGTCTTTAAAAAAATCCAACTTATATAAATTGAAATAATAAAATGCGACAAAATACAGTCTCATCCGCAGATTTACATTACCTAAGTAACATTAAATTTATCAAACACTAAATCGAACAAAGAACCAAGTTATAATAAATAAACATTTGGGCATGAAGCACACTAACAATAACGGCCAAACAATGCTAAGAGCATCGTCTACTATATGACCACGCCTGCTGAATCACGCCAAGGCTAGGAGAAGAGCAGTTATAAGCAGTGCTTATATGCAGTGTATGTAACACATTTGAATCGGTATTACCTTTCCGTGCAAGTTTAATGAGCCTAATTTAAAATAGTACTCTAAGTAATTATACTTTTTGCTGTACGGAATTGATATTAATATTAATTGATATTAAATATTACAAATTTAAATAAACGATAACCATAACTTTATAAAAATATTTTTGTTAGCATTGGTTTTTATTTTTAATAAATTCTCAAGGGAAGCGTTGCTTCCATTGCTTCCATGGACCGCACGCCACTGCCTATTTGTGATTGCATGTGTTGTGTCTTTGTTATTGTGTTTACTAAGATTTTATCCATCATTGTTATGAATAGTATATGTTCTTAATATTTCGGATAAGTTTTCTTGGTGTTTGTAGTTCCAACAACTGCGTCCATATGTGACTTCTATTAATATTGTCAAAAGCTGCTTTTAAATCTATAAGTGTAATAAACAGTTCCCCTCCTCTTTGTATTGTTTTCTCTGTTATATTTCTTACTATATGTATGTTGTCTGTTGTTTGTTTTCCTTGTCTATACGCTGCTTGTTCATCGGCTAATTTATGCCCTATGCGGTGTATAAGTTTCTTTTGTAGTATCTTCGTATACATCTTAAATACTGTAGAGCCCGTAGAGGAAAGGCAGATAGCTCTGTAATTTTCACAATTTCCTGTTTCTCCTTTTTTGTAGATTGGTATAATTATGTTATTTTCCCAATCCTCTGATATCCGTTCCCATTCCCATGTTTTCCTAAATAATTCGTGTAACCATATCTTTCCCATAGGGCCTATCAATTTTACCATCTCTGACTCGACACTATCTGCTCCTCCCGCGTTGCCTAGTTTAAGTGTACCAATTACCTCTTCCACGTCTTTCATTTCGATATCTATTGAGTTTTCTTGTTGTTCTTCATCTGTATCTTCGTATTCATCTTGCGCTACCTGTTGGTTTCGGTTTTCTTCATAGTGTTCCTTCCACACTTGAATTGCTGTTATTTCCGTTTTTAATTCATTGTTCTTGTTTCTTATTCCTCTTACTTCTCTACCCTTGTCTCCTCTTATCTTTTTTACTATTCCCAAAAATGTTTGTTGTTCTTAGTATAAAGTTCATCTAATTCTCGTCCAAAATCTTTCCAGCACTGATACTTTGCCTTTCTTATGTCTATTTTGGCTTTATTTCTTTTTCTTGTATATTCTTCTTTGTCCTCATGGTTATTGGTGTTTATGTATTTTTTCCATGCTTCTTTCTTCTCTCTAACTGCTCTCTAAACCTCTTGATTCCACCATCTGGTCCTTTTGCTATCTTGTTCAAATTTCTTTATTCCACAGATCTGCCTGGCATTTTTTATCAGTATTTCTTTAAATATTTTCCATATTTCTTCTACTGTCCCTTCCTTTCTTTTTAGTTCCAATTTACCAAGTTCGGCATTTGTTATTCTTGTATTTTTCTGACTTGTCCGTATCTTTTAGTTTATAGATTGGTATTCTTTCGTATTCTTTTTCCTCTTTTTCTGTGAAATTTGTGTCATTTATTACTGCTCTTACTAGTCTGTGTTGGGTGGAGAGTTCTGCTTCTCCTATTGTTTTCACTTCGTCTATTTTTTGTTCTAATTCCCTCGTGTATACGATGTAATCTATGAGGCTTCTTGCTCCTCGTTCGTCTGTTACAAATGTGTACTTCTCCTCTAGTGGTTAGTATGAAAACGTATTACCAACTATTAGGTCATCTGCTATACAGAATTCAGTCATAATTCTCCCATTTCTGTTCTGTATCTTTTCTCCGAATGGCCCTAAACTGCCTAATCCTGTATTTATGTTGCACCCTACCCTTGCATTCCAGTCCCCTAAAACTATTATTTTGTTACTCTTCTCTTTCGCTCTATCTATCGCCATTTGTAATTATTCGTAGAATTCATCCCTCATATTTACCTCAGCTCCCTCTACCGGAGCATATATTTGTATTATGTAGAGAATTTGACCCAAGTCTACTTCTATTGTTATTATTCTTGAATTAAGTGATTCTATTTTTGTTACCCTTCTATTTTATCAGTAATAATAATAATTTCCACTCCTTCTTTACTTCTTTGTCCCAGATTTGTACCTGAGTAATATAACATATAATCATTCGTTAACTTCATGTTTCCTTTTCCCGGCTTCTTCGTTTCGCTTATTCCTAACATATCTAATTTGAATCTGCTCATTTATTCTGTTGTCTCTGTTTCTATCTCCTTTCCGGTTAATGAAGTTATATTCCATGACCCTATGTTTACTTTTATAACCTCTTTCTTTACTGCTGGTGTTTTTCTTTTGTGTTTACTTTCTGTTTCTTTTACTATTGTTTCGTGTTTCTTTGATATCTTGTATTCTGCATTATTTTTATTTTTATGTGTTCTTCCTTTATAATTGTATTTTTTCTTCTTGTCCAGATCTTTATCCTTATTCGTAGTCTTTCAACTTACTTCAACTTTACTGTAGTCTTTCAAGTTATCTGAAAATTAAAATACCAAAAAGAGGAAGAAATCTTTTATACTTTTAAGTACAGGGTAATTCAAAATGATTGAAGATGATATGAATTTACCGCCATGTTGAATTATTGTCACGTTGGTACACGAATACTTTTCAGACTTTTTTATTCTTCTTTTATTTTACAGTGGCGTCACAAAAATAATAAAGCTTATACAATTTATTAATTTTAAATAATAAACTTACCTTACAACAAAATCTTCTAACAAGCTGTAGTTCTAAAAAGAGTTGTTTTGTAAAATAAGAAAACAGGCGAAATAATACAAAAATTTAATGAAATGCCGGAACAACCGAAGAAGCTGAGTGCCGTCTTATTTACGTGATTTTCTAGACATCTTTGGACGCTGATGACGAATGCCCAATAATAACGTTATAATGACGTCATACCAGTATGACGAATGTAGAGTTATGACGTCTCAATAACGTCGACAAATTTTCTTAAAACGATAAATGTGGAAATTCTAACCTAGATTTTGCAGGAGATTTTTCACAAAATTCTTATAATAAATTTACAATTAATAGGTATATTCATTGAATTTGAATAAATAAAATAAATCTAAAACTATCTTTTACACTTAGCTCTAAGATATTACTTGATTTAGCTTTATTATTGTTGCAGGCTCAATCATTTTTAAAACATTCTAGCATCACGGACCGGTATCGGTAAAAGTTGGATGAAGTTGATTTCTTTTTAGCTACATGATGTGTACATATTTCATTAAAAAAATATGTTTGTGGTATTTTATTTCTGGGCATTTCTTACAGTTTTTGTCATTTTGTGTCGCTCTTGGTAAAACAAACTAGAATAGCGTTTCATACAATTCACCGAAAAGGACAGAAGAGGTATACATGTGATGACTGAAGCCTCGAAAACAACAGGCGTTTTATGGGCGCAATATAAGTATAATAATATAATAATAGTGATTATATTGATGTTTTAGAATTTTAAATAATAAATCTTTTTTTTTAGATTAAGGTATTTTATTTGTAGAAGTAGAAATAAATAGATCCTTAAGACATCAATAAAACACCATTTAAATCATTATATGACGTTTTCTTTACGTCTAAAAACGTCTTTTTTACGCCATAATATGACGTCTTTGAGCTGTGACATTTACCCGTCTTATTAACATCATTATAACGTCACTTCAAAGGTGAAATTGACGTAATGACTGACCAATAATAGACGTTAAAATGACGTCAGTCTGCTTACTGAGAACGTAACAAAATCCAACAATATAAACAATTAAGTAACGCGTTGACGCTGTAATTTGTTGCAAAAATTTCAAGTGCTTAACTAACAACGTGAAATATACTAAGACCTACGGCGCGAAATTCAAAGCATCCTCATTCTATTTGAATCACACTGTATATTTTTTGTGTACAAGCTTAAGGGCGAGTTATCGCCGCCAGTGTTAATAATAGGAAGCTTCATTAACTATAAACACCTAAAGATGGCGCATGGTCTCCAAAAGGGAATTCAATTTCTTTAAAACTAAAATTTGAAAATGTAAATAGAAACATTATTTGATAGCATTGCAGTTCTCTGCTCAGAGTGTTGCTAGACATGCGTGAACTTTCAAAATATTTAAAGTGTAATTGAAATCTTTAGTTTTTAAATGCCAATAAGGTATAATTTAAAGTAGTTGAAATTAAAACGGGGAATATAAAATTGCTAAATATCTTTAAAAATATCAGTTGTTCTTGCTGGTTTTAAGAAAAAAAAGTATTACTATATTAAAATATTGAAAAAAAGAGTGAAATAGTTTATTGAAGAATTAACCGTCACATGCTCTTAAGTAAAGAAAAACAACATTTACTTCGGGAATTTATTAAATAATAGTCAAAAGATTAGGAAAGTTAAAGTATGGGAAGGGATATAAACAATAATCTGTTACTTTACATCGACAATCACAAAAAATTATGTAACAATAACGAAAATGCGTTAAATATATTAACAGTCAAATCAAACTCGTTGAAACTTCCCGCTTTTTTAACTCGATCCGCCTACAGCGCGTTACGTGAGCAAAAGCCTGAACTAAGAATGATAGTTGTCAACCAACATTTATATACAGTTTGATGTAATCTGTTTGATTTAAAGCGCCCCGCTTTGCAGCAACTTTATTTTCAGTCAGGAATGGTATAAACCAGATATATTGTAAATGGCATAAAATTCTCTACGTTCTGATTCAGAAGATTTTGTATTTACTAAATCGGCGTGAGCGTGATGTCATCGAACTTTTTTAAATTACATGATAGGTATTTTTTTACTAAAATCGATAGTATTGTGTTCTCTTTAACCATAATAAATATTTATACCTTTATATAAGAAAAATCTCAAGAAACATGTGAAAAATGGTTTACGACTAGTAGGCTTGGATTTCTGGTTTTCCAATTAATAAAACAGAAATAGGTATCTAGCAAACTTTAGAGTTCCTAAATATAAACTGAGCTCTGTGTTATTTAGATTTAAGTCACGCATGTCAAAGTTTCCTAGTGGGATTTCATATTTTGAAATTATTTATTAGAAGGATTTTGTTTATTGTTTCCAGTCTTACTTTGTGGAACTCCATTATCATGAAATAAATAAAGATTAGTAAAAAGTTTCACAGTATTTATGATATATCACAGAACAATGGTTATCATGAAAAATAAATTAAACTGTCAATATGACAATTATATATGTAAATCTGAAATTGGGTACTAAGCTGTCTTAAATTATTAGATATAAAACTGATATCTGTTCTATATAGTAGTTTTAGAAATTCTGTACAAACAGTAAATAAATGATAATGTACACATTACAAACTTTTATATGCATAACAATAAACATGACATAAAGCATAACCTAAAATTTATAACTGACAGCTGCTGAATTTTGTCACTAAAGTAAAAGGAGACAAAGAATATCTCTGTTTCAGACAAGTTAGTCTTGGCCTAGAAAGAGATAGATTTTGGCATCCGTATCCTAACTCTAAAATAACACAGTAAAAGTTTTCATTCAGGAATCCTAGCAAGCTTAAGTCAAGGTCCATTAACTTTTATAGGTTACCTCAGTAGAGCAGTTAGAAGACCCCTCTTTGAGACGGAAGGGCGGAAGCAAATACGTCAGAGCACTACCTAGGACTACCCATCGACCTATTTGTTCTCACTTGCACTCATGTTGTGTTTATCCAGCGCTTGCAGTCACTGTCAAACGTCAGGGCAAATTTTTAAATTTATTATTAATTTGTAAATTATTGCATTGTATCATGTTAATTAATTTGCTTTATCAATAAACATTATTATTATTATTTGTTTGAAGTAAAAAAGTCAGCTCTTGACAGTTATAAGTTTATAAATTCAATTACTAGTGTCTTGTTTCCCCCCATTTAATTTCTAGCAAGGTCCATTCATGTGTATGTATAGCTATAGTGCACTATAGTGTATTCAAGATAACGAACAACTAAACAAATCAACATTTCTGATGTTTCTATGGTTATATTGTAACGTTCTTTTTAAAATAATAACAAAAGTGCTGTTTAAATCGTCTATTAATAATTAATATTTATTTACAAACACTAATGAATACACTATAAATTAACGCTATGATTATAAACCACTAAAACTAATATGAATTTCTAATACAACATTTATCTTTACATTTACTATTTATTTCGTGATGCCCATTTAACTACTCGCTGTTGACTGCCTCTTTTATCCGCGTAGTCGATTATATACCCCCATGTAAATGTTCTAGAAGTCGCTCGATCATACCGGTATATATCGAATACACTAGAAGGTCGAGTTTATTGCGCTGCGGCTCTAGAAGGTTCTACAACCCATTGACGGCCGGACCAGCAGGACGAGGCCTTGCACTCGTTACACTGCCCCCCTCTTCAAGACTGTTCTGTCCCAGAACAAGTTTTATTCCCTGGTTTCTGTAGAAAGGGTCGTGACGATATCGACAGTCTTCACCTCGACTACACGTTCCATTACGGTAAAAGTAACAGTCTACACTCTTCGTTGGCCTTAATGCGGGCTGTGGGTGAAAACTACAGACGAAGATCTTGACGTCCGTACCTCTAAAGGTAACTTACAGCATGTTTCTAACGATTCTCCAATCCAGCTGGTCCCGCCCACAGCCGAGTTTGGGAACTGCCAATTTGTTAATACACCTGGTAAGCAACTCGATCCTCAAATTCCATAATGCCCTCCACAAGTCGGCGTAACTCGGTTTCTGGTAGTAAAACTGCTTGGTTACCAAGTAGTAAATGGATCGGTCATGATCAGGCAAGCGTAAGGATTTACCAACAGAGGGATTTTGTTCTCGAAGTTCATTCAGCCGTCCAAATTTATTTCTAAACACTACTGCGATCCCCCTGGACATACGGAGATCCTCGGAGACACAGTGGGCAATGGAATAATCACCAGGGACCCGGAAGAGATCTTGTTGCATCTCAGTCGTGACTCCGAATCGCGCTTTTCTAGTTCCAGAAAACGCAGCCATAAATTCTCTAAATGTTGGCTGATCATCTTCAGGCCTTACGGTATTGATAGCCACCTCAGCCTCATCTTCCCGATTCGGGACTGCGTCATTATTTCCCCCATAGGGCGCCAGACGATTGTAGTGTACCACCTTTGGTTTCCCTCTCGGCAATTTCTGGACGCGATAGATTAGATCATTTATTCGTTTCTTCACCTGGTATGGGCCCTCCCAATTTCGCTGTAACTTTGGCGAGTAGCCCCGCCGTCTTTGCGGGTTGTATAACCAAACCAGCTGTCCAGGTTGAAACCCTCCTTCTTTGGCTCTCACATCGTACAAAGTCTTCATTCGGTCACTCGAGATTCGGCTATTGTTTCGGGTTCGGTCGTGAATATCCTCCAACTTCTTCTTTAAGTTGATGACATAATCATTCCCGGCTACCTCCTGCTCTATAGGTGGAGACCCAAATTCCAGATCACACGGTAACCGTAACTCGCGTCCAAACATCACAGACGCTGGTGAATGACCGGTTGTTTCGTGGACCGATGCACGATAAGCCATTAGGAACAAATGCAGGTATTGGTCCCAGTCTCGTTGATGATCGGAGACGACCTTGGCCAAATATTTGCCCATTGTCCGATTCATGCGTTCTACCATTCCATCGGACTGCGGATGTAACGGTGTGGTCCGAGTCTTGCGAATGCCCAACAATCGACAGACTTCTCCAAAGAGTACAGACTCAAAATTGCGGCCTTGATCCAAATGCAGCTCCATTGGCACTCCGAAGCGACTGAAGAACTCTTTGACTAGTACGTCAGCAACAGTCGCGGCTTCCTGGTTTGGTAGGGCATATGCTTCTGGCCATTTGGTAAAATAGTCCAATGCTACTAAGATGTATTTATTCCCATCGTCGGTTTCGGGAAATGGTCCGGCAATATCTATAGCTATTCTTTCCAGAGGACTACCCACATTGTACTGCCTCATAGGTGCTCTTCGTTTCCCCAAGGGTCCGTTACCAGTGGCACATAGTTCGCATTTACGGCACCACTCTTTCACGTCTTCTTTACAATTGACCCAATAAAAACGCTCTCTAACTTTCTCCAAAGTCTTCTTCACACCGAAGTGTCCTCCTGAGGCACCGTCATGGAGATGTCGCAATACTGTAGCCACTCGGCTTCTTGGAACCACGAACTGAGACCTAATGGTGGTGCCATCTTCACTCTCCAGTACTCGCTTCAGGAGATCGTCTTCAACCTTCAAGAACTCCCATTGGGCCCAATATGCTTTGAGCGTTCTGTTGAAAGGGCTGACGGCCTCCCAGGCAGGCCTTTCTCCCACGCGCTTCCATTCCAGTACCATTTTTAGTTCGGGATCAGCCTCCTGCTGTCGTTGCAATTCTTCCGGCAACCAATTGTCGTTGACGATGGTAGTCCTTAATACTTGGCAAACCCTCTCTTCCAAACGAGAGCAATGACGGCAATCCGTTGGACAGGGTCTTCTTGAAAGAGCATAGGCATTTCGATGACTAGTGCCCGCTCGATGTTCGGTGTCAAAGTCGTATCCTTGTAATCGTTCGATCCACCTTGCGACCTGGCCTTCAGGATTACGGAATTGTAGAAGCCATTTCAACGCTGCATGGTCCGTCCTCAATAAAAACTTCCGTCCGTACAAGTATTTGTAGAAGTGCTCAACGGACTTCACGACGGCCAATAGTTCTTTTCTGGTCACACAATAATTCCTTTCGGCTTTCGACAAAACCTTACTAAAATAGCCGATGACCTTTTCTTGTCCATCCTGTATTTGAGAAAGTACACCCCCAATGGCCAGATTACTTGCATCTGTGTCAAGTATGAATTTCCCTTCTGTCCGTGGATAGCTCAATATTGGTGCTGTTGTCAGGGCACGCTTCAACTGTTGGAAAGCTGTTTCACACTCTCCGCTCCAAACATACTCGCGCCATCTTCAGTTAACCTTGTCAGGGGCTTCGCTATATTGGCAAACCCAGGAACGAAACGCCTGTAGTAGGTACATAACCCAAGAAAACTACGAACTTGGTGTTTATCTCTCGGTGTTGACCACTCTTGAACTGCACGAATCTTATCGGGGTCGGCTGCCACTCCATTTTGTGATACGACGTGCCCGAGATATTTCACTTCCTTTCTGAATATGTGGCACTTTTTCGGACTCACTTTCAGATTGGCTCCACGTAGTCTTCGGAAAACTTCCTCTAGATTTTTCAAATGTTCGTTGAATGATTTTCCGACTACAATGACATCATCTAGGTATACCAGGCAGGTCTTCCACGACAGCCCTCTCAGGATGGTCTCCATTAGACGCTCAAAGGTGGCCGGAGCGTTACATAGACCGAAAGGCATAACTGTAAACTGCCATAGTCCGGAACCAATAGTATACGCGGTCTTCTCCCGGTCTTCAGGTTCCATTTCAACTTGCCAATAACCACTCTTCAAGTCCAAAGTCGAAAACCATCGTGAACCAGACAGGGTATCTAACATGTCGTCGATGCGTGGTAAGGGATAGCTGTCTTTCTTGGTCACGTCATTGAGCTGCCGATAGTCCACACAAAATCTCGTTGACCCGTCCTTCTTACTGACCAGGACCACCGGTGATGCCCATGGATGGCTCGATGACCCCTTGTTCTTCCATATCCGTAATAATTTTTTCGGCTTCTGCTCGCCTTGCTAGAGGTAGACGCCTCGGCTGCTCACGGACAGGCATAGAGTTGCCTGTATTGATTTTATGTTTTACTATATTTGTTCGTCCCTTCTGACTATCGTCAAGAGCGAAGATATCTTGGTATCGGTGAACCAAACCCTGTACCTCTTTCACTTCCGTTCTGTTAAGGTCTTCACACGAACTAGTGACCATACCCACTAATTTTTCACCATGGTCTTTGGGCGCTGGTTCTGGAACATGGGCCATACACCTGGCTACTCGGAATACTGGCACACACTGTCCCACAAAAGTACTCTTCTTCAATGTCACCGGATCCACATTAACGTTCATAAGCCTCACCGGTACTGTCTTTCCAACATTGATCAGCGCTTTTCCCACCAGTATGCCACTATGGATCTTCTTATCACAAACAGGCTCCATCATTCGCACACATCCTACCCGAAGATCTCCATCCAAACCTGCCTCGACAACCATCTCGCATTGATACTAATTTGTTATTAAGTAAAATGGAAGAGAATTCTAGAAAGTCCGAAGAAAATGTTAGAATGCTTAAAGAGGAATTACTGGAAAAGTCCGAAGAGAATTCTAGAAGGTTTGCAGAATTACTAGAAAAGGACGAAGAAAATGTTAGAATGCTAAAGGAAGAAATACTGGAGAATTCCAGGAAATCCGAAGACAGTTCTAGAAGGCTTAAAGGAGAATTGTTGGAAAATGTCAAAGCGTTGGAAGATAAAGTTTTCGAAGAATTTTTGGAGAATGCCAGCGCGTTAGGACTATTGGAAGGTAGATTGGCGGAGCAAGATAGGGTAATAAAGATGGTAGAAGAAAAAATAGCCCAAATGCAATTGCAAGACGACATAACCGATATGTTGGAAGATAGAATGAGGCAACTACAATTTCCCTCAACTTTTGAGTTTAATGAAGTAAAGAAGCAAATTAAAGAAGAAAAGGGTCCTGCCGTAGGGATAAAAGTAAAACCACCCACGTTCAATGGAAAGATACCTTGGTCCACCTACTACAAACAATTTGAGGCGGCCGCTGGGGCCAACGGATGGACAGGCAAGGAAAAGGCCGTTTCTTTAACTGTGGCTTTGCGTGGAGACGCGTTGAACGTCCTGCAAACAATCCCAGCAGGACAGGAAAATGATTATCAATTGTTAGTGTCTAGATTGGAGATGAGATATGGAGACGCGCATCTTCAACAAGTTCAGAGGACTACCCACATTGTACTGCCTCATAGGTGCTTTCCCCAAGGGTCCGTTACCATTGGCACATAGTTCGCATTTCCGGCACCACTCCTTCACGTCTTCTTTACAGTTGACCCAATAAAAACGCTCCCTAACTTTCTCCACAGTCTTTTTCATACCGAAATGTCCTCCTGAGGCACCATCATGGAGATGTCGTAATACTGTAGCCACTCGGCTTCTTGGAACCACGAACTGAGACCTAATGGTGGTGCCATCTTCACTCTCCAGTACTCGCCTTAGGAGATCGTCTTCCACCTTCAAGGACTCCCATTGGGTCCAATATGCTTTTAGGGTTCTGTTGAAAGGGCTTCCCAGGCAGGCCTTTCTCCCACGCGTTTCCATTTTAGTACCATTTTTAGTTCGGGATCAGCCTCCTGCTGTCGTTGCAATTCTTCCGGCAACCAATTGTCGTTGACGATGGTAGTTCTTAATACTTGGCAAACCCTCTCTTCCAAACGAGAGCAATGACGGCAATCCGTTGGACCGGGTCTTCTTGAAAGAGCATCGGCATTTCGATGACTAGTGCCCGCTCGATGTTCTGTGCCAAAGTCGTATCCTTGTAATCGTTCGATCCACCTTGCGACCTGGCTTTCAGGATTACGGAATTGTAGAAGCCATTTCAACGCTGCATGGTCCGTCCTCAATAAAAACTTCCGTCCGTACAAGTATTTGTAGAAGTGCTCAACGGACTTCACGACGGCCAATAGTTCTTTTCTGGTCACACAATAATTCCTTTCGGCTTTCGACAAAACCTTACTAAAATAGCCGATGACCTTTTCTTGTCCATCCTGTATCTGCGAAAGTACACCCCCAATGGCCAGGTTACTTGCATCTGTGTCAAGTATGAATTTCCCTTCTGTCCGGGGGTAGCTCAATATTGGCGCTGTTGTCAAGGCACGCTTCAACTGTTGGAAAGCTGTTTCGCACTCTCCGCTCCATACTCGCGCCCATCTTCAGTTAACCTTGTCAGGGCTTCGCTATATTGGCAAACCCAGGAACGAAACGCCTGTAGTAGGTACATAACCCAAGAAAACTATGAACTTGGTGTTTATCTTTCGGTGTTGGCCACTCTTGAACTGCACGAATTTTGTCGGGGTCGGCTGCCACTCCATTTTGTGATACGACATGCCCGAGATATTTCACCTCCCTTCGGAATATGTGGCACTTTTTCGGACTCAATTTCAGGTTGGCTGTACGAAGTCTCCGGAACTCTTCCTCCAGATTTTTCGAAGAGGAAACTTTCAGGGTCTTCTTGCTGTTCCAAAAGCCATTCTCTTAGCCGATCTATTAACACGTTTTTAAGGCCCGTTGTGTCTAAATCTCGTTCTTCAAGTTCGTGTTTTAAGTCTATTACTTTGAGATCTTTTAACAATTTCATCGCCATTTTAAATGTTTGTTGAAATTATTTTTGACACTAAAAATTTATTCTCACAGCACTTTATTTAATTATTACGCGATTTTATTTATTTTAAAACTCCACACCTGACAACACTGTAACGTTCTTTTTAAAATAATAACAAAAGTGCTGTTTAAATCGTCTATTAATAATTAATATTTATTTACAAACACTAATGAATACACTATAAATTAACGCTATGATTATAAACCACTAAAACTATTATGAATTTCTAATACAACATTTATCTTTACATTTACTATTTATTTCGTGATACCCATTTAACTACTCGCTGTTGACTGACTCTCTTTTATCCGCGTAGTCGATTATATACCCCCATGTAAATGTTCTAGAAGTCGCTCGATCATACCGGTATATATCGAATACACTAGAAGGTCGAGTTTATTGCGCTGCGGCTCTAGAAGGTTCTACAACCCATTGACGGCCGGACCAGCAGGACGAGGCCTTGCACTCGTTACAATATAAAGACGTTATTACACTAAAAAATATAAATGTTTTATTCCATGATTAGCAACCTGCTTAATCGGCATGTCAATTCACACCGATAAAGCAGGTTGTACCTTGAATATTTAAAAAACAAGCCCACAACAAATATTTATTATCTTTCTAGAATGAGTCAGATTCTGAAAAGTCACTTATCATTAAAAACATTTATACGAATAATTCTATAATTATATAAGCTTTCGTATTCCTCGAGAAAAAAATCTTTTGATTCTCGAACAGCTTCGGCGACTTAACATTAGAGTAAAACTTTTGTTCCTCTAAAGAATTCTTAAGGTCGCGAACACGTGGATATCTGAGGGAGCAAGGTCTGGACTATAGGGCGGATAAGGAAGAACAGTCCACTTTAATTTTTTAATTTCCCATTGTTATATTTTGAACTGCTTGCTCAAATAAAAGTTTTACATTTAGAACATACATTTTCTTGAGCAACCTCGTGTTCGATTTGTGTCCATATTAATTCGATTGGATTAAGTTCACAATGATAAGGAAGTAGTAGTCGCAAAACGGTTATTATCTTTTTACCCTTCGCCACCTCATCGTAAAACGAATAGTAAATCCACATATGACGTCATCAAACATTCTAGATGTATGAGTCATCAACCTGGACCCGCAATTGATACTAGTTTGTTGTGTTGTTGTTGGAAGAGAATTCTAGAAAGTCCGAAGATAATTCTAGGAAGCTAATGGAAAATACTAAAATGCTTAAAGAAGAATTACTTGAAAATACTAAAGCACTGGAAGAAAAAGTTTTTGAAAATACTAGAATGCTTAAAGAAAAATTACTGGAAAAGTCCGAAGAGAATGCTAGAAAGCTAATGGAAAATACTAAAGTGCTGGAACAAAAAGTTTTTGAAAACTCTAAAATGCTTAAAGAAGAATTACTTGAAAATACTAAAGCACTGAAAGAAAAAGTTTTTGAAAATACTAGAATGCTTAAAGAAGAATTACACGAAGAGAATTCTAAAAGGTTTGCAGAATTATTATAAAAGTCTGAAGAAAGTTCTAGAAGGCTTAAAGGAGAATTGCTGGAAAATGTCAAAGCGTTGGAAGATAAAGTTTTCGAAGAATTTTTGGAGAATGCCAGCGCGTTAGGACTATTGGAAGGTAGATTGGCGGAGCAAGATAGGGTAATAAAGATGGTAGAAGAAAAAATAGCCCAAATGCAATTACCATCAACAGCTAAGAAAGACGACATAACCGATATGTTGGAAGATAGAATGAGGCAACTACAATTTCCCTCAACTTTTGAGTTTAATGAAGTAAAGAAGCAAATTAAAGAAGAAAAGGGTCCTGCCGTAGGGATAAAAGTAAAACCACCCACGTTCAATGGAAAGATACCTTGGTCCACCTACTACAAACAATTTGAGGCGGCCGCTGGGGCCAACGGATGGACAGGCAAGGAAAAGGCCGTTTCTTTAACTGTGGCTTTGCGTGGAGACGCGTTGAACGTCCTGCAAACAATCCCAGCAGGACAGGAAAATGATTATCAATTGTTAGTGTCTAGATTGGAGATGAGATATGGAGACGCGCATCTTCAACAAGTTCAGAGGACTACCCACATTGTACTGCCTCATAGGTGCTTTCCCCAAGGGTCCGTTACCATTGGCACATAGTTCGCATTTCCGGCACCACTCCTTCACGTCTTCTTTACAGTTGACCCAATAAAAACGCTCCCTAACTTTCTCCAAAGTCTTTTTCATACCGAAATGTCCTCCTGAGGCACCATCATGGAGATGTCGTAATACTGTAGCCACTCGGCTTCTTGGAACCACGAACTGAGACCTAATGAAAGAAACAATTTAAAGAAGAGAAGGTTCCTGCCGTAGGGATAAAAGTAAAACCCCCCACGTTCAATGGAAAGATACCTTGGTCCACCTACTACAAACAATTTGAGGCGGCCGCTGGGGCCAACGGATGGACAGGCAAGGAAAAGGCCGTTTCTTTAACTGTGGCTTTGCGTGGAGACGCGTTGAACGTCCTGCAAACAATCCCAGCAGGACAGGAAAATGATTATCAATTGTTAGTGTCTAGATTGGATATGAGATATGGAGACGCGCATCTTCAACAAGTTCAGAGGACTACCCACATTGTACTGCCTCATAGGTGCTTTCCCCAAGGGTCCGTTACCATTGGCACATAGTTCGCATTTCCGGCACCACTCCTTCACGTCTTCTTTACAGTTGACCCAATAAAAACGCTCCCTAACTTTCTCCAAAGTCTTTTTCATACCGAAATGTCCTCCTGAGGCACCATCATGGAGATGTCGTAATACTGTAGCCACTCGGCTTCTTGGAACCACGAACTGAGACCTAATGGTGGTGCCATCTTCACTCTCCAGTACTCGCCTTAGGAGATCGTCTTCCACCTTCAAGGACTCCCATTGGGTCCAATATGCTTTTAGGGTTCTGTTGAAAGGGCTTCCCAGGCAGGCCTTTCTCCCACGCGTTTCCATTTTAGTACCATTTTTAGTTCGGGATCAGCATCCTGCTGTCGTTGCAATTCTTCCGGCAACCAATTGTCGTTGACGATGGTAGTTCTTAATACTTGGCAAACCCTCTCTTCCAAACGAGAGCAATGACGGCAATCCGTTGGACCGGGTCTTCTTGAAAGAGCATCGGCATTTCGATGACTAGTGCCCGCTCGATGTTCGGTGTCAAAGTCGTATCCTTGTAATCGTTCGATCCACCTTGCGACCTGGCCTTCAGGATTACGGAATTGTAGAAGCCATTTCAACGCTGCATGGTCCGTCCTCAATAAAAACTTCCGTCCGTACAAGTATTTGTAGAAGTGCTCAACGGACTTCACGACGGCCAATAGTTCTTTTCTGGTCACACAATAATTCCTTTCGGCTTTCGACAAAACCTTACTAAAATAGCCGATGACCTTTTCTTGTCCATCCTGTATTTGAGAAAGTACACCCCCAATGGCCAGATTACTTGCATCTGTGTCAAGTATGAATTTCCCTTCTGTCCGTGGATAGCTCAATATTGGTGCTGTTGTCAGGGCACGCTTCAACTGTTGGAAAGCTGTTTCACACTCTCCGCTCCAAACATACTCGCGCCATCTTCAGTTAACCTTGTCAGGGGCTTCGCTATATTGGCAAACCCAGGAACGAAACGCCTGTAGTAGGTACATAACCCAAGAAAACTACGAACTTGGTGTTTATCTCTCGGTGTTGACCACTCTTGAACTGCACGAATCTTATCGGGGTCGGCTGCCACTCCATTTTGTGATACGACGTGCCCGAGATATTTCACTTCCTTTCTGAATATGTGGCACTTTTTCGGAGTCACTTTCAGATTGGCTCCACGTAGTCTTCGGAAAACTTCCTCTAGATTTTTCAAATGTTCGTTGAATGATTTTCCGACTACAATGACATCATCTAGGTATACCAGGCAGGTCTTCCACGACAGCCCTCTCAGGATGGTCTCCATTAGACGCTCAAAGGTGGCCGGAGCGTTACATAGACCGAAAGGCATAACTGTAAACTGCCATAGTCCGGAACCAATAGTATACGCGGTCTTCTCCCGGTCTTCAGGTTCCATTTCAACTTGCCAATAACCACTCTTCAAGTCCAAAGTCGAAAACCATCGTGAACCAGACAGGGTATCTAACATGTCGTCGATGCGTGGTAAGGGATAGCTGTCTTTCTTGGTCACGTCATTGAGCTGCCGATAGTCCACACAAAATCTCGTTGACCCGTCCTTCTTACTGACCAGGACCACCGGTGATGCCCATGGATGGCTCGATGACCCCTTGTTCTTCCATATCCGTAATAATTTTTTCGGCTTCTGCTCGCCTTGCTAGAGGTAGACGCCTCGGCTGCTCACGGACAGGCATAGAGTTGCCTGTATTGATTTTATGTTTTACTATATTTGTTCGTCCCTTCTGACTATCGTCAAGAGCGAAGATATCTTGGTATCGGTGAACCAAACCCTGTACCTCTTTCACTTCCGTTCTGTTAAGGTCTTCACACGAACTAGTGACCATACCCACTAATTTTTCACCATGGTCTTTGGGCGCTGGTTCTGGAACATGGGCCATACACCTGGCTACTCGGAATACTGGCACACACTGTCCCACAAAAGTACTCTTCTTCAATGTCACCGGATCCACATTAACGTTCATAAGCCTCACCGGTACTGTCTTTCCAACATTGATCAGCGCTTTTCCCACCAGTATGCCACTATGGATCTTCTTATCACAAACAGGCTCCATCATTCGCACACATCCTACCCGAAGATCTCCATCCAAACCTGCCTCGACAACCATCTCGCATTGATACTAATTTGTTATTAAGTAAAATGGAAGAGAATTCTAGAAAGTCCGAAGAAAATGTTAGAATGCTTAAAGAGGAATTACTGGAAAAGTCCGAAGAGAATTCTAGAAGGTTTGCAGAATTACTAGAAAAGGACGAAGAAAATGTTAGAATGCTAAAGGAAGAAATACTGGAGAATTCCAGGAAATCCGAAGACAGTTCTAGAAGGCTTAAAGGAGAATTGTTGGAAAATGTCAAAGCGTTGGAAGATAAAGTTTTCGAAGAATTTTTGGAGAATGCCAGCGCGTTAGGACTATTGGAAGGTAGATTGGCGGAGCAAGATAGGGTAATAAAGATGGTAGAAGAAAAAATAGCCCAAATGCAATTACCATCAACAGCTAAGAAAGACGACATAACCGATATGTTGGAAGATAGAATGAGGCAACTACAATTTCCCTCAACTTTTGAGTTTAATGAAGTAAAGAAGCAAATTAAAGAAGAAAAGGGTCCTGCCGTAGGGATAAAAGTAAAACCACCCACGTTCAATGGAAAGATACCTTGGTCCACCTACTACAAACAATTTGAGGCGGCCGCTGGGGCCAACGGATGGACAGGCAAGGAAAAGGCCGTTTCTTTAACTGTGGCTTTGCGTGGAGACGCGTTGAACGTCCTGCAAACAATCCCAGCAGGACAGGAAAATGATTATCAATTGTTAGTGTCTAGATTGGAGATGAGATATGGAGACGCGCATCTTCAACAAGTTCAGAGGACTACCCACATTGTACTGCCTCATAGGTGCTTTCCCCAAGGGTCCGTTACCATTGGCACATAGTTCGCATTTCCGGCACCACTCCTTCACGTCTTCTTTACAGTTGACCCAATAAAAACGCTCCCTAACTTTCTCCAAAGTCTTTTTCATACCGAAATGTCCTCCTGAGGCACCATCATGGAGATGTCGTAATACTGTAGCCACTCGGCTTCTTGGAACCACGAACTGAGACCTAATGAAAGAAACAATTTAAAGAAGAGAAGGTTCCTGCCGTAGGGATAAAAGTAAAACCCCCCACGTTCAATGGAAAGATACCTTGGTCCACCTACTACAAACAATTTGAGGCGGCCGCTGGGGCCAACGGATGGACAGGCAAGGAAAAGGCCGTTTCTTTAACTGTGGCTTTGCGTGGAGACGCGTTGAACGTCCTGCAAACAATCCCAGCAGGACAGGAAAATGATTATCAATTGTTAGTGTCTAGATTGGAGATGAGATATGGAGACGCGCATCTTCAACAAGTTCAGAGGACTACCCACATTGTACTGCCTCATAGGTGCTTTCCCCAAGGGTCCGTTACCATTGGCACATAGTTCGCATTTCCGGCACCACTCCTTCACGTCTTCTTTACAGTTGACCCAATAAAAACGCTCCCTAACTTTCTCCAAAGTCTTTTTCATACCGAAATGTCCTCCTGAGGCACCATCATGGAGATGTCGTAATACTGTAGCCACTCGGCTTCTTGGAACCACGAACTGAGACCTAATGGTGGTGCCATCTTCACTCTCCAGTACTCGCCTTAGGAGATCGTCTTCCACCTTCAAGGACTCCCATTGGGTCCAATATGCTTTTAGGGTTCTGTTGAAAGGGCTTCCCAGGCAGGCCTTTCTCCCACGCGTTTCCATTTTAGTACCATTTTTAGTTCGGGATCAGCCTCCTGCTGTCGTTGCAATTCTTCCGGCAACCAATTGTCGTTGACGATGGTAGTTCTTAATACTTGGCAAACCCTCTCTTCCAAACGAGAGCAATGACGGCAATCCGTTGGACCGGGTCTTCTTGAAAGAGCATCGGCATTTCGATGACTAGTGCCCGCTCGATGTTCTGTGCCAAAGTCGTATCCTTGTAATCGTTCGATCCACCTTGCGACCTGGCTTTCAGGATTACGGAATTGTAGAAGCCATTTTAACGCTGCATGGTCCGTCCTCAATAAAAACTTCCGTCCGTACAAGTATTTGTAGAAGTGCTCAACGGACTTCACGACGGCCAATAGTTCTTTTCTGGTCACACAATAATTCCTTTCGGCTTTCGACAAAACCTTACTAAAATAGCCGATGACCTTTTCTTGTCCATCCTGTATCTGCGAAAGTACACCCCCAATGGCCAGGTTACTTGCATCTGTGTCAAGTATGAATTTCCCTTCTGTCCGGGGGTAGCTCAATATTGGCGCTGTTGTCAAGGCACGCTTCAACTGTTGGAAAGCTGTTTCGCACTCTCCGCTCCATACTCGCGCCCATCTTCAGTTAACCTTGTCAGGGCTTCGCTATATTGGCAAACCCAGGAACGAAACGCCTGTAGTAGGTACATAACCCAAGAAAACTATGAACTTGGTGTTTATCTTTCGGTGTTGGCCACTCTTGAACTGCACGAATTTTGTCGGGGTCGGCTGCCACTCCATTTTGTGATACGACATGCCCGAGATATTTCACCTCCCTTCGGAATATGTGGCACTTTTTCGGACTCAATTTCAGGTTGGCTGTACGAAGTCTCCGGAACTCTTCCTCCAGATTTTTCGAAGAGGAAACTTTCAGGGTCTTCTTGCTGTTCCAAAAGCCATTCTCTTAGCCGATCTATTAACACGTTTTTAAGGCCCGTTGTGTCTAAATCTCGTTCTTCAAGTTCGTGTTTTAAGTCTATTACTTTGAGATCTTTTAACAATTTCATCGCCATTTTAAATGTTTGTTGAAATTATTTTTGACACTAAAAATTTATTCTCACAGCACTTTATTTAATTATTACGCGATTTTATTTATTTTAAAACTCCACACCTGACAACACTGTAACGTTCTTTTTAAAATAATAACAAAAGTGCTGTTTAAATCGTCTATTAATAATTAATATTTATTTACAAACACTAATGAATACACTATAAATTAACGCTATGATTATAAACCACTAAAACTATTATGAATTTCTAATACATTTATCTTTACATTTACTATTTATTTCGTGATACCCATTTAACTACTCGCTGTTGACTGACTCTCTTTTATCCGCGTAGTCGATTATATACCCCCATGTAAATGTTCTAGAAGTCGCTCGATCATACCGGTATATATCGAATACACTAGAAGGTCGAGTTTATTGCGCTGCGGCTCTAGAAGGTTCTACAACCCATTGACGGCCGGACCAGCAGGACGAGGCCTTGCACTCGTTACAATATAAAGACGTTATTACACTAAAAAATATAAATGTTTTATTCCATGATTAGCAACCTGCTTTATCGGCATGTCAATTCACACCGATAAAGCAGGTTGTACCTTGAATATTTAAAAAACAAGCCCACAACAAATATTTATTATCTTTCTAGAATGAGTCAGATTCTGAAAAGTCACTTATCATTAAAAACATTTATACGAATAATTCTATAATTATATAAGCTTTCGTATTCCTCGAGAAAAAAATCTTTTGATTCTCGAACAGCTTCGGCGACTTAACATTAGAGTAAAACTTTTGTTCCTCTAAAGAATTCTTAAGGTCGCGAACACGTGGATATCTGAGGGAGCAAGGTCTGGACTATAGGGCGGATAAGGAAGAACAGTCCACTTTAATTTTTTAATTTCCCATTGTTATATTTTGAACTGCTTGCTCAAATAAAAGTTTTACATTTAGAACATACATTTTCTTGAGCAACCTCGTGTTCGATTTGTGTCCATATTAATTCGATTGGATTAAGTTCACAATGATAAGGAAGTAGTAGTCGCAAAACGGTTATTATCTTTTTACCCTTCGCCACCTCATCGTAAAACGAATAGTAAATCCACATATGACGTCATCAAACATTCTAGATGTATGAGTCATCAACCTGGACCCGCAATTGATACTAGTTTGTTGTGTTGTTGTTGGAAGAGAATTCTAGAAAGTCCGAAGATAATTCTAGGAAGCTAATGGAAAATACTAAAATGCTTAAAGAAGAATTACTTGAAAATACTAAAGCACTGGAAGAAAAAGTTTTTGAAAATACTAGAATGCTTAAAGAAAAATTACTGGAAAAGTCCGAAGAGAATGCTAGAAAGCTAATGGAAAATACTAAAGTGCTGGAACAAAAAGTTTTTGAAAACTCTAAAATGCTTAAAGAAGAATTACTTGAAAATACTAAAGCACTGAAAGAAAAAGTTTTTGAAAATACTAGAATGCTTAAAGAAGAATTACACGAAGAGAATTCTAAAAGGTTTGCAGAATTATTATAAAAGTCTGAAGAAAGTTCTAGAAGGCTTAAAGGAGAATTGCTGGAAAATGTCAAAGCGTTGGAAGATAAAGTTTTCGAAGAATTTTTTGAGAATGCCAGCGCGTTAGGACTGTTGGAAGGTAGATTGGCGGAACAAGATAGGGTAATAAAGATGGTAGAAGAGAAAATAGCCCAAATGCGATTACCACCAATAACTGAGAAAGATAGCGTAACTAAAATGTTGGAAGATAGAATGAGTCAACTACGGTTTCCCTCAACGTCTGAGTGGCCGTTTAATGGAGGAAAGAAACAATTTAAAGAAGAGAAGGTTCCTGCCGTAGGGATAAAAGTAAAACCCCCCACGTTCGATGGAAAGATACCTTGCTCCACCTACTACAAACAATTTGAGGCGGCCGCTGGGGCCAACGGATAGACAGGCAAAGAAAAGGCCGTTTCTTTAACTGTGGCTTTGCGTGGAGACGCGTTGTACGTCCCGCAAACAATCCCAACAGGACAGGAAAATGATTACCAGTTGTTAGTGTCTAGATTGGAGATGAGATATGGAGATGAGCATCTTCAACAAGTGTATCACGCGCAAGTAAAGAATCGTGTCCAGAAGAATGGAGAAAGCCTTCAGGAGTTTGAAACCGATGTTGCGCGGCTTGTCCGATTGGCGTACCCTACGGCACCCGATTCATTCGGCACGCCCTGATGTTCTACGATCAAGTATTAAGTTGTTACCGACAACCACTCAACTCCGTACAGCAACAGGTGAAGTGATACCAACACGCGGAGTGGTGAAGATGAAGATTGGCATTGGAAGTGAAGAACGTGATCATGAGGTGCTGGTAGCCGATATCACTGATGACTTCATCTTGGGAAGGACATCCTGAGAAAATTTGGTTTTACGTTGAATTTGAAGGCGGGTGTTTTGAAGGTCGGTAACGAAGAACTTCCGTTGCATCCACGAGAAGATCCTGTTGTAAGGGTTTTGCTGATAGAAGACGTGATATTGCCGGGTCAAAGCGAGATGGTTGTCGAGGCAGGTTTGGATGGAGACCTTCGCGTAGGATGTGTGCGAATGATGGAGCCTGTCTGTGATAAGAAGATCCATAGTGGCATACTGGTGGGAAAAGCGCTGATCAAGGTTGGAAAGATAGTACCAGTGAGAATTATGAACGTTAATATGGATCCGGTGATATTAAAGAAGAGCACCCTTGTGGGACAGTGTGTGCCAGTATTCCGAGTAGCCAGGTGTATGGCTGATGTTCCAAAACCAATGCTCAAAGACCATGGTGGAAAACTAGTGGGTATGGTTACTAGTTCGTGCGAAGACCTTAACAAAACGGAAGTGAAAGAGGTACAGGGTTTGGTCCACCAATACCAAGATATCTTCGCTCTTGACGATAGCCAGAAGGGACGAACAGATATAGTGAAACATAAAATCAATACAGGCAACTCTGTGCCTGTCCGTCAGCAGCCGAGGCGTCTACCTCAAGCAAGGCGAGCAGAAGCCGAGAAGATTATTACCGATATGGAAGAACAAGGGGTCATCGAGCCATCCAGCAGTCCATGAGCATCACCTATGGTCCTGGTCAGTAAGAAGGACGGGTCAACGAGATTTGGTGTGGACTATCGGCAGCTCAATAACGCGACCAAGAAAGACAGCTATCCCTTACCACGCATCGACGACACGTTAGATACCCTGTCTGGTTCACGATGGTTTTCGACTTTGGACTTGAAGAGTGGTTATTGGCAAGTTGAGATGGAACCTGAAGACCGGGAGAAGCTCGCGTTCACTATTGGTTCCGGACTATGGCAGTTTACAGTTGTGCCTTTCGGTCTATGTAACGCTCCGGCCACCTTTGAGCGTCTAATGGAGACAATTCTGAGGGGGCTGTCGTGGAAGACTTGCCTGGTCTATCTGGATGACGTGATTGTAGTTGGAAGATCATTCAGTAAACATCTGAAAAATCTGGAGGAAGAGTTCCGGAGACTGCGTACAGCCAACCTGAAATTGAGTCCGAAAAAGTGCCACATATTCCGAAGGGAGGTAAAATATCTCGGGCATGTCGTATCACAAAATGGAGTGGCAGCCGACCCCGACAAAATTCGTGCAGTTCAAGAGTGGCCAACACCGAAAGATAAACACCAAGTTCATAGTTTTCTTGGGTTATGTACCTACTACAGGCGTTTCGTTCCTGGGTTTGCCAATATAGCGAAGCCCTGACAAGGTTAACTGAAGATGGGCGCGAGTATGGAGCGGAGAGTGCGAAACAGCTTTCCAACAGTTGAAGCGTGCCTTGACAACAGCGCCAATATTGAGCTACCCCCGGACAGAAGGGAAATTCATACTTGACACAGATGCAAGTAACCTGGCCATTGGGGGTGTACTTTCGCAGATACAGGATGGACAAGAAAAGGTCATCGGCTATTTTAGTAAGGTTTTGTCGAAAGCCGAAAGGAATTATTGTGTGACCAGAAAAGAACTATTGGCCGTCTTGAAGTCCGTTGAGCACTTCTACAAATACTTGTACGGACGGAAGTTTTTATTGAGGACGGACCATGCAGCGTTGAAATGGCTTCTACAATTCCGTAATCCTGAAAGCCAGGTCGCAAGGTGGATCGAACGATTACAAGGATACGACTTTGGCACAGAACATCGAGCGGGCACTAGTCATCGAAATGCCGATGCTCTTTCAAGAAGACCCGGTCCAACGGATTGCCGTCATTGCTCTCGTTTGGAAGAGAGGGTTTGCCAAGTATTAAGAACTACCATCGTCAACGACAATTGGTTGCCGGAAGAATTGCAACGACAGCAGGAGGCTGATCCCGAACTAAAAATGGTACTAAAATGGAAGCGCGTGGGAGAAAGGCCTGCCTGGGAAGCCCTTTCAACAGAACCCTAAAAGCATATTGGACCCAATGGGAGTCCTTGAAGGTGGAAAACGATCTCCTAAGGCGAGTACTGGAGAGTGAAGATGGCACCACCATTAGGTCTCAGTTCGTGGTTCCAAGAAGCCGAGTGGCTACAGTATTGCGACATCTCCATGATGGTGCCTCAGGAGGACATTTCGGTATGAAAAAGACTTTGGAGAAAGTTAGGGAGCGTTTTTATTGGGTCAACTGTAAAGAAGACGTGAAGGAGTGGTGCCGGAAATGCGAACTATGTGCCAATGGTAACGGACCCTTGGGGAAACGAAGAGCACCTATGAGGCAGTACAATGTGGGTAGTCCTCTGGAAAGAATAGCTATAGACATTGCCGGACCATTTCCCGAGACCGACGATGGGAATAAATACATCTTAGTGGCAATGGACTATTTTACCAAATGGCCAGAAGCATATGCCCTACCAAACCAGGAAGCCGCGACTGTTGCTGACGTACTAGTCTAGGAGTTTTTCAGTCGTTTCGGAGTGCCTATGGAGCTGCATTCGGACCAAGGCCACAATTTTGAGTCTGCATTCTTTGGAGAAGTCTGTCGATTGTTGGGCATTCCCAAGACTCGGACAACACCGTTACATCCGCAGTCCGATGGAATGGTAGAACGCATGAATCGGACAATGGGCAAATATTTGGCCAAGGTCGTCCCTGATCATCAACGAGACTGGGACCAATACCTGCACCTGTTCCTGATCAGTCACCAACGTCTGTGATGTTTGGACGCGAGTTACGGTTACCGTGTGATCTGGAATTCGGATCCCCACCTATAGAGCAGGAGGTAGCCGAAAATGATTATGTTGTAAACTTAAAGAAGTTGGAAGATATTCACGACCGAACCCGAAACACTAGCCGAATCGCGAGTGACCGGATGAAGACTACGTACGATGTGAGAGCCCAAGAAGGAGGGTTTCAACCTGGAAAGCTTGTCTGTGATGTTTGGACGCCAGTTACGGTTACCGTGTGATCTGGAATTTGGATCCCCTCCAATAGAGCAGGAGGTAGCCGGAAATTATTATGTTGTCAATTTAAAGAAGAAGTTGGAAGATATTCACTACCGAACCCGAAACACTAGCCGAATCGCGAGTGACCGGATGAAGACTACGTACGATGTGAGAGCCCAAGAAAGAGGGTTTCAACCTGGAGAGCTTGTCTAGTTATACAACCCGCAAAGACGTCGTGGCTATTCTCCAAAGTTACAGCGAAATTGGGAGGGCACATGCCAGGTGAAGAAACGAATAAATGACTTGATTTATCGCACCCAGAAATCGCCAAGAGGGAAACCAAAGGTGGTACACTCCAATCGTCTGGCGCACTATGAGGGAAACAATAACGTAGTCCCGGATCGAGAAGATGACGCTGAAGTGGCTGTCAATACCGTAAGGCCTGAAGATGATCAGCCAACCTTTAGAGAATTTATGGCTGCGTTTTCCGGAACTAGAAAAGCCCGATTCGGAGTCACGACCGAGATGCAACAAGACCTCTTCCGGGTCCCTGGTGATTATTCCATTGCCCACTGTGTCTCCGAGGATCTCCGCATGTCCAGGGGGATCGCAGTAGTGTTTAGGAATAAATTTGGACGGCTGGATGAACTTCGAGATCAGGATCCCTCTGTTGGCAAAGCCTTACACTTGCCTGATCATGACCGCTCCATTTACTACTTGGTAACCAAGCAGTTTTACTTCCAGAAACCGAGTAACGCCGACCTGTGGAGGGCATTATAGGATTTGAGGACCGAGTTGTTTACCAGGGGTATTAACAAATTGGCAGTTCCCAAACTCGGCTGTGGGCGGGACCAGTTGGATTGGAGAATCGTTCGAAACCTGCTGGAAGTTATCTTTAGAGACACGAATGTGAAGATCTTAGTCTGTAGCTTCGATCCCCAGCCCGCATCAAGGCCAACAAAGAGTGTAGACTGTTATTTCTACCGTAATGGAACATGTAGTCGAGGTGAAGACTGTCGATACCGTCACGACCCTTTCTACAGAAACCAGAGAATAAAACCTGTTCTGGGACAGAACAGACTTGAAGAGGGGGGCAGTGTAACGAATAGTAAATTCACATATGACGTCACCAAACATTCTAGATGTATGAGTCATCAACTGTATGACTCATCAATCAACACGTGCAAGTATGACTCATCGACACGCCTCATTGACGTCACTTATCGACAGCTGTGTGTATGACTCATCAACACTTCATCGAATATTCTAGATGTATGAGTCATCGTATGAAAGATATAAGTTGAGTTCGCGGGTAGAAGGAGTGCAGTTAATGTTTAACCGGCGTCGTGTTGAAATGTACTCTGAATAAATAAATTGTTAATAATTATTGTAATTCATAAATAGTTTTAATCTAAATGGTTTTCAAATAAATCTGTAAATACCTAGCATTTAAAATAGTTTGTTAAATAGTTTATAGTTATAGTGTTTTTAATTAAGTGCATTGTAAATATTCTTTTCGCTATTAATAGACGATAGTAGGTATTGGGATACTTGAGCCAGACGTTTCTGAGGAGGATGCAGTCGTCGTTAAGTACGGAATCTGCATTACCGACATTCTGTATTACCGGCATTTGGTTCGTCACTCGGCTAAATGGCAACGCTGTTGCTAGGGGAAAACAGATGGCGCCAGTGTCGTTTTACGTGATTTTTGTACCGACATTCTGAATTATCGGCATTTGGTTCGTCACATGGCTAAATGGTAGCGTCGTTGCTAAGGGAAAACAGATGGCGTCGGTGTCGTTTTACGTGATTTTTGTACCGACATTCTGTATTATCGGCATTTGGTTCGTCACATGCGGCAAATGGTAGTGTCGTTGCTAGGGGAAAACAGAGGGCGCCGGTGTCGTTTTACGTGATTCTCGAAGTACGGAATCTGTATTACCGACCTTGTATATTACCGGCATTTGGTTCGGCGCTCGGCTAAATGGTGTTGCTAGGAAAAAACAGAGGGCATCATGAAGGGATCTGTATTACCGGCAGCCCGTGTACTACTACTAGAGGGCGTAATTTCGTGAAGGGCTTTCGGATCTCCATGTTAAGAAAATTACGTTAATAAATACACAGGCCCTTGAATCACGTTCAGGGATCGGCCTGGTTTCTAACACTAATATGTATTATTATCAACAGCTGAATTAACTATTTAAAAAGAGAAAAAACCTAATTCTAATGCAGAAAAATAACTTACCATTTGCACTTTATATATATATATATATATATATATATATATATATATATATATATATATATATATATATATATATATATATATAAAATATATGTTCTTCCTATATATATATATATATATATATATATATATATATATATATATATATATATATATATATCCTATATGGATATATGGATATATATGTTATGCGGATACTACTCAGCTACCAGTTTAATAGACAACGCAGCAAAGAAGAACATATATATCCATATAGAGGAAGAACATATATTTTATATATATATATATATATATATATATATATATATATATATATATATATACACACGTGCCAAGCTATCAGTGTGGCACCCAACCCATATTCCGGTAAAGTAGCACCCACTTGATAGAGTTGAGATAATGGTGTATATTTTACACCAATTGACTCATCGCAAGTAGTGAAGAAAAAGTAAGTTGAAAAACTACAATATTCTTTTATACTTTCTAAAAGATATATAATGTTAAACTCGCACCCAACATACTAACTGGTTAACTGGCACCCATTTGTATAATAATTATATATACTTCTACCAAGTGGCACCACTCCAGTGATGCCATATTTATGGGTGCCCTTTTACCTTTTGCTTTATTATTTATATACAGTACGGAAGCTTATGCAACATTTTTTGAATAATTCACTTTCTAATTTTACACTTTTGGACGCTAGTTTTTAACTTTTTATTGTTTACCTCGGATTATTGCATTTGCTTTGCCTAATGTCTAACCACAAATACTTTTAGATGTTATAATAAACCTTTCCAATCTTCGTGAATTATGAAATACCTACGGGGATTAAGGAAAAATGTGTAAACTTTCTAGTCATTGGCATGATCTAATCAAACATCTAGTGCAATTGCCATTATTGCATGATTAATATAATTTATTTGATATTTTGGAGCTTACATTAATAAGACTTTATATTATTGACATATTAACAATAAAAGAACTATATACTCCATACTTGTGAACATCATAACCAAACATTGTGCGCTACTAATAAAATAAAAGGCAGTTTTAAAAATCGTATGATTTTACTAAAAACAACAAATTATTCTCAATTCAGTTAATTATAGATATAAACCAAAAACAAAAAGAATTTTAAACATTTCAAGATATTTTGCTTAGCTTTATTTTATGCCAATGACTATCTAACAAAAGCAAATTAACGGTTATTAAAATAAGTAGATGTTGGAGTTCTTAATATTTCTGTTTATGCATCCTCACGAAAGCAAAAATCTTTTTCGAAAAATCTAATAGTTCCGATATTTACAGATTTGCTTACCGATTGGTAATAAAATTTTATTGTTTTATTGCTTTGTTACTTTTAGTTGCACATTTTGGCATTTCTTAATCTGTTTGTCCATGATTTTGTTTAAAGCTACTTCAATGTATATTTTAAAACCAGCGTTTTATTAAATGTCCATAACGTAATATTTGTATATATGTAGGTATAGTTATATTTCATCTATGTTTAATAAAGTTTCTTTGACTCCTGGAAATTAGGAATTAGGTAATTAGGAATGTTTTCATCTAGGGATAAAAGTTTTAATGATTGAATTGAAATAAAAGGCAGATATTTTTTTAGAAAACTCAGAATCGAGTGTTATAAAAACAAAATAAATAATGTGTTTTTTGTAACAACAAATATTCTTTGCTATTTTATTGAAATTAAAGTATAGAACTACTAACTAAAACCTGATTTTGATTTAATGACTGAAAACACGTAACAAGTTACATGGTAACATTAAATATTTTGCATTAGTTTGTAAAATAAAATTAAATGTTTTGTTGTTATCTATATTTCCTGTTTAAGTTCTTAAAAGATAGGTGCATACCTATTATGTAAATTGAAACAATGGTATAAACTGTTTAATTATTGCATCCTATAAATTGTCCGGCAGTAGTTTACTTATAAACAAATTCAAATACGCATGCACTACTAACTATTAGAGGGTATAAATAGTGAGATAAAAGACTCAACGATTCAGCGTGAATAGAAAGAACTATTGTGTAGATCTTAATGGGATTTCTACAGGCAGCAGAGAACGAAAGTGTATGTTGGGTATTGAGTTTGAGTAGTATTAATCATATTTTGGAGACATATTTTGAATTTTGTAAATAATCCAACATCAGCAATTACCACTAAAAATCTGCAATATCAAAAATTGTCTAATGAGCGCTAATGTACATTCTATTTTAAATAACGATATAAACAAAAATATCAATCAAAATACATTCCAAGGAATGGTTCAAAACCTGCAAGAATTGGCATTAAAACGAACATGTAAACTATAAACAAGTATAAATATTTTAAGAAACATTCTAAAATACTTCATAGAAATTTGATAGTAAGTAGTCGCTTCTTTATACGTTAATTTTTATCATTGAGAATTACCCAATAGAATGCAATATAAAAATAATTAACTCTATGTATAATCAAAAATAGGAAAATACATTTTCTAAATTGTTAGGTTTTCAACTATTTTTTTAAATGTTATCCAATTATCGACACTGGGCTTAATGTTTGACACTACGTACGACTAATGAAAATGTATAAAACTTAGCAAGCGATATATGAACGATTAAGTTACCTTTACAACGATTTGAATAATGAATTAGTTGTTACAATTTTTATGACTAAATTACGTCGGCATTAGTCAAAGAGAAAAACAAAGCACAAGAATTTTAAGACTTCTAATCGTAAAAATGTTTCACCAACTTTCTTTAACTGCCGAAAGAATATTTAAATAACGAATTCGTTTGAAAACGAAAAGTATAAGAATCACCCTTTTCTGTACGTTCTTTACGCAAAAAACATAATATTAACAATATTATATATTGAAGGGATTTAAAATATTGAAGAAATTAAACTTTTTCCTATTTATGTGTTACTTGGTTTATAGTATTCTAGTGTTTTCTTAGTATGTTACCTACCAAGCCGGAAATTGTACAATGCGTGCTTTGTACAGTGATTTTTGTACCGAGCGCGAACTGTAAAGTAATCGCAAAATGAGAAAAGCCTGTTGACGTCACATGCGTACTAGACGAAACTACGTTCGAACTTAGTTTATTATTTTAATAGGGATATGTTTTACTTGTCAAGTTGTTAGGTGTTAGCGCGAACACAATGCGCATCTTTTATGACGTCAACAGGCTTTTCACATTTTGCTACTACTCTACAGACTACTTTGTACGAAGTGGGATTTACCGGACTTGGTATTATGAGTTTTGTACTGTTCGGGTTCTGTCTATTTGTACCGAGTTGTTAGTTTGAACTTTTCAGTCAACTTCGTACAGCACTTTTTGTGCAAAGCACGAATAATAGAAAGTGAAGGTAAAAACGAAAGAATAAAGTTTCATGTTTCATGGAATGACAGCGTACGAGTTTGCAGGTACAAAAGTTAGTGACAAAAAGGAGCTCCCCTGTTCTCCATAACCTTGCAATTAGCGATCAGCCAATACGTATTTTTGTGCTTTCGAATTTATAATAAATATTTTTATTTATTTATTACTATAAATTAGACAGCACAAAAATTATATTTATTTATTTATTATTTATATTTATATAATAAATAAACTAGAATAGTCTGTATTTCAAAATATCTATTTTTCTTTTCTTGTTATTACTATTTTAGCTCTTCTTGTTCATAGTAGGTACGAGGCTCAACAATAATATTTATAATAATAATATATATAATAATTGCTAACCCATAGCCTAGTTCCCCAGGCTATAAGCTTGTGCGGGAAGGAGGGGGCTATTATTATCATGGAAGAATATCGGCGTCCGCAAATTGCGTACCCGTATGTTTTGCACTAGAGGTCCGCAAATGTAAATTACATACGGAATTTGCGGACCTATATTTTGAACACTATAGATCCGCAACTTGCGGATCTGTATTTTTTTATTCTTGGGATCCGAAAATTGCGGATCGTGATTTTATTTTTATAAAGATCCGTAAGAATTTCGATAACAATGACAGTATAACCTCACTAGTCACTATTCGAGTCGAATTAAGCAAGTGCCACAGCAAGTACTTATTGTTGTACTGAAAAATGGATAAATTAGACCTAAACTCAACATTTTCTTCATTTGAAGACCTAGAATTCAAAATAAAACAATATGAAAGCGAGCATTACATTGAGTTATATAAACGTGATTCAAAGTTATTAAAATCTTTAACCAAGGAGTGTCCTCGCAAATTGGCAACTGTTAATGATAATTTAAAATATTATAGAATTGTATATGCTTGTGCAAAAGGAGGGAAAAAGTTTGTCTCGAGAGGATTAGGTAAAAGAACAGTCAGGTATGTCAATAAGTAATATATAGTTTGGTAGCAGTATGTTTTTTTATAGTAGAATTTCATTTTAGTACTTGCCGGGAAGGATGTCCTTTCCAAATGTGTTTTACCTTAACAAGTGACTCACAGAGTCTAGTTTTGTCAAAAATTGTTAGAGACCATAGTCATGAAATTCAAAAGGAAGTTTTCAAATGTCTTCCAAAGCAACGAAGGTTAAATTCTGAAGAAACACAAAATGTTAAAAATCTCCTTGACTTGAGATGCAATCGGGTACTGTTGAAAGACTACATTCATAGAAAAACTGGGAAGAATCTCTCACTCCATGATATTTCTAACCTTCGAATCAGAGAAAAATCAAAAGAAGATCTTCAGTTGAAGGGTGTGGTGGATATTTTGAAAAAAGACTTAGGAGCGGTGGTGACAATACTCGCTGATGAAAATGAAACTCTGACTGGTATCTATTTTCAAAGCAGTGCAATGTTAGCATCCTTTAAGAACTATCCTGAAATGTTCTTGTTGGATGCCACATATAAACTTAATAACCTGAGAATGCCTTTGAACATAATTATGGTAATTAATGGAAATGGAGAAGGAGAGGTAGCCGCAACTTTTCTCCTAGGTAATGAGACATCTGATAACATATCACATATGATTCAGATCTTCAAAAGTTCCAACTCATCATGGGAAAAAACTTCAGTCATTTTTACAGACAAAGATTTCACTGAAAGAAAAGTTTTAAAGCAAGAATTTCCTAATTCTTCAATACTTTTGTGTTTGTTTCACACCCTCAAATCTTTCCGAACAAATATAACGATGGATGCTATGAGTATCAATTCATATCAGAGAGATACAGTTCTTGCTATCCTTCAGGGACTTGCTTTTGCAAAGTCAGAAAATGATTATGACAGTAAATACAAATCTCTGATAGAATTACAGATTCCTCAAGTAACAAAATATTACAATGCGAACTGGCACATTATAAGGAAGGAATGGGTAGAATGTTTCAAGAGAGGTACGTGCTCATTTAACATTACTACCACTAATCACTTGGAATCTTTTAATCAAAAAATAAAGCAAGTGTGCTCAAAATTTAGTAACTTAAAATTGTTTTATGAAGACTTTTTGGTGTTGTTAGATTCTGTCATGTCAGAAAGGAAACGAAAAGCTTCTATGATGTTTTATAGATATAAAATCTTTAAACATGAAACAGGAAGCCCAACAGATTTATATTCAAAATTAGTTACTCCATATGCTTTGAAATTTATTGAGAAACAATTAACGTTGTGTGAAAATGTTAAAATAGTTTCTGAAGAACAGGACTTCTGTATGGTAAATACATTATCATTAGACATAATAAAAGTATCTGTAGAAGACTGTCCTTGCCCCTTTCGAGTCAACATGAAATTGCCTTGTTCCCACATTTTTGCGGTTCGTAGAAGGAGAAATGAAAGTTTATATTCATCAACCTTAATTGATGAAAGATTCAAAAAGTCATATTACATCAAAAATGTTTTATCTGATTTTCCCACTGATCAATCTATTCCTCCTACTGAACAATGTTATGATAATGAAAATCGTCGCGAAAATGTAAGTGTATGTCATGTAAAAGAAACCACAACAATTTCAACCCAGCAGCAAAAATATAAAAAATGTATGTCAAAATGCCAGGAATTGGCCACAGTTATGTCTGAATTTGGGGAGACTGATTTTAAAAAATGTTTTTTTCAACTTGAACTTTTAGTGGAAAATTGGAATAATAGAAAACAAGTCATGATTATACCTGAAGAAGAGATTACTTATGAACCCGAGTGTAGTAACTCCAAGGTAGATAGTGAGATGGTAAAAAGTCAGCATAAAATACCAGCATCTACAACCATTCCTCTAGTGGAACAAAATTTTGAGGAAATGGTGGACAGTCATTCTAAAGATCTTTGCATATTAAACAACAATGAATTTGTGATAAATGACAATGTAAGTTGCAAGGAGACCGAAATGGAAAGACAAAGTGATGTTATTGTAGACCCTACAACACTAGTTACTAACGTTGCATTAAAAAATTCCGAATTATCTAAAATAAAGTTACCATTAAAATTGAAATTAAAAGGTCGTCCAAAGGGAATTACAAAAACAGTTGTTGGCTTAAAGAAAAGAAGAAAAATGATACCTTTTATAAATCAGACATCAACATCAAGACAAAAAAAGATATTACTTTGCATTTTCAGTGATCAAGATATCGTCAGTAATATTTTATACCACAAATACATTATCCAGCCTAACGATTTACCCAAACACTGCCAACTTATAAATTGTATGATTTTTGAAGAGGAAGTTGACATCAAAATAATAGAAATATTTTTTGAAAGTTCTGCATTTTTGATGTTGCAGAAGTTAATAACTGAAAGAGAGATCGTTAAGAAATTCTTTTGTATGAGTTGTAAAAAATGCATTGAGAATGAACTCAGTTTGAGGTGTAATTCTTGTTTGATGCGAGTACATCAAATTTGTTCTACAAAATTTAAATTGCCTCGCTCAAATTCAAAATGGTACTGTGTTAATTGTAAATAGGTGTTAGGTATAGTTAACTCTACCTATAAGTAGGTTGTGCTCTCGATGTAACCCCATCTTATTAGCGTGTTTAAGAATGTTTATATGTTTATTTTTTATTCAGATAAATCAAAAATACATAAATATACAATCCATGGTTTTTCTAACTCTGTAATCTCTTACATACAACAGCACAAAATAGTTATTTATGATATAAGTGTTAAAAGTAAGATTTTATTTTGTGAGTGGAGATGATTGAAAAACGAGAGTAGCGAGTTTTTCAACTCCACGAACAAAATAGAATCACTTTTAACAAGCATTTCATAAATTATGTATGATATGCTTGTTAAAAGTGATTCTATTTTGTTCGTGGAGTTGAAAAACTCGCTCCGCTCGTTTTTCAATCATCTCCACTCACAAAATAAAATCTTACTTTTAACAAGCATATCATACATAATTTTTTATAAAACTCTACTAACAAAGAAAACAAAAACTTTTACTTTTAACACTAGTGTTAAAAATATTTCTAACACGCTACGTTATAAAATTCAATTTTTAATCATGGTAGCCGGAATTAAAAATGTAATTTTTAACGTCAGTTGTATAAAAAGGATATTATTACACTGGTTCGCGGATCTTTAATACTCCTATCAAATATAGGATACGTCATTTTTCCGGCTCTTTAAAAGTCAAACATACAGATCCGCCATTTGCGGACTTTTAATAAATATGCTTTAAGTACCTACGCAATTTGCGGACTCCGAAACGTTAAGACTACGGATCCGACATTTGCGGACTCCTAGTACAGAACATACGGAGACGCAATTTGCGGACGCCGATACTCTTTTCCTATTATTATCACGTAGGCCCTAAGTGCGGCTGCAGCCGACTTACAGATGGAACAGCGCAAAGCCCACATTTGTGTCACAGCTAAGGAAAACTTCAGAAAACCTTAACCAGATCTGCCGGCAACGTGAATCGACCTCGGGCGCTTGGGTGAAAGTCCAGCACTCTAGACATTACAATACCGAGGATGTAAACCGCATTTCGGACCATAAAAACCCTCTAGTTATTCAGGCGACTCCTCTATCGGGATTTGTACAAAATTAAATTGTACCAAGTTAACTGAAAGCTTAAAACTAATAGCTCAGTACAAATATGCTGTTCAGAACCCGAACAGAACCAAATTCGTATAGTACCAAGTCTGTTAAATCGCATTACGTGCAAAGTAGTCTGTGCACTTCGCGCTCGGTACAAAAATCACTGTTTAATGCGCGAATTGTACAATTTCTGACTTGGTAGGTACGTAACATATATATGTATAGTAGATTTACTCTATAATATCACTTACTTATAGTAGTATTTTAATTTCCGGTGCAAAAGTTTATTCGTAAGTTTTAAAAGGTTTGACAGGTAATCAGTAGACAATCAGGTAATGTAATATACCTATATACTGATTGTGAGTAGGAATTAAAAATGAACGTGTATGCCAGGCTTGTGGAGAAACCAGGCACAAATCACTGCATAATATAGTAAACAATATTTTTGTGCTTGTTTGAGGCGCACAACGGGTTTATGCAATAATCAGTTTAATCTAATTGTTAAACTAACGAGTATGATCTTATTCAGTTTTTCCACAATTTTCTGTTGCGACTTTATTGTTGGAATAATATTCCTTATATTCGATTTCCAAATGAGTTATACGGCATTAAAAACAGAAAATATATTCTGACAGGAACACTGAAAACTAGGAATATGTAGGCATTGAGACACGTCAATAAATATCAACGGCGTTGTACTGGTTGTACAGCAACAAAATAACGTCCATCTAATCTTTCAGTCATACATGTGGATGTAGGTATAGCCATCAAAAATGTAATGAACTCTAAATATCTTTTTGCTCTTTATGCAAAAAATACCAAAAAGGTAAAAATATCCCAGTTGGATAAGTGCGTAGGCTCACCTCCTTAGATTTTCAATTTAGAATTTGTATTGAATACATAAAACCAAGTTAATGGTATTCCTATACCCAAACAAACAAATTAAGGATCTCGGTCAACGCGTGATCAACAGTTGTGAAATACATTAAGTTAATATAAGAGAGTAACCTGCATCTTGTGTTACTCTCGGCTGTTAAAGAAAGTAAGCAACGTATGTTAGGATTGTACTTTTTAGAATTTCGAGCATGTGTTAACCGCATCTCACCTCGTGATCGCCGCGTGTTTTGCGATGCGTTAAGTATTTTCACCCTCGTGATTTCGGTGACCTGGATTCTTCATTTGTTTGCTTGGGTATAGTAATATTCCTAGATATGCTATGATACTAATATTCCTAGATTTCGTATATTTGTCTTTTTTTCAATTTACTGTTTACAATTAGGTAAGCCATACGTAGTTAGTTTCTCGTTCTGGAAAACGTTATAACAACTCATTTATTAATATTGAAATATGACTTTTTACAATCCACTATATATTCTGTCCATCTTCAGGAGTGTAAATTTTATATCGTTAGAAAATAGAAAACATTTAGAGTTTGTTAGTACCGAAGGAAAATCATTTATTAGCAATAAAACACGCAGGGGTCTAAGATTTGATCCCTGGGGAACTCTAAAGTCATAATGTTGATATGTATCAAGATCAAACTGGAACGTCTCTGGCAGGGTTGGCAAAAATCATGTTTTATAAATCAAAAACGGTTGTTTTTTAAATAAAACATGCTTTTTTATCGAAAATGAGTGTAAGACACCCCATATATAAAAAACATTTGAAACATGATTTTAAACTGTTTTAAACAACACCTCAAAACAACATTAAATTGTTACATTTTTGCAACATAAACAAAAAACAACAAACAACAAACACAAATTAGACATTTTAGAAGCTTTTGAAATATACAGACATAAACGCACAGTACCTTTAATGAATGAACAAACTGAGCTTAGTAATTCTCCTTTATTAGAAGTGTTAGATATTTAGTTTCATTATGTATTGTATCTAATTACCTATTTTCTGTATGTATTTATCTTTAGCAACGTGTTTGTTTATCAATCTTATCTACCTTTGATAATGACACAAAGTGTCGAAACAATATTGTCAGGTTAAGATATTAATAAAACTTGTGAAACTTTATTTAATCTTTGTATTTATATTATATTTCATGTTTTAAACTAATAAAGATTTTGAAATATTCTAATAAAAGCTTTTAAGAAAGATATTATTAAATTCAGATACAAATTATCATCATGAATCCTGATTATGCATGCCTGAAACAATAATAAAAGTTCTTATTATTATCAGTACTTTTTTAATTTTACGACTTCCTAGTAAGAGTAACTTAAATAAAAAATACAGTAATCAAAAATCTACTTCGATTCTCGTCAAAACAAAAGTGTTAAATATTATTAAGTCAACACTTTGTAATTTATAAATAAAAGGATAATTATTCTTTTTAAATGCGTCTTCAAACCTCTAAAAAGAATGCAGAATTAGAAAATCAGTCGAATATTACAGAGGTAGCTTATATCTTCTATTTTCCATATAGTACTCAACTCGAAATTTTTAAATAGTGCCCTTTTGCACCACACAATTTTTTGACAAGTTGCAGTTTTAGAATCCACAGAACCAAAGCTACAATTCGAATTTATACATTTTTACCTCGAAGTCCCACAAAATGTGTTTTTTTTGCAAGTTTCGAGGCTTCGAGCACTCTACAAGGGACGAACGGTAAAGGCAAAATTGTATGAAATAAAGTTTGACTGAAGCTGACCGCGTGTACGAGCCGTCTTCAAAATTTCCAACCAGAATGCGTACTCCGCTTGAAAGAAAGTAATAAACTGAAAGAAAAGAACGTAGGTATTATACAAGTTGGAGCCAATTGCAAGATTTTATTTATTGATTGAAGTTAATGTTTTAACTGTCTAACAATTAAAATAATATAAGTACTTACTTAATCAAAAACAACAAATTATGTACCTATCAAAAATCAATGGTCTACCTAGACGTAAAAAGCAAGTTACGAAGCAACGTGAAATATTTCATTTAATGTTTTAGAATATTTAATAGTCAACATATATTAACAGCTAAATAATATACCTAATAAACAATAAATTATGTACAGATATATAATATACTATTTAATACCACTAAAAAACTACTATTATGTTACAAGTTGAACCCAATTGTATTTCTTTTATTAATTTAATGTTTTATAACGTCTAACAATTACAACACAACCGAAATACAAAACAAATAATGTTATATTAAATGTCAATTGTTTGGTGGGATATCACTATATCACGGTAAATATTTCAAAGAATCATACGCAAAATTGCGAATGGCAATAGTTGTTAGGTTATTACGAAGGGTCAAAAACATCCCCAGGTTTTCTATTGAATTATATCTGGGCTGTTACCGGTCATGTTTATTTTGTTTTCTTTTAAAATGTGTATTCAGTTTAAGAAATGCGAAATATTCCTCAAGAAAGTAATCAAAGCTTATTACTACGCCCCACATAGGAAGAAAAAGAAATTCAATCAATACCTAATGAAACAGTTATAGCATTTATTTATAAGAAAGAACAAATAAATGCCTATGTAAAGTTGCAATTATTTTACTTAACAAAACTTTTTACTGACTACCGAAGGCAGGCGGCAACATGAGCCTCTGCGGTTCTCTAGCCTGAAAAAGGCTCTTACCTGACCGCCCCGACCATGCAATAAAGATGGTATGCAAGGGACAGAAGGATACTCCAAACAATATCTACATTATACACAAAAATTGCAGTTATTTATTAGCATAATGTACTTTTTTAATTAGCGTTTTTTGTCTGAACCTCCGTAACTAATTTAATTTCAACTGTAACTATGTTTATTGCTTCTGTGGGCATTAGAAATTGTATGATTTTAGGGGCAAACTTTAAAAACGTTGCGATAGTATATTAATTTTATTTGTAATCGGGCTTAACTTTTTGACCTAAACAACTTTTGCTTATAAATCTTTTTGTATTTTTAAAAATAAATGTAATTTAATATTAAGACTGTGGAAACGATTTAAGTACTTCATTGTTTATACACTGAAAAAAATTTTGTTTCAAATTGAAAAAATTGCAGGTAACATCAAAATTTTTTACTTTCAAAATGCTCCAACAAAATATTTTTTTCAATTTAAAAATAGCTCTTCTTTTGAGAGTGTTTCGAATTTTTAATTCAATGTAGTGTGCATTTAAATACAAAGCTTATTTCGGAGGTTGATTTAAATAGTTTTATTGTTAATTTAAAAGTAAAATAAACATTATTTGAATGGTAAATTGTAATTATTTTAAAAAATCTGCTGCTTTCAAGCATAAAGTACAAATATTTATTATTAAATGCAGTGCTTTTTATATGAATGTAAGGTTTTGTTTTTAATTTAATAATATGCTGTTTTCTTTTTAAATGCAACATTCTTTTAAGTTAATGACTTTAAATGCAGAACACACATGTTGAATTGAATGTATTATATTCTTTCAGTAAAAAACAACTTACTGTTATTAATGCTTTATTGACATCACACTTAAGTAGTACAAAAATAAAAGGTAAAAATCTTTTATTATTGAAATAAAATAATAACTTAGTATTTTATATATGGAATCCTTATATGGAATATTTGGAATTTTGTTTAAATCGTTCTTATTGAGAACTTAGCACTTGTAATACATTTATTTCTGCATGTAACAACTTATACATACTTTTATTTTAAAACCACACGCACTTGAATTAAAAACCTCTATTTACTTTAAAAGTATTTATCATTTATGTACATGTACAAAAAGAGCATGTACACTTCAATTCAAGGATTTTCAGTCTTGATTTCAAAGCAAAAGAAAATACTACATACATTGTTTTAAAAACATATTATTTTGTTTCAGAAGTAATTCCTTCTCCTTAAAATAAAAATGTCTTTTATTTATTTTAAATACCACCCTTCTTGAAATTTAATAAACCAGCATTTAAAAGATTCGGCATATAAAAGAACGCATTTGCACTTCAAACAAGAAATTTATAATTAACATAAAAGTAAAATGTGTTTCAAATTAAAAAATCAGTTGAAAGTACTAAACAAAAGCAGAATATAGCCTTTTCATTTAAATCTACCTGCATTTTTCAATTTTAAAGTAAATGCATTTATTTGAACGTCAAACGTAAAGATTTTTGTTATAAAAACTGAAATTTCTTTCAGTGTAACGAAATGCTTTATAATTGAGCTTTTTACTTTAAATTAGTGTTAAAATTATTCTGACCAGCATGACCGCCCTGTATTATAACTTCGGCCAGTCGCCAGCCATCGAAACCGGCGGCCAAAGAATAAACTGAAACGCAAATCAGAAACAAAACGCGTAGTAATGCGATGTTGCCGGTAAAACATGTGCTACGGGTGCCAGTAGAACAATAATTATGATGGGTGCCACTACTGCGAGGCGGCATATACTTCTGTATATACAGAAATCGACTGCAGCGCCACTCGTGGTGATACGCTGAACTTTTCTGTATATCACTCGGTATATAATGTCCTTAAGGCACCCATACAAAAATTCGTTTCTAGTCGTTTCACAACTTGTACATGCCGAAACCGTAGAAAAAGGTATAAAACACTATGGCACCCAAAACGGGTGCCGCATTGAAAAATCCGGGTGCCACTTTGTATATTTCATATGTCGTTTGGGTGCGTATAAGTCATTTTATAAGTCTATATATATATATATATATATATATATATATATATATATATATATATATATATATATATATATATATATATATATATATATATATATATATATATATATATATATATATATAAAATATATGTTCTTCCTCTATATGGATATATATGTTCTTCTTTGCTGCGTTGTCTATTAAACTGGTAGCTGAGTAGTATCCGCATAACATATATATCCATATATCCACATAGAGAAAGAACATATATTTTATATATATATATATATATATATATATATATATATATATATATATATATATATATATATATATATATATTGCTGTGGATTTTAGTGTCAAAATTTTGGTAATTTTTGAAATTATTGTAAAATTTTAAAATCTTCGTTGAAAACTACACTTTAGGAATATTTTATTAACTTTTCCTGTTAAAAATAATTTTAAGTTATTTAATGGTGTGTCATTGATTATACAATCAATGTGTATACTTTTTAATAAGATTAGATAATACATGTTTCTTTAGTTATTATCAAACTGTTTATTCACCGATTTCTTAAGTATACGTAACTTCCAGTTGGTCGCAATTTATTGTTATTATATAATTGTTATGATTAATTTTCAAATGTGTTTATCGACGAGTTATGTGATTCTTTTAAGGTTTTGTTTATGTAATTAGATCGTTATTATTGCGTAAAAGTATTGTATAATAATCTGTAATAGACGTGTCACTTTTATAAAGAATATTAATCTGCTATTATGTATTATATGAGTGTACAGTTTGTATTAGTTCGTAAGTCAAATTGTGTAATATAATTATGTAAATAGGAAATAGTATATAAGCTTAGAAAATTATAATTTTAAGGGGAGTCAGTAATATAAAGCGACGCAGTAAAGTCGTGTTAAAAATATAATAATAATGTAATTAGAGACTTCATGGTAAACAACGACAGAGTAAAGTCGATATAAGAAATATAAATAAAAAATGTAAATTGGACTTCTGAACATAAAGCGACGCAGTAAAGTCGTGTAAGAAATACAGTACAAATGTAAATAGATAAGTTAATTGAATACGGCGAAAGTGTAAGAAGTATAAATTGTAAAAGTGTGTATAAGTTTATAAAGAACCACACCCTTTTAAAAATATTTACGTGCTAAGTAAGCAAGATAATAAATCTTTGATTAAAACTATTGATTGGTGTTTTATTTATTTAAACACAAAAACAAATACAAGTTCTTCGAAAAAGGGAAAAAACCCGCAATTAATAAACAAAAGTGAGTTACCAAAATCAAGTTTTGGATAATATTATATGGGAAATCCAGGAAAAAGGAAGAAAGTCAACCGGAATTGGAGACCAGCCCTGGTTCAACATCAAGTGACCTACTCTGCTAATGGTTTTGGAAAGAGGACATCTATAGCAAAAGGAAGAAGCATCGTTATACAAGAAGGTAGGAAGTTATTTCCTTCTGTTTTGGTATCTGCTGAAGAAAAGACTATTGTTTGTGTGGTGTAATTAAGTGATTTGAACAATTTAGCTATAATTAAACTTAATTAAGATTTTAATTTTAAAAAGTGATTTCAATTTCATTTTGTTTATTTTTTTAAAACCACAGGAATCCACATTCGCCCTGAGATGAGTATTTCTTATTAATATAATTCAGTTATTTTATGTTACTTAATTGGCGCCCAACTCTCTTACGTAAACTTGAGTTAGTCAAGAACTCACATAACATTGTAATGTAACTAGTGCATTATTTAAAACTATTAAAAAGTATTTTTGAATCATATAAGAATTTATAAATGAGGAAAGTTGAAAAGCATTTCCAAAGTACAGTCTTTTTAAAAATCAATTTATAAATCAATTATCTACAATTATTCGTTATTTGAAAGTATTTTGAATATAAAAACAATATTTTTATTTTTAATTAGCCAAATTCATTATATATATTTTTATTTTTGCTAGCCGAGGTGGGAGAAAATCAAAACTTATTCTGTTTAGCCAAAGTCACCGCAATATATATATATATATATATATATATATATATATATATATATATATATATATATATATATATATATATATATATATATATATATATATATATATATATATATATATAACAAAGGGATAATAATGGGAATTCGCGCAAGAGATTTATAAGAGAAAGTTAGTTGCAGCCGTATACACGTGTTTCGCACTTATTAGTGCTCATCAGTACGGCATAGCAGATAGAATAAATAGAATTTAAGCAACAAACTAGAAACAATGTATAACACAAGGTTTCACAGATAGTAGCCAACCACACATTTGTAGTTTCGGCTCGAAGACATTGAGTTTTCAATGCAACAACGAACGTCACTACGGAGGTAGCTATAGCCACTACCGTGAGACAACCTAATCCCAAAACATATCAACATGAATAGAAAGATTAATGCGCGTATATAAACATATAACAAAGGGATAATAATGGGAATTCGCGCAAGAGATTTATAAGAGAAAGTTAGTTGCAGCCGTATACACGTGTTTCGCACTTATTAGTGCTCATCAGTACGGCATAGCAGATAGAATAAATAGAATTTAAGCAACAAACTAGAAACAATGTATAACACAAGGTTTCACAGATAGTAGCCAACCACACATTTGTAGTTTCGGCTCGAAGACATTGAGTTTTCAATGCAACAACGAACGTCACTACGGAGGTAGCTATAGCCACTACCGTGAGACAACCTAATCCCAAAACATATCAACATGAATAGAAAGATTAATGCGCGTATATAAACATATAACAAAGGGATAATAATGGGAATTCGCGCAAGAGATTTATAAGAGAAAGTTAGTTGCAGCCGTATACACGTGTTTCGCACTTATTAGTGCTCATCAGTACGGCATAGCAGATAGAAGAACTAGAATTTAAGCAACAAACTAGAAACAATGTATAACACAAGGTTTCACAGATAGTAGCCAACCACACATTTGTAGTTTCGGCTCGAAGACATTGAGTTTTCAATGCAACAACAAACGTCACTACGGAGGTAGCTATAGCCACTAATGATGAGCACTAATAAGTGCGAAACACGTGTATACGGCTGCAACTAACTTTCTCTTATAAATCTCTTGCGCGAATTCCCATTATTATCCCTTTGTTATATGTTTATATACGCGCATTAATCTTTCTATTCATGTTGATATGTTTTGTGATTAGGTTGTCTCACGGTAGTGGCTATAGCTACCTCCGTAGTGACGTTTGTTGTTGCATTGAAAACTCAATGTCTTCGAGCCGAAACTACAAATGTGTGGTTGGCTACTATCTGTGAAACCTTGTGTTATACATTGTTTCTAGTTTGTTGCTTACATTCTAGTTCTTCTATCTGCTATGCCGTACTGATGAGCACTAATAAGTGCGAAACACGTGTATACGGCTGCAACTAACTTTCTCTTATAAATCTCTTGCGCGAATTCCCATTATTATCCCTTTGTTATATATATATATATATATATATATATATATATATATATATATATATATATATATATATATATATATATATATATATATACAGTGTTATGATAATGTAATGCACAAAATTCATAAAACGTACAACGATTATTATGAAACTTACGTTTATTTCGTTTTTTATTCATTTTCTCGTTTTTTTTTCTTATGTGAGCCCTACTGCAACTATTGTTCCCTAGTGTAACAAAACAAGCTTTCTCCAATAATGTAATAAAAATCTTAGCTTCCCATTAAAAAAATATGTTAATGACGTCATAACTTTGACAAATTTGACGTGTTATTTTTGTAACTTATGTCAAAAGATGCGGAATAAAAAAAAACATTTGACGTGTTTTTGCATTTTGTTCCAAAGTGATCGTTGTACGTTTTATGAATTTTGTGCATTACATTATCATAACCCTGTATATATATATATATATATATATATATATATATATATATATATATATATATATATATATATATATATGTTACATTTTAAGTTTCTGCGGATATTATATGATACTTTACCACTTTTCCGGGTTTCACTCCGCGTATTCACTATTCGGCTCCTAGAGGAACCAGACAATGGTTGACGACGTTTCGGCAAGATCACACTTGCCATCTTCAGGTCACTTCTAACTTCCTTCTGCTTCGCGTGGTTACACAATGTAGACTGACGTCTTGTTGCAGCGGTTGGTCTTTATATACGGTTACGGTGTTGCGCATGGTTGCGGTCGGCTGGTTTTTGGCGCGGCTGCGTGTCATTGATCTCGCTTGATCCGGTGGCTTTCTCTCGCTTTCCCTTTTATCGTTCTGCTGTGCTGGTTTTCGCTTCTTGACGGTGATACTGGTTATAGCTGGTTTCCAAGCTGATGGTAGTCGCTGTGTATCGTCCCTGGTATTAAGATTGTTCGGACGTTTCTCGATCTCAATGGCTTCTCTTATGGTTCGTCGGGTCTTATGTTGTATATTCGCTAAAACTTTTGTATTTTCGAAATCTATGTTATGAGATGTACCACTTACATGTTGTGCTAGTGAAGACGTTTGTTGACTGCATTTCGGTGTTCTTCTCTTCTTACTTGAATTCTTCTGTTGGTCTGCCCTATGTAGGATTCCCCGCAGTCTTTACATGGGATCTCGTATACTCCTTGGCTTTCTAGTGGTATTTTTGTTTTTGCGGATGGTAGCATGTTTCCAATCTTTTTATCGGTGTTGTAGATGGTATCGATGTTGTGTTTTCTCAGCACTCTACTTATTTTGTCCGTGGTCCCTTTGATGTACGGTAAGTGTGCTTTGGATACCGATGTTTCTTCTTCTTTTGGCTTTGGGTCCCTTGGTGTTAACGCTTTCTTGATATTTCTGGACGAGAAACCATTTTGATTTAATGCCAACTTCACCTGTTCTAGTTCTTGATGTTTATTATCGTCATCAGTCAATCGTTGTGATCTGGTTATTAATGTCTTGACTACTGACTGTAGTTGCGCTGGGTGGTGATGTGACTGCGCGTTTAGGTAGCGATTTGTGTGGGTTGATTTTCGGTATACTGTGTATCCCAGGCTGCCGTCTTCCTTCTTGATTATAGATACATCTAGAAAAGGTAGTTGATTGTCCTTTTCCACCTCCATTGTGAATTTGATCTTCTGGTGTATGTTGTTTAGATGCTGTAAGAAGGTCTGCAGTTTCTCTTCTCCATGGGTCCATATAATAAAAGTATCGTCTACGTATCTTAGCCATAGTTTAGGTTTGTCACTTGCCGTTTCTATTGCTCGGACTTCTAATTCTTCCATGAATAGGTTCGCTATTACCGGCGATAAAGGTCATCCCATAGGTGCTCCTTCCACTTGTTTGTACCGTTGATCTTTGTAGATGAAGTAGGTGTTGTTTAGGCAGTGTCTTGTTAACTCGATGATTTCATTTGGGACTTGGTATTTCCGTTGTATCATATCTACTGCTTCTTTTACTGGAACATTCGTGAATAAAGAGGTTACATCAAAGCTTACTAGCAGATCTACTGGTGCCACTGTTATGTCTTTTATACGCTCGATGAAGTGGCTTGCGTTCTTTACGTAAGATTCGACTTCTTCGGCATAAGGTTGCAGTTGCTTGGCCAGGAATTTCGCTAGAGGTTGCAGTGGTGATCCAATGGAGCTTACGATGGGTCTTAGTGGTACACCTTCCTTGTGGACTTTTGGTAATCCGTACAGCTTAGGGCATGATGACGACTTCTCTCTCGGAATTAGTTGTAACTGTTGTTCTTGACTGAAACTGCAGGCTTTTATTTTGGCTTTAGTGGTCTTTTCCAAATATGTTGTAGGATCCGTTGAGATTGTTTGGTATCCAGGATCATTTAGTAAGGTTTCTATTTTTCTTTCATATTCACTCTTATCCATAACTACGGTTGCGTTGCCTTTGTCTGCTGGTAACACGATTACGCTAGTATTCGCCCGTAGGTCGCGTAAAGCTTGGATTTCTTCGTGGGATAAGTTCTTCTTCGGTGGCTTGGCTGTTCTCAGTATACGTGACACGTCTTGACGTATAATTTCGGCGGTATTTCCTGGGATCCCTGTTATTGATGCTTCGACTCCGCAAATAATGTTTTCTATTGGAATCCGGTTTGGCGCTACTGCATAGTTAAATCCAACAAGACGTCAGTCTACATCGTGTAACCACGCGAAGCAGAAGGAAGTTAGAAGTGACCTGAAGATGGCAAGTGTGATCTTGCCGAAACGTCGTCAACCATTGTCTGGTTCCTCTAGGAGCCGAATAGTGAATACGCGGAGTGAAACCCGGAAAAGTGGTAAAGTATCATATAATATCCGCGGAAACTTAAAATGTAACATTAATAATCTTTACGGGAGGGTTTTAGGAGAAGAGATTCTACGAGACGTCAAGAAGTTGGAGAAGCTACGATCCAAAAGAAACAAGCTGCTGTGCAACCTCGCATTCCTGGAATGCTGCCGGGACGAGAATATAATACCAAATTCCATGAAGCTGACGTTCCACAAAAAGAACAACCAAACGAGGAACATCTTGAGAAGAGCAAGCCTAGCATTGACAAGAGAAGCAATACATGATACCAGAAGGGCGCTAAATAGCATCAACATCGAGCTACTACACTTACACCTACGTTTAAGTAACACAATTCATCCAGCTCTATGGTCAACACTAGATAACCTCACGGAGTTTCGAGCAGAAACTGACGCTAATTTGACAACTTCTAACCAGAAGAAGAAATTTGAGGAGCTACAAGCCGAACAACAGCCCAGGAAGTACATCAACCACCAAGTTGATTCAAAGAAGGTAGTTTTCAATATTTCAGATCTACCGCTGGATGAAGCGACACATAGCGTGCTATCGAAAGGATTTAACTATGCAGTAGCGCCAAACCGGATTCCAATAGAAAACATTATTTGCGGAGTCGAAGCATCGATAACAGGGATCCCAGGAAATACCGCCGAAATTATACGTCAAGACGTGTCACGTATACTGAGAACAGCCAAGCCACCGAAGAAGAACTTATCCCACGAAGAAATCCAAGCTTTACGCGACCTACGGGCGAATACTAGCGTAATCGTGTTACCAGCAGACAAAGGCAACGCAACCGTAATTATGGATAAGGGTGAATATGAAAGAAAAATAGAAACCTTACTAAATGATCCTGGATACCAAACAATCTCAACGGATCCTACAACATATTTGGAAAAGACCACTAAAGCCAAAATAAAAGCCTGCAGTTTCAGTCAAGAACAACAGTTACAACTAATTCCGAGAGAGAAGTCGTCATCATGCCCTAAGCTGTACGGATTACCAAAAGTCCACAAGGAAGGTGTACCACTAAGACCCATCGTAAGCTCCATTGGATCACCACTGCAACCTCTAGCGAAATTCCTGGCCAAGCAACTGCAACCTTATGCCGAAGAAGCCGAATCTTACGTAAAGAACGCAAGCCACTTCATCGAGCGTATAAAAGACATAACAGTGGCACCAGTAGATCTGCTAGTAAGCTTTGATGTAACCTCTTTATTCACGAATGTTCCAGTAAAAGAAGCAGTAGATATGATACAACGGAAATACCAAGTCCCAAATGAAATCATCGAGTTAACAAGACACTGCCTAAACAACACCTACTTCATCTACAAAGATCAACGGTACAAACAAGTGGAAGGAGCACCTATGGGATCACCTTTATCGCCGGTAATAGCGAACCTATTCATGGAAGAATTAGAAGTCCGAGCAATAGAAACGGCAAGTGACAAACCTAAACTATGGCTAAGATACGTAGACGATACTTTTATTATATGGACCCATGGAGAAGAGAAACTGCAGACCTTCTTACAGCATCTAAACAACATACACCAGAAGATCAAATTCACAATGGAGGTGGAAAAGGACAATCAACTACCTTTTCTAGATGTATCTATAATCAAGAAGGAAGACGGCAGCCTGGGATACACAGTATACCGAAAATCAACCCACACAAATCGCTACCTGAACGCGCAGTCACATCACCACCCAGCGCAACTACAGTCAGTAGTCAAGACATTAATAACCAGATCACAACGATTGACTGATGACGATAATAAACATCAAGAACTAGAACAGGTGAAGTTGGCATTAAATCAAAATGGTTTCTCGTCCAGAAATATCAAGAAAGCGTTAACACCAAGGGACCCAAAGCCAAAAGAAGAAGAAACATCGGTATCCAAAGCACACTTACCGTACATCAAAGGGACCACGGACAAAATAAGTAGAGTGCTGAGAAAACACAACATCGATACCATCTTCAACACCGATAAAAAGATTGGAAACATGCTACCATCCGCAAAAACAAAAATACCACTAGAAAGCCAAGGAGTATACGAGATCCCATGTAAAGACTGCGGGGAATCCTACATAGGGCAGACCAACAGAAGAATTCAAGTAAGAAGAGAAGAACACCGAAATGCAGTCAACAAAAATGAGAGAACGTCTTCACTAGCACAACATGTAAGTGGTACATCTCATAACATAGATTTCGAAAATACAAAAGTTTTAGCGACTATACAACATAAGACCCGACGAACCATAAGAGAAGCCATTGAGATCGAGAAACGTCCGAACAATCTTAATACCAGGGACGATACACAGCGACTACCATCAGCTTGGAAACCAGCTATAACCAGTATCACCGTCAAGAAGCGAAAACCAGCACAGCAGAACGATAAAAGGGAAAGCGAGAGAAAGCCACCGGATCAAGCGAGATCAATGACACGCAGCCGCGCCAAAAACCAGCCGACCGCAACCATGCGCAACACCGTAACCGTATATAAAGACCAACCGCTGCAACAAGACGTCAGTCTACATCGTGTAACCACGCGAAGCAGAAGGAAGTTAGAAGTGACCTGAAGATGGCAAGTGTGATCTTGCCGAAACGTCGTCAACCATTGTCTGGTTCCTCTAGGAGCCGAATAGTGAATACGCGGAGTGAAACCCGGAAAAGTGGTAAAGTATCATATAATATCCGCGGAAACTTAAAATGTAACAAATATATATATATATATATATATATATATATATATATATATATATATATATATATTTTCGTTACAAGTCGAGATCATTTGGAGTTACAAACTATACAAGATGAGATCCCTTTTGCAAGGCGAGATCCGGTTTTGGATCTCGTTTTGTATCTGTGTGTATATCTTACTCATTCAATGGGCGATGTGAAGGAAAGAAGAAATTCAAATTTTTGGTAGGATCTCACTTTGTACCCATTTCGTGCAATTTTATACTCTGGCAGTTCATCTAACCTTACTGTAGGGGGCACTGCAGCTCCTTTTATGTATAAAACCTCAAAATGTATGTTACAGTCAAGTCGAGATCCGGTATGCTTGACAACATCGCAGATGTATTTGCAGCTTGAATTCTTGGAAAACGACATTGTCACGCCTTCTTAGTCATCGAACTGGGTTGTTTATTTTTAAAATTACTTCTATACATGGGCATGCGGTTCTTATAAATAGCGATAGTATAAATTCTGTTAAATGGGAAGAAAGTGCTATCCCAAGTATTATTAGCTTTATTTAACATTTGAATAACAGAAATATTTTTAGTTTTGTCTAAAGTAAGAAAAAAATTCCAATGTTTTATTTATAAAAAGCACACATTTGGGCACTATCACTCTTGTTTTCAATACATGCTGTATGTTTCTGTCTAGTCCATACATAATGTTTATTTTGTTAATATCACGACTGTTGCAATTAATTTTAAAAGGGAAACTTTTCCTTTTAAAAAGGATTTCTTGTCTTTATCAAGATCTAAAACAATTTTAAATATAATTACACATAAGTTAAAACCTTAATTAAAATGATAAACTTGGCACTTAATATTTTAGTCAATACTTACTTTTGTTGATTTTTAATTTAGAATGTGCAATGTTGAGAATCAATTATATTTGTACTTCAATTACTTAATCTATTAAAATGTTAGATTTAAACTTTAAAGAAAACTTTAACCTATGATAACATTTAGTGCCAATTTTTCATTTTAATTAAGGTTTTAACTTATGCGTAATTGTATTTAAAATTGTTTTAGATCTTGATAAAGACAAATCATTGTCGAAACGTTGATATTTTGATGGATTAATTAATAAAATACATCAAAGACTGAACCCCATGAAGTTTCCTTTTTAAAATTAATTTATAGAATTAACAAAATTCCAGCTGAAAACTATTTTAATATTGGTAGGCCTTGGCTAATTTTGGCTTGAAAATAGTATAAATTGAAAAATGAGCATACGTGTGCAGTTTTTATAATAAATTGTATGTAGATATCCCAGTAGCACAATTAATGCCTTGCCTCAAATGGGTTGAGTAGGGTCAAATCAAAAATTGCCGTATTTACTTAAGAAATGTATAAATCGATTTCCTTTCTTTAATTCAAATGTTTTTTTATAACTTATACGTACTAATTATTAAAATAAAATACAAATTCACTAAAGTAGTTCATCAAAATAACCTATCAAATTAATTAATAACCAGAATTTCCCTTCAATACTCTTTTGGATATACACCATTGTAATAATTTTCTTATATACTGTTAACGGAATATTGTATTTATTTATATTCTTATCAAGTATTATAAATACATGATGGTTATTTGCACATGATGGTGTACAGTTTTTAAGATGTTATGTATACAAGGTTAATTATCACTCTTTCAGCATTTCTTTTCTGAAAGTAAGTATCAAATCCAACGATGGAGCTACAATTACCATTGCGGAACCTTCTATAGAATTTTTGCATAACTATCAGGACGTTTAGTAAGTTTAAGGGTCACCTACAAAGAGAGAATATTGATATAAGTATCGGAATGGGAATTATGTTGCCCTTTTAAAAAAAGTGGGATTAAATGATCTAAACATCTGATTACATTAATTTATCTACAATATTATAGGAAATTTAGTTTTTTAAGTAATTCACAATATAAAAGTACTATTTTTATTGTTAAAATAAACACTAGTTATCAGAGAGTTTCATTTTTATCTATATGTCCATATATTTACAATACAGGCTTTTACTTATTCCGTAAATTTAACTGCTTCTGACATTGACCGTAGTCGGAAACTGATTATAGTTATTGTTAGGTTAAATATAATATAGTTATCTGTTAATAATTTTATACAATAATTTGTATTCTAGATAGAGTCCAAATTATCTATCATCTCATTACCAGCGATAATAATACAAATGTCACCAATACCAATCAATTATTGAAAAATATTCGTCTCTAAACAGATTACTCAAAATTGTTGCAGTCTGTTTCAGATTCAAAAATAACTGTTGACTTCCATCAGAATGTCGAAATTTTAACAGAAATTCTTCAATTGCTGAACTTAATAATGCTTTAAATTCATTAATAAGACTTGTTCAGAATGTATGCTTTTCTAAGGAAATTAACAATTTAAAACAAGGCAAAATTAGAAAAAAAAACATCTTTTAAGCCTCTCACCATTCATTGACAATCAGGGTCTCTCGAGAGTAGGTAGTAAACAAAATTACCTATCACAAATTTTCTTTTAATAAAAACATATTTTATTTCATAAAAATAATTATCTAATTAAATGACTTTTTGAAAGCGAGCATCTAAAATTATATGCATACTGGTCCAAAATTATTATTAAGTACTATACATGAAATATTCTGAGCTATTTTTGGAAACAGCATATTTGCTATGCTGTTCCCAAAAATTACCATCATTTTGGCAATGACGATAAGAAATTGCTGCAAATGCTTTAGGATTAAGGCTCAACCTGTTGCATCAATCATGGGCAATTTACCCGTTCAAAGAACCGCTGTGACTTATCCATTTCACTCAATCGACATCGACTAGGCAAGACAAACGGTGCATTTTTAGCCACGTTCAAAAGATTTATTTTGCGCCGAGGAAAGTCTTTAGAGATTTTTAGCTATAATGGTACTATGTAATTTCGTTGGAGCCAAAAACGAAATAAAAAAACTAGGAGAGTTTGTAAACAACAATTTTGATCAAACAATACAATCTTTAAATGTGAAATAAATAAAGATTATTAAAAGTTTCACAGTTTTATTAAAATATACCTGACAATATTGTTTCGACAGCTATGCTGTCATTATCAAAGATAATATAATTATAAACAAACACGTCGCTAAGGTAGATACAAAATAGGCTAAAGGTAGAGCTCAGTAATTCTCCGTTACTGGAAGTATTAGATGTTTAATTATGATTTTTATTATTAATTTTTATTATTATTATTATTATTTTATCTAGTTACCTATTTTGTATCTACCTTAGCGACGTGTTTGTTTATAATTATATTACCTTTGATAATGACAGCATAGCTGTCGAAACAATATTGTCAGGTATATTTTAATAAAACTGTGAAACTTTTAATAATCTTTATTTATTTCATGATTATGGAGTTCCACAAAATAAGGCTGGAAACAATAAACAAGAATACAATCTTTATTGCATGGAGGTATCACTTGGCATTTTCTTCCCTACAACTTGCCACATTTTGGAGGTCTATGACTTCTGTGAGAGGCTGGAATCAAAAGTACTAAACACTATTTGAAAAGAGCAATCCAGGTATGTCTAGGAAAGGAAAATATTATACGTGTAGTAACTCTTAAAATAAAAGGTGAAGAAAAAACGATTAAACTGGGCGGAGTTCAGAGGCTTTATTTGTGTTATTCACTTTAGGTATAGGTGTAACAGTATTAACTTTTAAACTATCTGGAAAACAACCAGTTTCCAGGGAAGAATTAATAAGATGCATTAATGGATAACTTAAACTGTCGATGAGTGGCTTAATAATGGACAGCCCAAATTCATCTGGACTTGACTTGACCTTTTTAAGTTTTATAAATTTTTCATTTAATATAATTTTTTTTCAAATTTTACTAACCTACAACATCTATTATTTAATACAGGAGGATTATCACAATTAAGCGGGGTTATGCTATGAACAGTATCATTTAAACTGCCAATAAAGTATTCATTTAATTTATTCGGTATTGTAATTTCATTCAGTTTAGAATTTTCAAAATCAATGTCATCTGGGAGATCGTTGTTTGATTTTCCAATTAATGTTTTCCACATAGCGCCAGAATTCCCCATATCGTTATCAATCTGTAATCTATAATACTCTAATTTTTCTGATCTTATTATACTAACGAGTTCATTCCTCAAAATTTTATAATTAATCCAGTTTTGAGGATCATTAGTGGTGTTAAAAGTTTTATATGCTTTATCCCGCTTTATTTGAATTTTCTTAATGTTATTATTGAACCATGGTTTTAAATTACTTCTAATTTTGTACGTTTTAAGTGGAGCATATGTATCTAACAAATTGACAATATTGTTACGAAAATTATCAATAATAACATCATACTTCCAGTTACATTCATATAGTTTGTTTCTCATTTCCGCTATCACCTCATCGTTTATTACACTTTTTTATATTTTTCTGTTTCAATAGACCCAGATTGATTGTTAATAACTATTACAATCACAATATCGTGATCTGTAATTTTTGGCGTATCTTTTACTGTAACGTTTAGTAAGGATCGTTCGTTATCACAAGATCAATAGGGAAGACGCATATGTCGTCAATTGAGGAGATTCTTGCATTTTCATAAACGTCATTACTAAATTAGTTAAAATATCAGTTATAAATGCATTAAACAATTACCAATCTTAAGTAATTAATTTTTAAATACCTTGAAAATTTAAATAAATTTAAAATGCAATACTGGTGTCCTCTAACGGATGAAACTTTGTTACCTCTTACAGTTCCAAAGACGACCCACTGTTGGTGCTAATGAAACAGTTAAGAGTCCTGTATTACCCGTCAGTTTGAAAAACTTTTTATTTTCAAGTTCAAATATCGTCTACTTATTAACGAGTAATTAATATAATAATGTACGTTATGCTGTTGTGTAATTAACTGCCATAATTAAAGTGGTGTAAAATATTTCTGGTAATATTAATTCAAAATTCAGTTTATTGGTTTTCATCAGCGCCATCTAACGTTGAGTAGATCGTCAATGTTGCTTCTTCTCATTCACAGCGGTACCTACTTTTATACAAATAGCTTTGAGGGAAGTTGCTCAAGGCCAAATTCGGTTTTAAATGAGGAGAATGTTTAAATTTAATTTTTTCAAATAAATTGAGGGTTTTTAGAAATTTCGGTTATCTGGAAATATTTTTCTAGCCAAAATGAACGAATACAAAAATTAAAAAATATACGTGCGTCTTCCCTATTGTAGTTGCGAGTTAGGTGTAGTACTGGTGGGAACGTTAACTATTTGTTTCATACCTATATTATTAACAATATATTTAATTTTCTGTTGTATAAATTGTCTATCCTCATATCAATATTAAAATCTCCTGTAAAAATAACACGACCTTTATAGTAAGACTCCTCATCCAACAAGTTACTGAAATAATTTATAAAATATATAGCACTTGAACTCGACGAGCGATATACAATTCCAACCATTATTTTATTTACGTTTACAACTAACGACGAAAACGTATTGGCAACACTAATATTATGAATAATCTTAAAATTATATTTAAGGTTTATAAACATTATAACACCACCTGTGTACCTATTATCAGAAAAGCATACAACAACGTAATACCCCTTTATTTCTGTCTCACATTCTAAAATATCCGCAGTAACTCTAGTTTCTGATAAGCACAATACTGAAGGTTGAAACTCAGCTATAAATTGATGTACTTCATATTTGTGTGATAAGAAACTACAAATGTTTAAGTAATATATCCCAAATAATAATAATAATAATAATAATAATAATAATAATAATAATAATAATGTTTATTGAATGCAAAAATTAAAAGCTTATATATTCATAATACATTTATAATAGATAGCTAACTCTAAATTACATTCAAAGGGAGAAAGTTCGGCAAAGCCGTTTTTCACAACTCCCAAAAAAAAAAAAAGATCTTAAGAGTTGCCTCCTGTATTGTTCTGATCATCTAACAATAACTTCTTATACCTGTTTTTGAACTGAGTAAATGATAGGTTTGTATCAAATAGATCAATATTATTATTAAGTAATGCAGGAGCAATATACTGGAAACAACTCTCAAATTTACTTGTTTTGTGTCGTGGAACGTTAAATGTATTTACATTTCTTAAATTAACATCATGTACAGTTGATCGCCTAATTAATAAATTATATAGATAAGATGGTTCTTTGGTTTCTAAGACTTTGAATAACAAAGATGCATATAACAAAATAAACCTGTTTTCTAATTTCAAAATTCTAAAGTTATTATAATAGGATGTTATATGCTCCCTGCGATTGATTTCGTACGAAAAACGCATACAAGCGTTTTGTAAAATCTGCAACTTATTTTTCAAGTATGTAGTTAGGAAATAGAAATAGACAGAACTCCCAAAATCTAGAATGCTTAAGATAAGAACATTGACTAAATTCCACTTTACATCTCGGGGTAAAACATTTTTAAATTTCCACAGCAGTTTTAATTTCACATAGCCTTCACTACACTTCTTCACAACGTGATTTTCAAAATTTAAATTTTTGTCAATAATTATACCTAAGTTTCGGACATTATCACTTATTTCCACTACAGTATTATTTAATTGAACCGATATTTGAGTACACTGATTCATTTTACTGATGGTTCCACTAGAACCAATACGTAGAACAACAGTTTTTTGATGATTCAATCGTAGGCCGTTTTTCTCAGACCACACCCTAATTTGTTCAAGATTTTCATTTAGTTCACTAATTAGATTGTTAACTAGATGTGGAACACATGATTTGTAGATTTGTGTATCGTCTGCATATTGGTGGATATTCCATTGATGTAATAAGATGTCAGAAAGATCAGCCGTAAAGAGTGCAAATAAAGTAGGACCTAGGATGCTTCCTTGAGGTACTCCATATTCAACTTGTAGTTCACGAGAAATGTCACTATCGATCTTAACGGCTTGAAATCGATTTGATAAATAATCAGAGAACCACTGCAGCATCTCAATTGAGAAACCATAGTATTGAAGTTTAGCTAGTAGTAGCTGTCGATGTATCACATCAAACGCTTTACTATAATCTAATAATGTCAAATAGGTTATTTCGCCATTATCAATATTTGCAGTTATGTCACTAGTTATTTTAAGCATAGCAGTAGTCGTGCTATGATTTTTGCGAAATCCTGACTGCGTATTGGGTAATATTTTGTTGGCGGAAATGTAATTGATTAAATGAACATTCACAATTTTCTCCAATACTTTAGACATAGTGGGCAATATGCTAATTGGCCGAATATCTTTTAAATCGGTTGCTTTACTTTTCTTAGGTAATGGATTGATCAGCGCTTTTTTCCAGAGAGATGGCACAATCCCATTAGATAGTGAGAAGTTAATTATGTGAGTCAAACTATATTTGCAAAAAGGTAATACCAATTTTAACATTTTCAAATTAATGTTATCTATACCGCTTGCATTAGACGTTAGTGAATTAACAATTTTTTCAACGTCATCACCTGTTACTTGGCTGAAATTCGGAGTCTGCAGATCAGCAATTACACTATTGTGAAGATAGTAATTTAGTGTTTCATTGTCGATAATCACATTTTGGACACCGTTTGTTACGAAGCTATTTATTAAATTAGCATCTTTGATTTGCTCCGAAATTTGAGACTTAGGTTTTGAATGAATATTCCACGAAGCAAAGTTTTTCCACAACATACGGGGGTGTCTTTTATTGCAGTGTAGTTGATGTTTAATGTAGGCCGATTTTTCACTTTTTATAGCGGTTGACAAATAATTTCGCAGCTGTTTGTAATAATCTAAATCAGTTTGTAGTTTACTTTTCTTATATTTAGCGTACGCTTTGTTTTTCATTCGTATAATAATTTTCAGGGTATCTGTAATATAAGGACGATAATTATGCCGTATCATTGTAGTTTTTAATGGAGCATGAACCTCGAACAAAGCCAGGATATTAGAGTTAAGATAGTCTACTTTATTGTCAATTCCCTCCAAATCCTCTACATACCTCCAGTTAATCATAGCTGCGTCTATGTCAAAGTTAATTAAATTGAAGTTTTTATAATCGCGATATGTTATTCTTTCAGGTTCAGGCTTTTTTACTGAGTAGTTTAGTTTGCAGTATGTTAACATATGATCTGTAGTAATAAGTAAGTCCATATTGCCATATTCAAGAACTTCAATATCTTTACTAACACACATAACATCTATTAATGTCGCAGACGTATTTGTAATTCTCGTTGGTTCTTTTATTATTTGTTCTAAGTTGAAAGAGCTTAAAAGATTTTTAAAATGTCTGGTATACGCAGTATATTCGTTTAAATTTATGTTTAGGTCACCTACTAAAATAAGATCATCTACTTCCATTATTATGTTTGAAATTAAAGACTCCATCTCATCAAAGCATGTATTACATATCCTGGGAACGTATATCGCACCCAGACCAATTTTCCTATTTCCCAATTTTAATGAGATCCACAATTGTTCGGTATTATTTAAAATTACAAATTCTGTATTGATAGATTTAAAGTTCAAACTACTTCTTATATACCAACACAGACCTCCGCCCCGGGTTGTTGTTATTCTGTCCGCTCTAGCTAGTTCATATCCGGTAATACTAATTAAATTTGATGGAATATCAGGAGATAACCAGCTTTCAGAAACGGCAATTAAATCGAAATTGTTTTCTTTGACAAATTCGAAAAATAAATCAAAACTAGAAACTAATGATCTAATATTTACATGAGCAACATGCAGTCCTTTGTTTACATAAATATTTTTAATCAGTGTACTATCGCGTTTTTTTGGCTATCATCTCTAACTATCTTTGGACACCCATTTTCAAATGTAGGTTCCCATTTGCTTGAATGTATTGACGACGAACAATTAAAAAAAGACCGATTGTTGAGCAAAGTTGGTTGTTGTAATTCTTCATTCGAACGTGGTAGATTAGGATAATGTGATGCAGTTTGTCAGGAATATGAGCCGAAACTGTTGTTGGCACTCACATTTCGGTTACCATTAATAGCAACTATTAGATTTGAATTGTTTATCCATGCACATTTGTTATCTTTCGCCTTTGTTTCACTTTTTGTTGAGGCTTTAATGTTCATAATAAAATTAACCAAATTACAGCACAGTTTTTCTTTACCGTTGAAATTAAGATGACCTTGAATAGTATAATCAGCTTTCGCAACTATTGGATTTAAATCAAACAGAAGAAAATTAGTTTTTACAATAATTTCACTGTTCAACTGCACGTTATTTTCGTAGATGAAATTATTAAATACCCGTACGATTGAAGGTCCTGTACGGAACAGTTACAATTATCACGTTTGTATTTAGTAAGTAATTTTAGGTAATTTCGGTATAGAATCAGCCCTAATCTTATTGCCTTTTACTGAATTATTTGAACCTGGAAGATTCTGGAAATAAAGATTCTTAAAGGTTGCGAAAGCAATGATTTTATTCGACCATATAAACATTATAAACAAAGTACATATTAGATTCAAAAATACCGAAAAACACAAAGAATTCAATCTTTCAAAATAATTTTGACGTATGAAGCAAATATCTTCTCCGCCATTCTAATGTTTTCAAATTGAAATAAGTGATTTATGATCATTCCAATGATTCCTAGGCATACCTGGTTTTTTGCATAAACGGAAGTTTTATTTTCTTTACTTTTTCCGGTTATAATCAAATGCAATCCGTAACCAAAGGCATCATTCAATTCGTAATTTTTTCTTTATAGCATTCCTTAATATCTTTCATTTGACATAATTAGGGGAGATAATATTAGGGTTTGAAACAAAATGCATGTAAAACTGTATTTTGCGTGATGCGATTAATTATAGTACATATGTGCAAAAATAATATATGAAAATGGTAGTAATTAAAAACAATCTTATACTTTAGTCTTTCAATTTCAATAATCTTTATTTGCTTTATTTTTAAAATCAATAGTTTCAAGGCGGGTGGCATGTTAGGTTTAATATAATATAGTTATCTGTTAATAATTTTATATAATGCAATTTAAAGATTACATATTAACCTTTCATATTTTTAACTTTTTCCCTTTTTTCTCTTTTAAATAAAATATTTTTAAGGAAGTTAAAAACATTAAAGGTTAATATGTACTATTGATTTCATAATGATCTCGGGCAACAAGGCTAATATAATGCTATTTAATTCATTTCTTTTAGTGTAAACGTATAGCATAAAGCAATAAAAAATAGCCTTGCTGTCCTAGATCATTATGAAAACAATAGTACATCTTTAAGTAATTGTATTGTATAAAATTATTAACAGATAACTATATCATATTAAATCTAACATGCAGAATAACATGAATAATAATTTTATACTTTCAAGCAAAATTCGTCCTTTTTCTATTGTATGAAATTCCAGGTCAAGTCATTTTAACAGTCCCTTTTACAACATCTGCTTGTCATAATGACCCTCGTTTGTGAGTTTTGTGGTAAATATCTGTCGAATACGGTGGTAACGCTGCAGGATCTCACGTTGGTATACATATTATGCTATATACAAAAATGGACCTCGACTTGTTGCGGATCTCGCTGCGTTATGGATTTATAAATAAAATTTTAATTGCAAAATCTGTTCCCCTCTGAGGGGGTAGTGGTTAAGTCGTAAATTATAACTGTATCAACAGGAAATATACATGCGTAACTGCTAACCTTTTGGTGGATCTCGGGTTGTCCTAAATTTATTCGGATATATATATATGTATATATTTTTAGTTGAAATTAATTTTTGTTAAGTTGAATAATGATTTTACATTAAATAATATTTAGAATGCAAATTCATATAGAAAAATGTATCATCGACTCCGCTGGGACTCGAACCCAGGACCCTCCACTGTCTAGGTGGTATCTCTACCAACTGAGCTACAGAGCACGACTACCACCATAGCGAGAAATTTTCCTTATGAATTAGATATTTAAGCAGACATACAAAGTAACTAGATATTTTTTTGAATATTATTAATGAAGATCAGCAAGTCGCATGACAACAACATCAATTGCTCTGTAGCTCAGTTGGTAGAGATACCACCTAGACAGTGGAGGGTCCTGGGTTCGAGTCCCAGCGGAGTCGATGATAAATTTTTCTATATGAATTTGCATTCTAAATATTATTTAATGTAAAATCATTATTCAACTTAACAAAAATTAATTTCAACTAAAATTTATATATAATTAATTTCCTTTCGGAATGATTAAAAATAATCTAGATACTTTGAATATTGATGTTGTTGTCATGCGACTTGCTGATCTTCATTAATAATATTCAAAAAAATATCTAGTTACTTTGTATGTCTGCTTAAATATCTAATTCATAAGGAAAATTTCTCGCTATGCTGGTAGTCGTGCTCTGTAGCTCAGTTGGTAGAGATACCACCTAGACAGTGGAGGGTCCTGGGTTCGAGTCCCAGCGGAGTCGATGATAAATTTTTCTATATGAATTTGCATTCTAAATATTATTTAATGATGTAAAATCATTATATATATATATATATATATATATATAATATATATATATATATATATATATATATATATATATATATATAAAATATATGTTCTTCCTCTATATGGATATATATGTTCTTCTTTGCTGCGTTGTCTATTAAACTGGTAGCTGAGTAGTATCCGCATAACAGTTCGGTCGTGAATAAGATGGAGTCTGTAGGCGGAAGATGAGAGGTCGCGTCCTATGCTCTTAAAAAGCTTGTAGTACATTGTTTAATTAAATGGTCTTAAAACAATAAAGTTCATGGATACTTAGATGATATAAATATATTTTATGACTAGTTCATGGGATGCATACGTGATTAGTAATTTAAATTAGATATTATTTTCTAAAATTTAAATTTATTTTTAATCTAGCTGTCAATTGATTCGTTAGCTAATCTATCATTATCAAAGATGATACTTATAAACTAATGTAGGCTTTTTTATATTGTATTTATTATCTGGTCTACACGGAGATGTATTCTATTTCTATTAAAGTCACTATTATAGTAATTGGTGTTGATATAATTCAAAAAACTATCTACCTGTTTAAATATTAACGTACATGAAGATGTAGTCCATTAAATCAGATGTTGTAACACTATAATAACTAATATCCATGTGAAACAAATATAAATAATACAATATCTATCAATATCTATCAATAGTGTAAAATTCCTCTTTATAACTAATTATTGTTATGATGACGACGACGACGAGACCCACACACAGGTCTGTTTCACTTATTGCCCCCTGGAAATAGCTAAGTTGTTTATTAGATTCCTGTAATATTAAAATTAAGGGGAAAAAGAGGAAAGTGTCGGAACGAATTTTTGTTTATTAAAAAAGAAAAGTGACAGACAGCCCTAAAGATTTTATGTGAAAATCTAAGTATTTTGATTCGGAAAGAAAATAAGTTAAAACCTAACCATCATCAACCATACTCTTTTGTTTTTACTGTACAAGGATTTTAAAAATTTTCAAGGATTAGTACCTGCTATCGTGCCTCAGGTAGTCAGCCCGACCTTTTTGGGGTAGTGATGCATTTTAATCTGATAATTATCTCGATTTCAAGTTTACAAAAAAGCTGTCTTTAAGGAAGATTGAAAAGATTATATATTGATGATGAAAAAAAGGGAGAGAATTTTTACAGAAAAGAACCATTCAAACTTACCTGTTTTGAGTTTGAAGCAGGTATAAAAAACCGCAAATTTCTAGTGATTTGGAGGTCGAAGCGTGCCTTTTTTAAAAGAATGTATAGTGCCTCAGGGTGTTTTCCTTTTTGTCGTCGTCGTCGTCGTCGAGGGTAAGGTAAAATTTAACTCCAGTTTATTTTGGTACCTTCTACAGTATAGCTGTATTATATTTTTGTTGTAACAATTGGTTTAAAGTCTAATAATAAGGACCGGTTTAAATTTAAAAGATGATTAGAGTATATATTCCTTCTTGATGAGAGGTGATTAAGGTGTTTTAATTTAAAGTGATATCTGGTATTACAAAGTGCAAATGGTAAGTTATTTTCCTGCATTAGAATTAGGTTATTTCTCTTTTTAAATAGTTAATTCAGCTGTTGATAATAATACATATTAGTGTTAGAAACCAGGCCGATCCCTGAACGTGATTCAAGAGCCTGTGTATTTATTAACGTAATTTTCTTAACATGGAGATCCGAAAGCCCTTCACGAAGGGTAGCTACTGACATAGATATATCGGTTAGTCGAGCTTGCAAAACTCGTTGATATCATTGACGATTGTTGGTTTCTTTAAATTTCATGATCTCTTTGGGTAGAAAGTTTCATTAGAATACAACGGTCTTGATCACGTGGTTAGTCATCCGTGAAAAATAAAATTCAAGGGCGGGAAATCCCCATGATGGTGACTTCAAGAATGACAAATTCAAAATTTAAAACGTTTTATCGAGCTGTCGTCGTCGTCGTCGTCGATAATACAGATTTCTTCATGACTCCGTCTAGTAGTAGTAGTACATAGGTCGTCGATAATACAGATTTCTTCTGGTGATAATGCATATTAGTGATAGGACCCGATTCAAATTCCTTCTAAATGGCGGATATGCAAACGATACCGCGAATGATATGTAGGTAGTTAATATATCAACTATATGATCAAGCAAACTCTCGATGTAAATATTAGAAATTTTTAAAAGATATAAAGTTTATAACGATAGAGAAAGATAGAAAACTGACGGTTCGTTTATATCACATAGGTCCGTGATTTGCGTTAAAAGCTGAATTTAGATTTTTAATGCAGAATTAATTATCTTAAATTATTATATGTAATTAAAGTATTAATGACGATAATTATTTTAAGAAATCGGTAAATTTATTAATATAAAATGATAAACCTTGGCTCCCTCTATATTAACAATTAGCAGAACGTCCGTAATCGGTAATACAGATTTCTTCATGAGAAGGAGAGAGTGAGAGAGCGAGAGAGTGAGAGAGAAGGCTCTTTAATGCGACCTCTAATAGGTGAGAAGGAGAGAGTGAGAGAGCGAGTGAGTGAGATAGGAGACATCGAGAGAGGAGATTCTTTAATGCGGCCTCTAATAGCATCAGTACGTAGGATAATACAGGTTTCTTTAATGCGACCTCTATTGGTAGTACATAGGTCAGAGTTAGCGCTAAAATTCAAATCTGGGGAAATCCAAGATGGTTCCTTCAAATGACAAATTCAAAATGACAGTTGTAAAATTGACAAATGCATAAATGACAAATGCAAAAATGACAGATGCAAAAATGACATATGCAAAAATGACAAAACTAAAATTGACAGATTCAAATTTAGCTCCACATGTTGTGATATAAAATGGCTGCAGACTCTAATTGAAGGGTCTTCTTCTCTAATACAGTTCTCTTTTTACGCGCCCTCTCTACATCATACCGGTAGTAATACAGATTTCTTCATTACGCCCTCTAGTAGTAGTACACGGGCTGCCGGTAATACAGATCCCTTCATGACGCCCTCTGTTTTTTCCTAGCAACACCATTTAGCCGAGCGCCGAACCAAATGCCGGTAATATACAAGGTCCGTAATGCAGATTTCGTACTTCGAGAATCACGTAAAACGACACCGGCGCCGTCTGTTTTCCCCTAGCAACGACGCTACCATTTAGCCATGTGACGAACCAAATGCCGATAATACAGAATGTCGGTACAAAAATCACGTAAAACGACACTGGCGCCATCTGTATTCCCCTAGCAACAGCGTTGCCATTTAGCCGAGTGACAAACCAAATGCCGGTAATACAGAATGTCGGTAATGCAGATTCCGTACTTAACGACGACTGCATCCCCTCAAAAACGTCTGGCTCAAGTATCCCAATACCTACTGACGATTTAAACAGCATTTTTGTTATTATTTTAAAAAGAACGTAACAGTATTGTATTTGTTTCGAGACCTTTTTGAAAATCCAAATCCAATAATCTTCAATAGTATATGAAATGTTTGTCTAAATTTGGATAAATCTTCGTCGGCATTAACATCACGTAATATTTTGTCAATTATTGTAGGCATTTCGTTTTTATAAAAGTACTGATGAATGATTTTATGAATCACATAACTTGAGTCAACCAAATCAATAAACTTTTTTCACTCTATTCTTTTTCAGCGGCGAAAAGTTGCCTGTTTATGTATTCTTTGATGACTTTATACACTGTTCCCTATGAAATACCTGCAAGAAGCTATGTATATGTATGTTTTATGAGATAATGCTAAAAAACCTCTTACCGGCCACATCGCTGTTTGTTTTGCTATAGCTTTTAATTGTATTTTTGGATTTTTTTTAATAATGTCGTATGCATGTTGAAAATCTTAGTTTTCTTAGTTTTTGTTAAAGAACTTTTATGTTCCATTATTTCGTTTGCAATCAACGCACATAAATCTGTCAATATACGATTTTAACATTAGGAGAAAAAATGGTTTAGTATAAAACTGACTCATTCATGGCCTATGAGATTATGTTAGTGCTGTTTATTTTGAGTTGTTCGTTATTTTGAATACAGTATAGTACACATACATAGGTCATCTCATCAAAGTTGAGACGGCCATATTTGAGCCCAAGTTCGATCTGTCCGTTTCTGACATAAGTGAAACGCCGAAGTCTATTCCCCAAAAAACGACTGGTTGTAGTGCACGAAACTGTTCTAGCAATTCCCGGAATGGTGCACGTTTGTTTCTTTTTCCAAAAGATAGGAAAATAAGACAAATTTGTTATAGATATGCGTAGAAGTCTGAATTGGGAATTACTGAATACTCAAGATTATGTAAAGTAAGCAAGTTTGAGTCTTAATAAAATTACATGTAGAAATAATATACATTATTTAAGCATAGAGAAAGGATAGCCTTTAGATTACACACTTTTTTATTACCGTTTTACATTTCCCCTATTTCCATTTTGAAGAAACGCAATTTGAAACAAGAAGAAAAGATGAATGGTAAATATTGAAATGAAACGCAATTCCTACCTTATTTAACGTTTCTAATATAGTTACAGTTATAAGAAACGTAAAAGATTAAACGAAGAGATAAATGTAGTTGCAATTAATAAAAAACTTAAAACTTTTAAAGGCAATAATGGAAACATGCCATCTAATTGCCAAACACAAACATCAAATAATACTGGATATGTTAAAGAAAAGCCTAAAATAATTGAAGAGTGTGGAAGGATTGAAAGAGAGAGCGTCGATATACTTTAAAAGATAATACTACAGCACATTCTCATGCAGATACTAAAAGGAACAGAGACACTATTCACTTCAGGTTTTAAAAATACCGATGTGGCCGCTGGAAATTTTGAAAATGGCAGTATAAATACGATTTGCAGGATAATTTTCAATTACCTACTTAATATATTTTTAATTTTTAGCTGGTTGGAAAGATTACAAAAGCTTAAAAAATAGTTGTAGCATCCACTTGCATCACACTCCATTCTGTACAGACATTTACAGAAGTTAGATTTCCGTCCACGGCTTTTATATGGCTTTTTGCCATATTTGGATAACAAAAAAGAGAAACTCAAATACTGTTTGATGGGGATACCATTAATAAATTAGTTGTATCACAGTTAAAATATTCGCTTTAGTTAATTTTAGTTTAGTTATTGTTGTTTTGTTCATATAACTAATAAATCTTCGCCATTTTAAACCATCATTTTTTAATGTGTTAATGTTTTCGTGGTTTTATTCAGTAGTAGTAGTTAATATTACTCAATAACAGAAGATAATTCGAATGCCTAAGAATATTATTTGTTAATAAGTTAATACATAGTATTATTGATTTGTTTTAATTAAAATATTCGTAACCTTTTCTGTATGTTATGTAAATATTTGATTTGACAAATTCATGACAAATTAAAATTGCCGCCAAAAAGGCGCCATTTTTGAGCCCATTTCAAAAGCCAATAGTGGAAATGGGTGAGATAACCTTTACTTTGGATATAATTATGCATGCATCAACGGACCTTGATTTCTAGTAAGTATTCAGGTTGACAGTTTCAGGGACGTCGGAAGTATTTTCACTTTGGGGGGGCGAACTTCGAGTTTATAGAGAAAATACAGTAAAGTTACCATAAAGTTCTAATAAGTAAAAAAAGGATGATATAATAATCAAGACAGAGATGCTCAAAACTGCTAGCTATTTGAAAATAAAGTAAAAATGTTTTATTTTTAAAAAGTAATTTTTCTAATTTGACCTAACTATTAACTATATTAAATATTTGTTTACTAGTAATTAACTATATTATTTTATGTTACGTTTATATAAGTATCATGCGCCTTTATTAACCTGATGTTGACATTTATACACTAAATCAGCGGTTCTTAGCCTTTTCTTTTCAATGGACTCCCTTTACATTTTTTTATAGTGGGCTTCCATTTTTCATTAACCTCTATATAAGACCGTAGTAGATATGCTATGCGAGTTCTAGCCCAAAATCTTTTCTTATGAGGATTTATTTTGCATTTCAAGGCCATCCGCCGGCGTTTATCGAAAACGATATCGTTTTTACCGTTTTGTTTATAAACGATAAAAAGATATTGTTTTTCGATAAACGATAATCAAACGAAATCATTTATCGATGAACGATCGATAAACAATAAACATGATATCATCTTCGATAAACGATAAACGCCGGCGGATGACCCTGACGTTCATGCAAAATGCACGTCCATAAGAAAACAAATGCGATTTCGCGCTAGAACTCACATATCATATTTACTGACCGTACCCATCAACTGAAGTAAAAAACTGTGCGTAGTACAGACCCAATTAATTGTTTATATTGTAGTAAGTCGGAAATTTGCTAGTTTTAGAAATAGTTTCCGATTAGATACGGTGCACGCGCATCTTGTATATGCGTGTTCCTAAGACAGAGAAATAGTCGAACTTTTATGTTTATGAGTACTTTTACTTTCCTTAAGATCGAGTTTTACGCACAAAGAAATTGTTTTAAGGTCAACTCATTTTACTAAACGAACATTAAATTATTGTTACAAATTTTAAACTTTTCGCCAAATTTCACTTATTCTATTTTGAAATTACAAAGCAACTTGTATCGGCGTCTATTACTTATATAAGAAATAACACATACAATCAACTATAGAAGTTTCGAGCCTTTGCACATCCTTCGTTGAAAATTTTCGGCTAGCTACACCCAAAATTTGTTTGAATTTGTTGATTGTTTTAGCTGATCGGTCACCACTTTTCAAGTTTTTGTTTATAATAGCCCAGCAGTGCTCTATGGGATTAAGCTTAGAACAGTTTGGTAGATGTCTTATTTTTTTCACAAAATTGACATTTTTAAAATTCAAAAGTTCCAGGGTCGTACCATAGTAGTGGGCAGATATAGAATCTGCCCAGAATAATAGAGAAACGTATTTAGGCTATAAAGTAGGGGTAATAAACGTTTTTGTATGTATTATTTCCTGTAGACGTCGCCTCCAATTGTACCAGTTTTAAAAATGTTGAACTTTTAAGGCCACAAGAACCCATGGCCTACCATACAGGGATTTTCTTCCAGAATTCATCTATTTTAATTGGTCTTAAACTATCATGTACAGTCTGGGAATCAATATAGTTTACATTTTTATAAATCTAGTTACCAATGTTTTTAATTTTTGCATGTTGTATGTGATTATAAAAATTAAACTTACACTGGCAAAACTAAAGTGTAAACTATATTGATTCCCCGAGTGTACATCTGCCACAACTGCATGGTAAAATTGCGGCTTTGGTAACGTACTGCTGTCCATTTTGACGTACGTTTAGTCATCTATAAGAACGCAACGAGTTTTGTTTAAATCAAAACGCTGCACAACCTTCCACATAGTTTCTTCGACTGTATTTGTTTGTTACTCCTCACTTTTCTTATGCATTTTTTGTCTTCTCTATGTAAGTTGGTATGTTATATATCTTTTTGATATTATGTACAGTATCTACGCTAACGCCTTCCTTTTTAGCTATTTTACGTACAGGCATCTTTTTGACTGTTGTGAACAGTTTCACAACATTTTTGTGCGCCTCAATTTAGGCAAATCATCAAGCGTGCGATGCTTCCCAATTTCTTTTGATAATTTGTGAATCTGCCGACTTTGAACATTTTGACAATGATTGTCATTTTTGAAAACGTAATGACAGAATGTTTGTCGCAATCGTTTTTTACCACTTAAGGACCACTTAAGAGGTCATTACGGACCTCCGGGAGTCCACGGACCACAGGTTAAAAAGCACCACACTAAACGATGGGCAAACTAACGAATGTCCCCAGATAGATTTACCATCTAGCAAACCCAAACAAATAATTTAACCTCGAGTATTGACCGCTCTATTATACGAAAAAATCGAAACATAAATAAACAATAATTAAACTCAATTTAATAATTATAATAATTTAAAAACAAATCAATTGCATATGTAATTAAAATAAATAAATATATTTTATACTTTTTATACTATTTTTATACTAGTTTCTAGGGGGGGCGATGCCCCCCTGTTCTAAGATAGAGGGGGCTGGCCGCCCCCTCTGACCCATACTTCCGACGCCCCTGGACAGTTTGTCTCTGATTGTTTTATACTTTATAGTATTATGCTGGGAGAAAGATGTACAGTTGCAGTTTGCAATAATAGTTTAATTAAAACCAGAGAAGCTAAGGAAGCTATATTATATATATTGTAACGTTCTTTTTAAAATAATAACAAAGTGCCATTTAAATCGTCTATTAATAAGAAATATTTATTTACAAACACTAATGAATACACTATAAATTAACGCTATGATTATAAACCATTAAAACTATTATTCACAGACTATGAATTTCTAATACAATATTTATCTTTACATTTACTATTTATTTCGTGATATACAGTTAATGACTCTCTGTTGACTGCCCCTTTTTATCCGCAAAGTCGCTTTTATACCACCATACAAATCTTCTAGAAATCGCTCGAACATACCGGTATATTGCTAGAATAACCGCGTCTATTTCACAGGCTTCGTGCGATGAGTAATGCTCTCGATTGCTGTAGAATTTTCCATTTGTTGTTCGAGAAGAAGTTCTTTCTTTTTCTCTCTTGTTACAATATCATAAATTTCATTAAAAAGTTCAGTAACAGGCATTAAAAGGAAAGTAGAAGATGAACAAATAAAACAAACATACAAACAAGCAAATATAGCAAAGTTACTCAATAAATTAGCATTATCAATATGTAGTTTAATTCTTAATTAGTATTCAACTTACCCAAAAGGCATCAATATTAGCCGCCTTTCAGGCTAGTTATAAGCGATCACGGAGGTTTTTTGTTTCCCGTACAATTACGGATCCTTAGTAACATATAAAAGGTTTCTCTTGTAACTAACTAGATATATTGCGATTGTTCTTTTGTGACAAAGCATTCTCAAATCATGCTAAAATTTTTATGATTGTTTAGATTTAATCACAATATGAAAACGAAAACAACTAATGTTAACTTTAAATATCGCGGGGGCTTCCATTGTCTCGTATGCACGGCACGCTGCTGACATATATAGACCAAATAATGCACTCTCGTCAATAATTAAAGATATCTTAGTTTCTTTAATGCCTCAAGTAAATTATTTAATAAATATAAAGTTAATATCATTTTGGCATACAAGGCAGTTTTTCACTTCATTGCATACTAAAATGTACTTTTTAAAGCTGTAAAATAACGTGAAAAAGCTATAAGACAGAGATGGATGCCATATATCAAATGAATATAAGTGAGATAGAATGGGTAGCCCTCTGACGTTTCGCGCGCTCATTGGCTAATACTCACTGAGGCAACCTATAAAGTTAAGGGACCTTGAGCTTAAGTAAGTAACGATACTTTTATTGCTCCAGTGGCGTATTAACAATTTTTTTCGAGGAAGAGGAGGGTACTCTAAGAAAATTTCGAATCAAAATACTTAGTTTTTACATAAATGACCCGGACTATAAAAAAAGACTTATTTTAGAATTCCGTTAATAGGTAGAGAGTCGCAATAGGATATTATTGATATGTATTGATGCATTGCATTAGTGGAAAGGTCACGTGACATACTTTTTATCACATGATTCTTTTTTCTAATAATAACTATTTGCATCATAAGGGATACCAAACCATGATTGTCAGAAATATTGGAAAGTCGCGCGTGGGAGCCAAACCACCCGAAAGACTTTAAACGAGCGTTCTCTGCAGGGCGACTGAAATGCAGATTTTTTATGGTCGTATTCTGGTTCCTCGTTTTCGATATGATAAGATAAACCAGTGAAACAAAACTTTATCATCTCATGTATCATGAAGGATATCAGATTTAAGCTTTGCTTTGACCACGGGAGCTTCTGTGTAAGTGCTGCTATTTATTCTTGAAGTGTATTATTTAATATACATGAAGAAAGGATACTAAGGATAGCAAACAATACCAAACCATAATTGCGCGTGAGTCTGCAGGGCGAGTGAGATGCAAATTTCTTATGGGCATATTCTTGTTCTTCGTGTTCGATATGATATGATTAATACTTTCTGGCATGGTAAAAATAGATCAATAATTTCCTATTGCGGCTCTCTATCTATTAGTGGAATTCTAAAGTACCCTCCACTCCACCGAAAAAATTTGTAAATACGCCACTGGAACAACTAAAGTTTCGTTATTTACCTAAGCTTGCTAGATAATTCTGTTTTATTAATTGGAGTACCAGAAATCAAACTATACTAGTCGTAAATCATTTTTCCGTTTTTTTTTGAAAATTTTCTTATGTAAGTGTATGAATATATATTATGATTGAAAAGAGAACACGTACTCGATTTCGGTAAAAAAATACCTATCATGTAATTTAAAAAAGTTCGATGACGTATTCATGCTCACGCCGATTTAGTAAATACAGAATTTTCTGAACCAGAACATAGAGAATTTTATGCCATTTAATAATATATAGGTTTATACCATTTCTGCTTGAAAATAAAATTGCTACAAAGCGGGGCGCTTTAAATCAAACAGACTGTATACGAAGGGTATCTTTTGGGAAGTGAGTGTTGAACACATGCAATTGTTTTATAGAAACCTAGAAAGCTTGCGTTGTAGTTGAACATAACCTATCCCGAGTCTGCATCGCAGTGGCGTAGCCAGAGTTGGCCCTTGAGGGGGATATAATAGTAAAAGAAAATCAGCGGGCTTGGCTCTCAAAGTATACCTATAGTAACTGTTTATTTAGTTTTTTTTTTAAGATTATATGGAAAAAAGTGCAAATATTAAAGAATTCTGAATAAAAACAATATTTTTAGAATACTACTCTTTATTCATCTAAAACATTACAGAACAAAATCTAGGCGCCGTGGTTTTTTTGCCAATTCTTCAAATATTTCATCTACTTTAACTGATATTTCCCGGTGTAACATAATGTATAGGTACTTGCAACTGACTTCTCAAATAAAACGCAAAATTCATCTGTTGCATTGTTTCGAATTCTTGTCAAAGCAAAAACTGCATCATCATTTACTGCAATTGCTTCTTTCAGATCAATATCCATTTTTTGTAGAATTCGAGATAAAGGTAAACCAATGTTAAAAATTTGCTCAACAATATGCCATAAAATCTCCCTCTAGAATATTACTAAGCAACATTGGAGCATCGCCTGAATCTTCCCAAGTAGTAATTTCCCGCAATGTGTCAACAACAGATTCGTACAAATCTACAAAATCATTAACTGCTTTATACTATGAGGTCCATCTGGTGGCGCATAATCTTTTAAGAGTTTTGGAGGAAGTAGTTTCTTCTGACTCGTCGATTTTTTCAAGAAGAACGCTTTTACGTTTTGGCGTCTTTAAAAAGTCGTATGTACGTTTCATAGTACTAAGGCAGTTCTGATCTGAGAAACACTACTAGCTTTTGATATAACTAAATTAAGACAATGCGCAGCGCAGTGAACATAAAGAGCTTTAGGATACTTTCGACGAATATGTGATTGCACTCCCGAAAATTTTCCGGACATGTTACTTGCTCCATCATACCCTTGGCCTATTAAATAATTTGTATCAATGCCGCAGTTTCGTAAACAATTCAAAATAGAATTGGACAACTACTCGCCTCAGACCTTCAGCAGGTACAAATTGTAAAAAGTCTTCTCGTATTTTATTTTCATCATTCACGACATTCACATACCTTACACATAATGTGATTTGTTCCCTTGTCGATATGTCTGTTGTTTCATCTACTAAAATTGTAAATGCCTGCGCTTCATTACTTTTGTCAACGAGTTTTTTTAGCATGATAGCATTGATGCTATCAACTATTTTATTTTGTATCTGCGGGCTGAGATGTCGCTTGCTGGATGTTAAGAGTATTCTTTAGGGCATCATCTCCGTTGGCTCTATACTTCAATATTTCTCTAAGATTGCCTTCATTAATCTCATTTTCACAATGTACATCAATTTGTCCGTGGTCTCTATGGCCTCTTAGTGCAATCTCTTGTTTTCCACATAAGATAATCCCTTCAATAAGAGGTCTTATTTTGTCTCTATTTTCCCTTGCTTTTCTTCTTTCTTCCCTTCTGCAATTTTCTTCAGATTTTCGTAAGAATTTATCGAGTCTGTGTGGTATCCATGCAATTGGTGTGCATTAAACATCTACAAATAGATAAAAACACGTTTAATACTTATTTACTTTACTATGTAAAGCGACGACGTATTAAATTGTAATTTGTTTTCGCCATTTAAATGTTTTTCCATTTTTTATTTTCATACATACCTCCTTCGAAATTTCTTTTTAACCAGTGCACCCAACTCTTGAGAACCAACTCCGCCTGAAGTAGAAAAAAATACGCAGTATTTGCAAAATGCTCCTTTCTCTTTTTCTGAGTAGACAAGCCATTCATATTCGATAAACCATTTGTGTTGAAATTTAAGTTTTAGTTTTTTGTCTTGATATTTTTCTATCACGGGAAATTTGTACGAATTCGGTGGGCACCACAGTGACTTAATAACATTACTATCCATTTTTTTCTAGAGTCCTCTGACTTTAATACTATATTTCTCGAAAACTACCGAACCAAATTAAATATTTTAAAAACGAACAAATAGTAAATTTATTTCTACATATAACAGTAAAATATATTATTTCTAACTAATATACTTTTATTTTTATAGGACGATACATAATAAAAGGTACCCATTTTTAGGGACAATTTTATCGAGAGTGAGTTAAATATTTTTTTCTCAGAAAGTATATCTCATATATTTATGAGATTTTTGTAGGGGTTAGAAAGAAACCTTGCGGTTGCTATCCTATTAGTTTTCGGACAAAAAAGTGTTTTATTTAAGATATATATGAAAAAATAGCGAACTATGCGTTCTTGTTCATTAATGGAGATAGCTTCAAATTTTTTTCGCTAAATTAACACATTTCATATGTAGACATTATTTTCTTTAAACAAATGTTCCGAATTTTAACAATAAAAGTGCAATAACAAAAAAACCAGTTTTTTGTCGAAACCGCTTGTCATCAAAAATCGTTTTTTTGTTTCCGCATTTTTATTATTAAAGTTAGGAACATTTTTTTGAAAACAATCATGTCTACACATGAAAAGTGTTGATTTAGCGGAAAAATCTTGACGCTCTCTATTAATAAACAAGAACACATAGTTCGCTATTTTCTCACATAAATATTAAATAAAACGCTTTTTTGTCTGAAAATTAACAGCATAAGAACCGAAAGGTTTCTTTTTAACCCCTACAAAAATCTCATAGATATATGACATACACTTTCTGAGAAAAAAATTAGTGAACTTACTTTCAATGAAATTGTCCCTAAAAATGGATACCTTTTATTGCGTATCGTCCGATAAAAACAAAAGTATACCAGTTAGAAATATAATATTGTAACGTTCTTTTTAAAATAATAACAAAAGTGCTGTTTAAATCGTCTATTAATAATTAATATTTATTTACAAACACTAATGAATACACTATAAATTAACGCTATGATTATAAACCACTAAAACTATTATGAATTTCTAATACAACATTTATCTTTACATTTACTATTTATTTCGTGATACCCATTTAACTACTCGCTGTTGACTGCCTCTTTTTATCGGCGAAGTCGATTTTATACCCTCCTATAATCGTACTAGAAGCCGCTAGAAACTACTATATATTTCTAGAATAACCGCGTCTGTTTCACAGGCTTCGTGCGATGAGTAATCCTCTCGATTTCTGTAGAATATTCCATTTGTTGTTCGAGAAGAGGTTCTTTCTTTTTCTCTCTTGTTACAATATTATACTGTTATATCTAGAAATGAATTTACTATTTACTCGTTTTTAATACCGTGATATCAAAAATTATCTTGGTCAAGGGTGGTTATGGAATATAAAACGGTTGTCTTAGTTTGAGTTTTTGCATCTTTATTAGTCAATTATCATTATTATTAAGTCAAACTAAGACAACCGTTTTATATTCCATAACTACCCTTGACCAAGATAATTTTTGATATCACGGTATATATTATGTAATTACACAGTAAAAAATGCAGTGGTGGTGAAAAACATATTTGGTGTGGTGAAATATCTGAGTGTGAATTTCTACACTCATATGAATGAAATTAACAACCAAAATTAACACGCAGCAACAATTTTCTTATGAGTGTTATCTTAATTTAAAAAAATGGGTAAAAATAATGTTTTTGGTGTACAAATCATTTGAATTTGGTAAAGATATTCTCGTTAGTGTAAGAGTCATCTTTCAGAAAATGTATTTCACTATTCTAGCATGTTAACAGCAGTAAAGAGTGCTAATGAGATTGCCAACAAAACCGATTTAACCCTCGCGAGTGTCATCCACCGAACATTCATCTCCAACGCGAATAATCACAATTGGACGTGAGACTTTTATTTACTGTTTGTGTTTGAATGTAGTTAGTTGTCTTTGAAAGTCACAATGATTTTTAAGATTCAACTAGCCAATAAAAGTAAATATGTTAAAATAGAAGAGGATGCATCTTTCTACGATATTGTGCAATTAGGTAAGATTTTAAGACTATAATTTCCAGTCCTGGTTGTGTCTATTCAGCTTTTTCTTATGTAAGAGTTTTAGCAGCCATGTTGATCCTTTGTAATTTCAATCATCATTATGCATAAATATAAATAATAATGTTTACGTGAATTATGGATAAATAATAGATAAAATTATTTTCAGATTTTTGGTTTACAAAGAACCATTTAAGTGTAAAACCGTTTCTGGTTCCTGCTATGTAGTACCTACATAAGTATATATGTGATGAAGTATCGAGTGTTTTTTAAATTTGACGTCGAAGGCGGCTATGGTTAGTTGATTGTGAACGGATCTTGATCGTATTAATAAATGTCATTGTCAAAACGTTCAAATTACTCACATGTTTAAATAATTCACAATCGACTATTCACAGCCTACGTTGACGTCAAATTTAAAAAAACACTCGATATATATGTCGGTATAGTAGGTCGGTACTTGGAGACGGCCGAACTCAGCTTAAAAAGATGGCGCACATGTGTTTATAAAACTAGAGTCACTGCATCTAGTCACCTAGGCCAGCTGGTCGATCAGAGTACCGCAAACCGCCGCCATATTGGGGCAGAGAAGGGTGATTTTTAATAATGGACAAACTAAAACCAAGTTTTACGTGTTTGACATATTAGAGGTTTGATATTTTAGAATAAGAAAAACCTTTTAAAGTAAACGTAGATTTGATTAAATGCTATACAGAACAAATAATGAACAATTTCGTGCTTCGTTTGCCCCAATATGGCGGCGGTTTGCGTTACTCTGGTCGACCAGCACGGCCTAGGTAACTAGATGCAGTGACTCTATATAAAACGTGTGATTATTAACATGTGATTACAGACATTGCGATTAGTGACATTAAATGTCGTTTCTATAATTACAGGTAAGGTTTGTAATGTAAATTAGAATGTGTAAATAATTTTAATAAAACTTTAATTACAGAAACTCATAGTTACAAATGATAAACACAAACAGTCAACTTTGAACATTTTTACATTGGGTAACAAAATTAAGAATTCATGATTTTCAAATAATGAAGGAAAATCATCACAGTATGTATTTACATTGGATTATTTAGATTTAGAATGTATTTATATTTTGCATTTTGTTTTAAAATAAAACTAATATTTGTGTGCATTATTTTTTTACTTTTTTCTTTTTGTACACTCCAATAAATGATTGTAACCACTATAATTGGTTCCTTTTCCATTAAAAAAATGTTCCTTACCATTATAAGCAATAATTTTTACACTAAAAGAATGGGAAATTAACACTCAGTTCGTGCATACTTTACACTCAACAAATGTTTTCTCACACAACAATATGGTTGTCATTTTTACACTCAGTGTCCATGACTTTAACCTGCATTGAAGGTTAAAGTTGTTATATATTTTACCACTTTTAAGGCCAATGTTATTTACACTCATCAGTGTGGATAAATAGGAACCACTCTGGGTGTTATTTGAGTGTAAAAGTTAACACTCCATTTTTTACTGTGTAGGATATCAAGCGATACTTTAAATCCGAGAAGATGTATTATAACGCCGAGGCGCTAGCCGAGGCGTTATAACATCTTCGAGGATGTAAAGAAGCTTGATCTCCGTATTGCTTAAGTTGTTTTATTTTATTTCGTATTTCAATCCTAATTTCTCCCTTTTAAAATTCATCCGAATTTATTGTATAAAGAAGCAAGTTGCCTTGTCTGTGTCAACATACGCGTAACCAAGGATATAATAAGCAGCATGTCACGTGTGGCTGTTATGCAACATCAAATGATTTTTACGTTGCCAACAACAACGGAGATCAAGAACGTCACTGGCACCAAGAATATCGATAATATTGCTTGATAGATTTTGCAGAAGATATGCTAAAGTAAAAGATGACTGGACCACGATTGCGTCCGACTCTTAACGAATTTTTTTGATATTTCACGACGAATATGAAACCACAAAAAGTTACTTCTGAAAGTTATCTGAGCAAATTTACTGTTGCAAATTGCTGACCCACGTATGACGTATCTTCTTCCTTAGATAACTCAAAAAAAGGCGAGGTACGAAAAAGTATAATAACAGTATACCACCCAATTTTTCAAAACATGATTAAGCTTAACTGGAGCTAGTAAGGAAGATGGTATAAAAACTTATATTCTAGTTTTCATTAAAATTTAATGAAACTGAACGATGACACTGAACGTCGTTGAACTCCGGTGTCATTAATAACGGAGATCAAGATATACTTTATTTTACTAATTGTAGTATATAAACATTTGTTTGAAATACGAAATGAAATAAAATATTTTATGTCCGATTGCACTATAAAGTACTGTTTATTGTATTGTTTTGCGGCAGTGAACTGGCTTATTATTGTACTTGTAAAATAAAGTGGTAGTAGTAAAATGAAGTATGACAACTGTATATTACATGTCAAATTTTCTTCTGTCAAAAATAGATGTCAAATTTATAAACTGATTTTTTTTTATAATTAGCCAATTTTAGGAATCGAACATAAAGCTTTGTATGCAACTCTTACATAATCGGACCTTATAGACACGCCCTTTTTATAGGCCTTACTCGCTTCGCTCGCTCGGCCATAAACTGGGCTTGTCTATAATGTCCTACATTATGTACTTGTTACATAAATAGCTATTATTTAGTTCAGTAGTTCCCGAGCAATACGCTTTCAAAGTCAGAGGGCTCTAGAAAAAAAATTGGTAGTAGGTATATCTATACTGCCATCTCTTTTTATAAAGTTGCCTATATCATTTTTGTTGTCTGAAACATGTTGATAAACAAGTGTACTTCCTTCGGAGCTTCCACTGCTCGCAGAAGTTCCAGAATAGTCTTCCTTTTCCTGTGTATTACAATCACCGTTAGATTCCCAATCTCTCACTTTTCGTTTGAAAAATCAGTCAATTTTAATTGCATTTTAATAAAACTTTAGTGTACTATCTGCAGAACTAACACTAACCGAATTAGTCACAGTAATGAAAACAAAAAATAGTAAGAATAATAGAAAACGAAAAATATCCATGAAAGAAATCAAGAAATACGCATCATTGCATAACGTACAGCCGCGCAGCTACAACTAAACTAATTTGTTGAGACTCAAGACTAGACATGCTTGAGCTTGCAAGATTCAGCCGCCCGGCTGATACAGGTAAGGTAACTATGGCAACGGCACGCGATACTTACGCAACTGTGGATATGGTTTATATTATATTTATGCCAGTATTTATTTTTGTAGAAAATACATGTCGATGTGGTTTTTTATATTTTGTTACAAAGCATGCGGGAGAATTTATATTGAAGGAAATAATATGACCAAACTTGAAAATTTAGATTTCGAAATATGTAAATTGCTTGATCCCAAAACATTCTAAGATTTCTAATTTTGTCTGGTTATGCATTTTCATAGTTGAAGCTATTCTTTTAAGTTTTTGACCCTTGGGGGGGGGATATATCCCCCCGTGGCTACGCCACTGCTGCATCGACGTATGCATCCGTAAAAGGATGAACAGGACTGTTTCAATATGGACAAGAGTCTATTAAAGATGGAAATTGCTCTGAACCTGTCTTCACGGTAGTTAATGAAGAGCACATCGGGAAAATCAAAAAAATTATGTTGGAAGATTAGCGAATTCTTATTCTTCAGATACCGAAGGAGTTTAACATAAGCAAAAAACGTGTTGGAGAGATCTTACACAACCATTTACATATTGTAACGTTCTTTTTAAAATACTAACAAAAATGCTGTTTAATCGTCTATTAACAAGAGAAATATTATTTACATACACTAATTTAAGCTTAACTAATTATTTAACACTATATAATTATAAACTGTTAACGAACTTAAATGCTAGATATTTACAAACTAATTTGAGGACTATTTATTTTTTATTACAACATTTATTAAACATTTATTTATACACTAACATTTGACTATTAATTACACAAAGCACATTTATTCGATTCACCGGTTGAACACTAATTGGTTCTCTTCTATCCGCGACGACGATTTATATCTCCCATATAAACGTTCTAGAAAACGCTGGAACATACTCGTGTATTGTACCTCGTCTAGCAGCCCGCCGATGTGTCATATATTTCGAATATTGTAGATGGACCGGGAATCTTCTAGCATGTTCGCCGCGGCGTATAGGGGGTTTCCCATTCGTTACAATATAAACAAGGTAAGCGCTCGCTGGGTTCCTAGAATGTTAATAGCGATCGACCCACTTCGACGAGTGTAATGTTCACGCCAATTTCTGAAAATGTGCGGGGATACTTCGGATCCAATTTATCGCCGCATCGTAACATCCACTGCAATCTGAATTTACCAGTACGACCCAGAATCAAAGCTGGAATCTATGCAGTGGCGAAAAAAGAACGAAAAGCTAAGCTTATGGTAACCAACTTCTGGGGCTGCAGTGACATATATCAAATTGATTACCTCTCCAGAGTTTCTTCGATGACCGGCGAATATTATGCGGGTTTTTCATGATAATGTTCCTTCCTACTATGCTCATGTCCGAAGCATGTTGTGAACGATGCAGGGTTTGAGAAAACCAACCAACCACCATACAGTCCAGACCTAGCCCCAAGCGATTTCTATCTGTTTCCCAATTTGAAAAAAGAGTTACGTGGTAGGGGATTTCAAGATGAAAATGAGATGAAAGCTGTCGTTGAAGAACATTTTGCAGGTAAATCTTTTGACTACTTTTTGCACGGGTTAGAATTGCTTATAATCGCTGTCAATGTTGTATTGTTGTTAAAAGGGACTATATTGAAAAATAAAAAACAAAATAACTCACACCTTTGTATTTTAATGCCTTAGGCTCACTTCCCGTCAAATACCTGTCGTATATCCAGACCTAGCCCCAAGCGATTTCTATCTGTTTCCCAATTTGAAAAAAGAGTTACGTGGTAGGGGATTTCAAGATGAAAATGAGATGAAAGCTGTCGTTGAAGAACATTTTGCAGGTAAATCTTTTGACTACTTTTTGCACGGGTTAGAATTGCTTATAATCGCTGTCAATGTTGTATTGTTGTTAAAAGGGACTATATTGAAAAATAAAAAACAAAATAACTCACACCTTTGTATTTTAATGCCTTAGGCTCACTTCCCGTCAAATACCTGTCGTATATGCATGTTTAAGAAAATTTTGTTTGAGCAAGAATATGATTATATCGCGGGACAGAAGCTTTACCCAGACAGCACACTTTGTCTTAAAGACATCTTTTTTATGTTCATATTATGTCTGAACGCCTGAAGATCAAAAAACGACGTCTTAAAGACGTCTTTTTGAAGATATCTGGAAAACAACAAAACCTGGACATCCTTAAGACGTCTTTTAAATGTCTGTTATGTTCATTTTAAAATAAAATGAAATAACATATATCATTACTATAAAAGTGTTTCCTAAAACCTTTTCTGTTTCTTACATTTGCTTATTTATAACAATTTATTATTAAATAATTTTATGGATCCTAATTTTATGAATAATAAGGTACTAATGATTCTTTACCTGCCATTCGTCAATAGTCTATAAAAACCTAATGGCCGGTTTCACAAAACCTGATTAAGTTCTGATTAGCTTATTCGTGATGAAATTTGAAATGAACATCTTCAAGCAGATGTCTTAAAGATATCTTGTTGAAGACTTCTTTAAGATGTTGTGATAAAGACGTCTTTAAGATGTTGTGATAAAGACGTCTTTAAGATGTTGTGATAAAGACATCTTAAAAGACGTTGGGTTTTGTAACAATGGACGTCTTAAAGACGTCTTTAAGATAACATAAGACGAAAATGGACATCCATAAGACGTCTTGAATATCTAAACTCCACATCTTTTAGATGTCTTTAAGATGTATTTGTGCTGTTTGGGTAAATGAGGCACAATTCCGCAGAATCCGGGACGCCCGGCAATCTTGCCAACAATACTATAAACAGTAGGCCAAACTGCAGAAGTGAGGGAAACAAAGTCTGCTGTAGGCGTTCCCAGAAAAAACCAGTGGCCACCAGTGGTAGAGGCACTACATCTAGTCACCTAGGCCGGACTGTTTGATCACAGTACCGCAAAACGTCGCCATATTGGGGCAGAGAAGAGTGATTTTTAATAATGGACAAATTAAAACCACGTTTTAACCTGTGGCTTTAGAAATTAAATTGGATCTTTTCTTCTTCTGTTTCCCACTGCAAAAACGTGCAGTGATAAAAATTATTTTTTTATTTTATCTATACAGATTTTATTATAGGAGTTACATCGCCCTGCAATTAGCACTTAATAAAAACAATATAATTAGCGAAGGTGATTTTCCCAAGTTGTAAAAACATGCAGTGATAAAACTTATTTTTTATTCATTATTTCATTATAATAAATAAATATTTAAAGTTTACTAAAGTTTCTTTTACTAAAACCAAAAGGCAATGACTATGACTTTCCTTGAAAAAACGTTAATTTGGTCATTTTTTTTAACTTATACAATCTATATGCAATCATTAACTAAAAAAAGTTAATTATGTATTTATCTACTTCTAATCAGAACTGTAATTAATAATATATTTAATATTAATTTGTATATATCCTATCGAATTGAAGTCAAGACGCTGCACAAAACGCATGCGTTAAGTTCAGGATTAGTTTAGTGATAACTCGGGGGTTAGACGCTTGTCTAGCATTAGCCATGCATTAGCGTCACTAAGCGGTGATAAGTGAAATGTCAAAAGTTGTTGTAGACGATTCCTCAAAAGCACGCAAACCTACTCTTACTAGGTAAATTCAAATTCATTGCAAATACTTAAACAATTTCTTGCGTGTAACTTTACATTTATTCTTCTTAAAATAAATATCATAAGTGTTTGATCAAGGATCTTTCCTTGTTAACTATCAGTATGTCTCCGTTCAAATACCAGATCAATCGCCTGTCTTCAGATGAGTTAAAGTATGAATTGGCCATACGAGGTATCACTGAGGCTGGTACTGTTGATAATATGAGGAAATCTTTGCGATCCCTGCTTAAACTAGAAATGGAAAATAATATTCTTGATTATCCTACGTATCCTTTCACTTCCCAAGATGATATTGACGCTTTATCTTTAACTATCGACGACATGCAAGGTTTAGTAAACAATTTTGATCCCGCCGATAGGTCATCTTCTGATAAGATATCGACAAGAATTTCTTATTCTATTGGTAGAATTAATCGGTGTGTTCCCAAAACACCGGAAGATAAAAAGACTAAATCCCTACTCCTCGTATCTATTCTAAATTTGAAATCTGATTTCGAACGGAAACTCAAGGTTCACGATAGATCATTGATAAATCAATCTTTGGGCATTCCTGATTTAGATCTCTTGACAATCTCTGATGATACCAGTAGTGAAGACGAAATTCCGTCCACAGTAGCTAATATTCCTCCTGATAGGAAGCTTGTGCCAATATCACGCTGGAATCTGACCTTTACTGGAGACGATCGAGGCTTGTCGTTAAGTGCTTTTTTGATTAGAGTAGAAGAGATGCGAGTGGCTCGTAATGCCACTGAAACCGATCTTTTTAATGGTGCGGTCGATTTGTTTAGCGGAAAAGCCTTAATTTGGTTTCGCGCCAACAAAAGGTATGTTTCTGATTGGAAGTCTCTGGTCGTCCTTCTTCGAAAACAATTTCAACCACCCGATTATAATGACCGACTCTTTGCCGAAATAAAAGATCGCACTCAAGGCCCCAATGAATCGATGGGTCTGTATTTAGCCGTTATAGACAATCTTTTCGCACGTCTTACCATCGATGTCCCGGAACGCACTAGAGTTAAGATTTTACTGAAAAATATTTCTCCATTCTATCAGACACAACTGGGTCTTAAAAACATAAATACTTGCGAAGAATTACTTCAAATCGGACAAATTCTAGAAACGCGAAAAGCTCCAGTTGAGTCATTCCAACCTCCACCTTTCCGTAAATCCAATTTTAAATTATTAGAACCGGACTTAGCATATTCTACCTCTTGTTCTAGTCAGATCGATGAAGTGAAGTCAGTTAATTCTGCCTCCTGCTGGAATTGCCATAAACTAGGACATAATTATAATAACTGTAATGCCCCAAGACAGAAATTTTGTTTTCGATGTGGCAAGACTAACGTCACTGTCAAAAGTTGTTCTAAATGTTCCCATTCGGGAAATGTCAATCGGAGGTATTGAAAGGTCGTGCAATACACCACACTCCTAGTAAAACGACCGCTATACTCGATTATATAATCTCGCATGCAAGAAATGACGAACGCCCTTACCTGGAAGTTGAAATTCTTGGAGTTAAATTTTCCGGTCTTCTTGATTCGGGCGCTTCCAAAACTATTTGTGGTAAACTTGGTTGGCTACGGCTACAGCAATTAGGGTTAACGCTGCAACCTTACCCCACAACACTTACAGTCGCCAATGGAAATTCCTGCTCGTGTATTGGTGTAATGCAAACTCCAATTACGTTGCTACACAAGACTTGTCTCGTTGACATTTTAATTGTACCTGAGCTTCCACATTTGTTAATATTAGGTATTGACTTCTGGAGAGCCATGAATATAATTCCGGATTTAAAAAATGACGTTTGGCACTTTTCAGTTGATCCTCCTTTCGGTGAGATTGCTAGCATCGAAAGTCAAACTCTTGACAATTTACTCAAGTCCAAATGCAATGTAGAGCCTATTAAACTAGGTTGTACAGATGCCGGACAGCACGAAATTCGTTTATTACCAGATATACAACCTATCAAACAGAGGTACTACCCTGTATCTCCTTACAAACAGAAAATCATTAATCAAGAAATCGATAGAATGTTAGCGGAAAATATTATTGAACCATCCAATAGTCCTTGGAGTTCTCCGGTTTGTCTGGTCCCCAAAAGGAGCGGCGAGTATAGATTTTGCATTGATTTTAGACAGTTAAATTCCGTTACCATTAAAGACGCTTACCCCTTACCACATCTATCTCATATTCTAGATCAGCTTAGAGATGCTCGTTTCCTTAGTACGCTAGATATTAAATCCGCATATTGGCAGGTAGGTCTCTCTGACTCGTCCAAAGATTATACTGCATTTACGGTCCCTGGACGCGGTCTATTCAAGTTTTGTCGAATGCCTTTTGGTTTAACAAACGCCCCGGCTACTTGGCAACGCATCATAGACATAGTTCTTGGTGCGGATCTTCAACCGTCGGTCCTAGTGTATCTTGATGATATAGTGATTGTCTATCAGACCTTCGAGTCCCATTTACAAACGCTAACTACGGTACTTGATCGTTTATTCAAAGCTGGTTTAGCTGTTAACTATGAGAAATGCAAGTTTTGCCGTTCCGAGTTAAAATATTTAGGCTTTGTCGTCAGTAAAGATGGACTTCGCCCTGACCCTGAAAAGGTTAGTGCCATCCTAGATATTCCCACTCCGCGTAATGTCCGATATTCGACGTTTTGTTGGTACGGCCAGTTGGTTCCGTCGATTTATTCCCAATTTTTACATTATCATAGCCTCATTGACCTATCTTACTAGGAAATCTGTTCGTTGGAGATGGACTCTCGAATGTGACAGTTCATTTAAGAGTATTAAAGAATCTCTGGTTTCTGCCCCAATTCTTAATTGTCCCGACTTCGAACGGAAATTTATCCTTCAAACTGATGCTTCGGCTTTCGGATTAGGAGCTGTCCTGTCTCAGAATTTCAAAGATGGCGAACGCGTTATTTGTTTTCTCTCTCGCTCACTGTCTTCTCAGGAGCGTAAATATTGCTCAGTTGAACGCGAATGCTTAGCAGTCATTTGAGCTGTTGAAAAACTAAGACATTATTTTGAAGGAACGGAATTTGAAGTAGTGACTGATTGCCATTCTTTGCTATGGCTTAATCGACTCCGTGATCCACAAGGACGCTTGGCGCGGTGGGCCCTACGTCTTCAACCCTATCATTATTCTTTAGTTCATCGTAAAGGTAAAGATAATGTCGTTCCTGATATGCTCTCTCGGTCGGTACCTGTTGTCGATTATATCAATTCCAAAGATGAAAGCAGTGAATGTTCAGATTCATGGTATCGCCGCATGTTAAACCGGGTTCAGACTAAACTACACAAACACCTCTCATGGCGAATCGTGGGTAATCGTCTCTACAAGCGCATAGAGCCAAGATATGTTGAATTACTAGATGACTTCGATTGTTGGAAAGAAGTAATCCCAAAAGCCGATAGGGAAAATCTAATTAGCGAAGCACATGACTTGCCTTCTTCGGGACATTTTGGCGTATACAAAACATTAAATAAATTGGTTTCCCGTTACTATTCGCCGAAGATGCGGTCTGATGTAGCCAGCTACATACGTAAATGTCGTGTTTGTCTCAGTCACAAGTCTGATCATCAATCCCCCCAGGGACTGTTGTTAAGTCGACCCTATGTTTCCCGACCATGGGAATTGATTTCCGTTGATATTGTTGGTCCACTTTCGAGGAGCACTCAAGGATATTCTTATATACTAGTCGTTGTAGATTATTTTTCGAAATTTCCCTTCTTTTTTCCCCTCAGAACGCCCCATGCAAAGAATATTTGCAAACTTATCCAAGATAGTATTTTTATGTTAGTCGGAGTCCCATCCGCAATAGTTGTAGATAACGGAGTACAATTCCGAAGTAAAATGTTTCGAGATCTGATGATTAGTTATAATGTTCGTATACGTTATACGGGTAATTATCATCCACAAGCAAATCCCGCCGAAAGGATTAATCGAATACTAAAGACGATACTTTCGTCATTTGTCGAAGAGAATCATAGAACTTGGGATTTAGTTTTACCCACTTATCCGACAGCGCGAGTCTGGATTTCGCAAATTGTTCGACGACATTAAAGTTAGACTGCGTCACGCATCTGAACTTAGTTCGACACGTTATAATTTACGACGTAGAGACGTTAAGTTTGTGATAGGTCAACAGGTCTATAGACGTAACTTTGTATTGTCCGATGCCGCAAAATACTTTTCCGCAAAACTAGCTCCGAAGTTTATCGGGCCATTTATAATTTCCAAAAGAGTGTCACCTTGGACATATTCGCTTAGAAGTTTAGATGATAAACCCCAAGGGGTTTGGAATGTTAAAGATCTTAGATCTATTTCCGAATAGGATCTCAATCTCTTCAGATCATGTCAAAGAATTTCTAGGAAATTCTTTGGTAAGTTAGGGGAGAATTATTACGGGTCATATTTCCAACTACTTCTCGAAGCTTGTGGATCGTTATTTAGCAACTATTATTTCTTAGCGCAAGTTGTTGGTTTGACTTGAGTATTTTTTTATAATGTTTCATCAAGTCACCAGCTTTACTAGTTTTTGGTTTCCTTGGTATTTTTTTTGATGATCTAAACTATCTGTCAGCTGGTTGTGGTTGCAATTTCGCGGAATTATAATTTGTATATTACCCTTGAATAGGGGATATATCCGTGAAATTGTTAATTGGCGAGTTACCGTTTTCTGAATCTCATTTCTACCTTTTCGTGCTCGCTAATCTCTTGAAGAGGATCTGCAGCTAACCACAGTCACCGGCTACTTTGATGTAAGCTACCTTATATCGATAATTTCTAAATGTATTATTTTTGGAAAATAAGATTTCTTATTTTCTTACTTCTTTCTAGTTGAAGTAATAATCTCCCGACATCATCAACCAAACCGTTTATTGTTTCCAATTGCCTGTTTGTCTATAGCCATAAAATCCTCACTGAGAGGTAAGTGGTACAGTTGGTTTCAAAATAATCGAGTACAGCCTTTTTAAGTGGTATAAATCATGTTGTCACAATGACAAATAAAATGTCAAAGTTAGTTGTCAACTTATGTCACAAAACATAACCTAAATAAATAAAGATCATTTTACATTGTAAAAAATTTTCATAATCATGGACTACTGATTTATAAAGTGTATTCGATTTTTTTGAAACCAACTGTATTGGTTAAAGGTATTGATTTTATGTTAAATTCATTTTTCTCTTTTTAGGGTTCTTGGTTTTGGGTTTCTCTTTAAGTTTCCCTTTATTGCGTTACCTATTGTTGTTATTGGTATTATTCAAGTACTCCTCCAATTCCCCTTCTTTACCGCTACTTTGCTCGAGTACAGCTGTAAGGTTACTTTAGTGGAGACAGCGCGACCTGCATGGTGTGTTGGATTCTTTCCAGATAAGTGCCGAGAAAGATACATTTATGATGAAGAAATATACGGACTACCCTTTTTTTGGTGTTTGGCATATCTTATTCAACTCTTTGATTAAGACTTATAACTGGTAATATTGAAAACTGGACAAACCCTAAGTAATCCAGAAAGACCATATCCTTTTCATTGCGGAATAATTAATCCATTGCTATTCTATATGTAAAGCCGAATGATACCATAGCGCTACTCAAGAAATCATGAATATTCGTATATCCATGAGAGTCTTAACCTAGAATGTCACATAACCTTTAAGTCAAGTTTGACATTTGCCTACTTTTAAATTGACAACCTAAATTAATCATTCTTGAACTAAGCCTACTATCGGTCTGCCAAACTAATCAGTCCTATTCTATTGTTACCTTAATAATTTTATCATACCTGTAACTTATTTCATATTACCGTATACAATTATACCAACGAGTTGAAGCCCTTAGTTGGTTCTCTTTTAATTTTATTTACATCAGGTACTATATACTCCACTATAGGAACAGCAGCTTTTTATTGAGAATAAACTCGTAGTAAGAGCGTAAGTATCTGTAATCCCATTGTATTTATACGTTCCGCATATATTTGTCTCGAATCACGTTAAAGGGTGTATCGCAATAACGATTGAAGCTGATTGATGCCCTTTTAGAACTTTGGGGTTCATTCTCGTTTATGGACGCAGTCGTTTACTTAAACGAGTGGCGCACGGGTTTTTCTTTTAGCTGAGTTAGCTTTGGGCAATATCGCGTTGACTGCAATCATTCACTTTGATACCGTACTATATACCCTGAGGCTGTGGCAAATTGATAATTTTATAATAATAGTTTAAATATTATTGCACTTGAAACTGTTTTGTTTACTAAAATGTATTGTTATAATAGTTATTTGTGTATTTAGTGCGCGAAATGCTACTTTGGTGGTCAAGAATGAAAGTTTTTTGACGATGCGTAGCCGAGTCAAAATTTCATTCGAGATAACCAGTCATTTCAAGCGCGAATTGCACATAACGTTTTTTTACAGCGCTACACTTATTACAACGTGGAATTAATAGTTCAATGCCCTTGTAAAAATAATCTGACGTTTTTCCTTCAAAATGTTCAATTACAGCTTGCAACTTCGTCCTTAAAACGACGTCCCCTAAGGTCTTTCTTTAAATTGGAAATTAAATAATAGTCACTAGAAATCATTTCCGGACTGTACGGTGGATGATCCAATGCATCAAAGCCGCATTCGCGAATGGCAGCGTGTCAAATTGCGGCAGTATGAACGGGTGCATTGTCGTGTAATAATCGAACACCTCTTGTCAATTTTCCTCGACGTTTTTCACAAATATTGTTTTTCAATTTTTGCAATAAAGGCGCGTAAGTTGTATTGCGTTCTTTAAAATTAATTAGTAAAATGCGTTCACAATTCCAGAATATTGTTGCCATAACTTTCTTTGTCGATTAAGAGACTTTCGCCTTTTTGGGACGAGGTTCATCGGGTCGCCGCCATTCCATCGATTCCCTTTTGGATAGAAGATCATAATACAAAACCATTGTTTCATCTCCAGTGACAATGGACTCCAAAATCGGCTTTGGGTCGTCTCCACACAAGTTTAAAAACGAGCGCGCACATTCGACGCGACGTTGAACAGCAGAAAGAAGACGCGGTTACTCATCTTGCACTAATTTTATTCATACCCAAATGGCCATGAAGAATTCGGCGAATACTTGTTTCCGAAATGTCAAACATCACCGCTAACTCCTTAACTAGGGGGTCGAGCACTGCCGGCTGAACTGAACGGCTATAAACGCTGTAAACGCCGCTTCATGCCGAGGTAGTGCAGCCTAGTTGTTAAGGCCTTACAGCCACCAGTAGGTATTCCACCCATTGAGATGCCTCCCACTCCTTTTTTTTGAGCACGCCTACTGCTCTCTGATTGGCTATCCCTACTCCTGTAGCTCCTCCCCTTGCTTCTGATTGGTCGACGCCATTTTGAATCGCCATTTTAAATCGCCATTTTGAATAGCCATTTTGAATCGCCATCTTGAATCGCCATTTTGAATAGCCATTTTGCATCGCCATTTTGAATAGCCATTTTGAATCCTCATTTTGAATCGCCATCTTGAATAGCCATTTTGAATCGCCATTTTGGATCGCCATTTTGAATAGCCATTTTGAATTGTCATTTTGAATCTGTCAATTTTGAATGTCATTTACATATCCGCCATTTTGTATCTGTCATTTTGAATCTGTCATCTTGGATTTCCCGCCCTTGGATTTGAATTTTTAGTACTGCTACTGCCATCTATCGGCGACGTCATGTCATCGGTATAGTAGATTCCTCTCTCTCGCTCTCGCTTGGTTCAGGCCCTCTCTCTCGCTCTCGCTTGGCTCTGACCCTCTCTCTCGCTCTTGCTCTGGCCCTCTCGCTCTCGCTCTGACCCTCTCTCTCGCTCTTGCTCTGGCCCTCTCTCTCGCTCGGCTTTCGCTCTGGCTCTCTCTCTCTCTCTCTCTCTCTCTCGCTCTCGCTTGTAATTTCCAACTTGTCATCATTTCCCGCCCTTGGATTTGAATTTTTAGTACTGCTACTGCCATCTATCGGTAACGTCCTGTGATCGGTATAGTAGATTTCTATACACCTGTAGATAGGCAACCTGCTACACTTTTTTATAAAAATCAATGGATCCAACGAGTTTCGAACCAGGGTTCGTAAAGTACGTCTGTTTACAAGTCCATAGCTTAACCCCGAGACCACGGAGCTTGTCTTTTAAATTACTGCATACGAGTTATTTATAAAAATGCTTTCACGTATATTTGATTAAATACAATTTATTTAAAAATAATTCCCGGAAAATATTTATAAATATTGTACATTAATAATAATAATAGGAAAAATGCTTTTTGAATCCTAAAGATTTATTTAAATAAAACTTAAAAATAAAATAAAATTTTTAATACTGACGCTCGGTTAAATATGTTTTCTAAGATTATCCGAATGTGCTAATTACATACAAGACAATTAGTCAGTCTTATATGAGCTAATCGTGAAGAAAGTCCAATTTTTCTTAATGCATCTCAAATCACTTTGAAACAATTATTTACTTAATTATAATTAAAATACAGAGTTATATGACTAACTTTATCTTATACTAGTTAAATATTAAATTATTTCACAAAAACTTAAATTCTTTTAGCTACAAAATCTACGGTTTCCTTTCCTTCGAACATGAAGCAGAACATAATGATAATTGTTTGTAAGCTACGCTTAGATAATTGTTTACTTCAATCATTATTACTAATGTGTGAATTACGTACAAGACAATTATAAGCCAATTATGATTATTATCATGAGTCATTGAGATGAGACAATTAGTCAGTCTTATATGAGCTAATCGTGAAGAAAGTCCAATTTTTCTTAATGCATCTCAAATCACTTTAAAACAATTATTACGTATGACTCGAGTCAGTTTAAATTAATTATAAATCTAAAAAATACATTTTTAAAATTAGGATGTAACCCCGAGCTGTTAATGAAAAGCAATTAACTCGTTTATACTGTTCCCCAAATTAGATTATTAGAAAAACAACCTTTCTAATTGCTCGGAAATTAACTAAAAATGACAACTTAACAAATTACATAATACATGTTTAGTATTTCTTATATATTTTTAATATTGTTTGCTTGCATAACTTTTGACGTGCCTAAAACTGATATATAAACTGAACGGTTTTTAAAAAGAAATCATTGTGAAAGAGTTTTAGGAATCATCAAGACGCTATCCTACCTTCTCGTGTAAGTGTTTTAATTTTTAATTAGCTTATATATTAAAATACTATCTCATTTACGATATGTAATATGTAAATGTTTTAGATTGACTTTATTACAAAACTTTAATATTATAGCAGTATAATCAAAATGGATATCGTGAAACTTTTCAACAGTATAGCAGAAGATAAACCAATTGTATCCACAGAGGTGTTAGAAATCAATAAGGCTTATAAGATTTTAAGTCTGAAGGACATGGACACCAGATATGGAAGATCGATTTTAGTCGAGTTAAATAATTGTAAAATATTTCTACCAAAGAGATATAGCGAAAAAGTCGATAAGACTCTTATAGACGAGATCAATAGATTAGGTAATTTTTCAGTAACTATGACATCATTCAAAACATATGGCAGACATCATCAGAAGACGCCGGTGCTTGAGATGAAACAATTAGAAAAAGGTAATTTTTTTTTTAAATAATTTGATAAAAATATCTAAAAAGTATAAGACTCTAATTACATATTTTATTCTTTTACAGACTAAACAAGCAACCACCAGTAGTAGGATGAACTGGAAGTAGATGACTTTTTAATATTTTTCTATATTTAAAAAAATAAATAAATAAATAAACTTTTTATTGAATCGATGTTTAATTTCTTTGTTTGTAGTTGGAGGTTGAAACTTTTTTTCATGCTATATATCACTACACAATAAGATAATAGATATAATATTTCATAGAAAACGTTTATTATGAATTAATATCAGGAGAAAATAGTATACTATTTTTCGTTTTATTTTTAAACAAAAATAAGCAGTATGCTTTAGTTGTATTAGTAAATGGCTTGACCGATTCAAGCTGTAATCTAATATCTACAGAATCTTTAAAAACTCTCTACCCGCTCTGAACAATCAATTACACAAACTGGATGAGTTTCTGACGTATAGGTAGATAATTCCAAATTTTAATCCGTTTTCATTAATGAGTAGACCTAACATAACATTAGTTTCACCGTAGGAAGAAGGACCGCTCAGAATTGCTCTACAGGAAACAGTCTGACACTAGGTTATTCAGATAAAATATTACTTACAAATCGGAAAGGATATCTATGAAACTCGTGCTGAATTAAATGTAGGAACCTGAATGCGTGGCAGCATCCGTCGCTATTGCATCAACCGTTTCTTCGCATAGCTTTTAGTTTATCTGTGAGAAATTCTATTTTATTTAGTACATAAGGCGTAGATTAGATTATTAATCTACCCAAAAGATTCACCAAACATGGACCTGCTAAATGCCTGCAATTCACCTACCCTATCAGTATGTCGTACAATGCAAACATTTAATATTATTATTAAAATTTTATAAATAAAAACGATAAAAGAAGTTTATAGTTTTCATTTATTTTTATGTTAAACATATACGGTAGCAGGATCTAGATCGATGTATACAAATTCATATATGACAGAAATGTTATGTATCTCAATACATACCTAAAACGTATTCTTCGTATATTCAGTAAGAGCTACCCATTTTTTTCTAGACATTCGAATTTTGAACAGCTTAATAATATGTTTTCTCATTTAATCATAATTAGGTTGACTTTATATAGCATTTTTCAGGAAAACCTTCTTCAGAAAAACCCTAATGATTATTTAATTTACATAAAAAAAAAATTTAAAACATTTGATTACACAATAATCCCATTTTCGATACCTTCGAAATATAAGTCTATAACATATGTTTGTAATAGGTCTTTATAACTTTCAAACACAGGGTAGTTACCTCTTGCAAAATTTACAGTTATGAGAACCCTGAAAACTTAACCTGGAGAAATAAATCAGATAAATATTTTACTTTTATTGAAACGATAAATTTGCATACTAATATATGAAAATAATATAATGTATAATGCCTGATAAATAAAATTGAAATTATTCTTATTCTTTTACAATGAAATTATTCTTTTACAATGAAATTTGTTTTGAAAAAACACGATGAAACGTTATGTATATTAATGCAGGAGTTCTGTTAACGCATTCGTTATTTAGAGATTCACTTATAAGTACACTATCTATTTAGCTGATTCAATAAAAATTTCGTTATTTTAAAATTCCTAACGAGGGACCTACTGATAAGCGTTATATTATACCAGGTACGTATGATACTCTACTACTGATTGCATACCTGATGAACGCAGTTGTACAAAGTAATATAGGATATACGTTACAGAGAAGTTTAATTTTCCGTGCAACAAATGACCTATATATATATTTTATGTACTACAATGCTGACATTAACATATTTAGCGCATACCTGTTGAACATAGCTCTACAAAGTAATATTTAAAAGACTTAAAAGGCTTATATTTTAGAGATCGGATACAGTCGCATATATTCCTGTATATTACCTCTAAATTTTACTTTAACAATACATGTAGTCAGGTTTGGCGTAAATAACAATTAGGGATATCAAAACCATACTAACTAAACGCTAACATAATATGCTCTACAGGTCAAACTCAATTAATTAACCCTGGGGCTATACATCCTTAGACTAGAAACAGTCTTGAAACAAAAATGGCTGAGTCCACCCTGTTAGACAAGAAATCAGAGTATGGGCGTGATAAATAAAACATATAAAGTTATTTTACAAACATTTATTTAGTATACATAACATAATACAAGAATATAGATCATAAGTTGTTTTCTATGACGACTGTTGTAGTTCTACGGGTCTCTGAGTCGTCGTATGCCCTCGCAGCAATACTAATACGTATAAAGTCCGACGACTGACTCATTGGAACTGTACCGATAGCCCTTTCCTTGTTCAACTCTTCGTTACTATCATAGTTGGTAAACGAGGAACCACATTCATCAATACCCAATTGCATGGCTGAAGTCATATCTTCTTCTTCTTCTTCTGTCTCAACGATATCAGTAGGTCCATTTGCTTCCTTTACCAGAGCTGTCTTTACAACATCTGCGTTATTATGTACGTTTTTAAATGCCTTTTATAGCTGTCGATGCGTGAAAGATATTTGAAGCAATTAGAACACCGGACTTTGATTGATTCGTGAACGCTTTTCGTATGTCTTTTAAGCTGTCAGAGCTTGAAAAAGTTTTGACACAGCTAGAACAGCAGATTCTGTTTGAATCGTGTATGGTTTTTACGTGTCTCTTGCAGGTGAATGGCCTCGCGAAAGACTTGAAGCAAACCGGACACTGTATTTTGCAATCCTGTCGACCAGAGCCATTCTTTTTCTTACGCTGCTCCATCTCGACTAATGAAGGAACAGGAACACTATCCGTCTATTTATACTGATCGACCAGAGCAATCGGTTGTTCTATCCTACGTTGAGAAAATAATTATACTATGTAAGCTTAGATACGCTACATATGATTGCGAGACTGAGTATAAGCATAAACCCTATACTACAGATTTTTATCCTTTTTTCATTATATCTACTACAGCCGAGGTGAAGAATAGGTACATTTAACATGCGTATGCTACAATTATCTAATTTCTAGTTTTCTAGACGTAATGTAATTTTGAACAGATTTTAACCCTTTTCGTTATATCTACTACCCTTGTAAGCGATTTCTACATATACGTTCTTATTGTTTATACACCATATAGATATTCGTAGCATCTAAAGTAAACTCTTATTTAAACGTTATTTTACAATATATCATACATTTCAGCAGCTCGTATGATTATCCGTCTCTATCGTAACCCAGTATGTAAGGACATTATGTTAAATACTATCTCATACATGTAAATAAACATTTCTCTAAAGAGTTTGTTAGGTCACCTAATCTGTTATAATATTACTATGATATTAGATCTCGTCGATTACAGTTTTACCATTAGGACATACTTAGTAGGTTATATGTGCTAAGTAAAATAATAAACAGATATTTCGAAAATTTTATGCATTCTTGAGAGAACGGGGTATAATATTTAAAAACACACTGTAGAAAACATATCAGCAGAGAAAGGGAATACATAAATACAGTATGTTTTGTATGATGAGTTGTCGTCAGTTTAAAAGAAATAAGTTCGTCGCCATATTTAAACGTTATTTTACAATTGAGAGAATTAGTGGTGACGTAAAAAAATGGCAACGTCGCAACTTTTCCTTTCCAAACAAAACAGAAACATAACCACACTTTGTTGTACTAAACACGTGTGAAAGTGTGAAAGTACAGCAAACGTGATTTCCGTTGTCGTTACAACGTGTGACTATTCAGGAATTATATTAAAAACCGAACCTTCATATCCTGTAATATCCCAAACGTCCAAACTCCAAAGTATTGACAGGATGGTGATGTGCTTTGCGTGTAAACATTACAGTGACCAAAGAAAATGTCGGTTTTTTAGTTTTCCACGAAATGTGGAACTCAGAAATCAATGGATAACTGCTGTAGGGTAGGTCAAAGTGAATCATCTACCATTTTGAAAGGTATAAAAACCAATAATATTTCAGACGAACAGATCGGTTGCCTTCACAGTGGTCTTTGTTGTGTAGTTGTCATTTTGTTAATGGGAATAGACAAAATGGCCCTTCCATATTTGAAACACAACAAAAAGAGAGTGCGAAACGACATGAGAGTGAAATAAAAATCCCTAGGACTACAACACCAAGTCATAGTCCTGAAAAGAAGAAAGCACGGTTCGTATAAATAGAATGTTCCTTCTGATGTAAGAAAGTAAGATGAATCATTTCTCGTCATGTTTTAGAAGTAACAATAATCATCAAAAACGACCAAAATCTGCAACAGAATGTCAGGAGTCATCACTAGCTGTCCCACTTGATGTTCAGGATGAAAGAGACAGTCAGGTATATCTAAATAACAATATTACATATAAAGGTAACTCATAGGTATGTTGTACAATATAATCTTAAGGGGATACTGCCACCTGCAACATCATACACGCCAGTTTCTACGCCATCTGATAGCCGCGTATCGTCAAGATTATCCAGTGTTGCTGAAACGTTACACCAGTTATCCCTCACTGGTGGTGTTTCTCCAGACAGTGGATCATCACTGCATGAGGCAGAAAATTATTTCCTCAGGAAAGAAAAGGAAGAACTGAGAGCTCAGTTGAAGAAGGCAGCAATGCGTTTTGAGGACATAGAACATGATGAAAAACTTGTGAAAATGTACACCGGAATTCCAAATAAACTGTTGTTTGATGCACTTTTGGAACTATTTGAGAATATAACTTTAACATATTATCTTGGATGGTCGGTTGTTAATATCCCAAGACGTACGCAACTATTAATTACGTTAATGAAGTTACGATTAAATTTGCTTCATGCAGATTTGGCCTTCCGATTTAAAGTGAGTTCAGCAACAATCACCAACGTGGTTTGTACGTGGGTGCATGCTCTGCATGAAGTTTTGTGTGAACAATTAATGAAACAGATTCCATCAAGACAAAAAAACCAGACATGCCTGCCAACCAGTTTTAGCACCTTCACAAACTGTAGACTTGTACTTGATTGTACGGAAATGGCATCATTTAAACCTGGAGCTCTAGATAAGCAGAAAATGACCTACAGCTCATATAAACACAGAAATACATGCAAAGGTCTTATAGGAGTTGCACCAAATGGCGTGATTACGTTTGCAAGTACACTATATCCAGGGTCAGTATCAGATAAGCAGCTTGTAAAACATTGTGGAGTCCTACAACAAATGGTACCAGGGGATTTAATTTTGGCAGATAAAGGGTTTCTCATAGGAGAATTTTTGCCTTCTGGAGTAAATTTAAACGTGCCTCCATTTCTCACAACAGTGCAATTCACAAGAGAACAGGCTATCCAAACGAAGACTATAGCGCGAGCACGGATTCATATTGAAAGAGCTATAGGGCGCCTAAAATGTTTCGACATTTTAGATGCTATTCCACGCACTTTAGCCCCATTAGCTGGAACAGTTTTCCAAGTATGTGCTGCGTTAACAAATATGCAATTCCCAGTAATAGCTGATATTTTTGATAATCAACAGTAATTGTAAACTTTTATTTATTTAGCTCATATGATAATACACATATTATAACCAAGGCACAAATATATATATATAAGTACATACGTATAACCTATGTAAAAGTTTTTTCTCCCATTAAAAAAGGTATATATTGGGCGAAGTAAAACTGTTTTAATTTATTTAACTCCTGGCTAAAGTCCTCTGCAAATACTACATGCAACAGGGATTCTGTGGGCGTCCATATATACAAATAGCATTTTTGCTTGTGGGTTAATGCCAACTGTCCTTGTATTTGTATATAATACTCATGTTTTTTATTTACGATCAATTCATCGTCTTCACTAAATTGGAGGATATAGTTGTCTCCCTTCTTTAATCCTTCTGTCAGCGACAGCTGACGATATTTAAAAGGGCATTTAATTTCCAATATCCCATCGTCTTCGACAAGACCATCAGGAGATGCTCCGAGGAAACCACAAGCATCAAGCCACAGTCCAGTTGGGATGACTTTCAAATGAGTTGCTGTTTCAAATTCAGAACGAGCAACTTCTTCATGTTCCCTGCCCCACTGTATAGCCTTGATGTGGTCAAGATTATCATTGCCTGCAATGCAAATTATATACCAACCTATATACATGGTATACAGGTATACTTTACCCGATAATCTTTGAAATAAAGTTGCAGTGTATTTATTTGTCCGAATACGTGATAATATCATGTGAAAATTGCTTGCTGTCAAGCGATTTTTTCGGGCCATTTGCCAGAGGGGATTTTTCCACTGGCCTGTCGTTTGTTTTGCTATTTCTGCGCTAGTTTCCTGGCTTACTTCTAATTTATTTCTAATAAACGCCTCTTTATTTGCGGCCTTGTGGTACTCTGGCGAAAATATTATCTCTTCTACATTTATAATATGAATGTAACTTTCATTTTTCGGTTCTTCTTGCAACAGCCATGAAAAACCAACTGCATCTCCATATATTTTTATCTTTTCTGTAAATGCTGTTACTTCATTCACTGTTGCGGGTCTAGAAGTGGCACGAAACGAGGTATTGCCGGGGTACATATCCTCAATTGCTTGGACCTTGTCTTCTCCTTTTTGTTTAATAGCACTCCATGAGCATGACTTGTCTGTTACTGAAATATTGTGGTATGCAAAATTTGTGATGGCTATCATATGATGGCACATATGCAATCCTTTGGGGCAGGTGCAGTGTACCGTTTGAATTTCATAATCTGGTGTTAGCTTAATCTAAAAATTCCAATCCAGTAGTAGATGTACGATTTATAAACATAAGATATATTATATTCTTACCTCAACGTCGTAAACACGGTCTCTCATACTCGCTTTAACTTGGCCCTTCATGATGCGCACCGAATCTTCATAAAATATTTTAATAACGTGCCCAGATTCATATGCATTTTCACCACGACTGTTCAAGTTACGATCATTGAAATATTTGAATATTGCGGACATTTTCAACACATGTGTACTAGCCATACTTGGTTTCACAACGCAAAATACTAGAAAACTTGAAGAATAATGATCACCAGTGAAACGGACGGACGCTTCTTGCTTTCTACAAAGCTATAACATAACCTCGCATACACGTGGACGGCCGTGCACGTGGCATACACAAACGAAAGGATGCGCTGTTGCCACATTGTTTGACATTTGTGACGTCACACTAATTTGGTGAATACATCATACATTTTCAATAGCTTCGAAATACGCAGATATGTAATAATATACTATATACTCTTAAAGAAATAAGTTCGCCGCCATATTTAAACGTTATTTTACAATACATCATACATTTTCAATACCTTCGAAATACGCAGATATGTAATAATATACTATATACTCTTGTAGGTTATTCAACGTATCTATAGTAAACTCTTATGATTAATAATAATCTGTAACCTTATTGTTTTTTATTACATCACAGGTTAGAGCATACGAATATAATTTAGGTTAGATTAGGTTAGAGCCTACGAATACATTTTTAGGGCAGAACGTAGGGAGCAGAGTAAGTACAAAACAACATACTTTCATACAAGAACGTTTATTGATACGAGTAGTTTGACGCTACTTAAAACATAATACATAACTTATATATATAATATCTATTAAAATAGTACATTTCGTATACACTAATAATGGTACTACATACCCGACTATAAAGTAAACATGGTAAGTATAACAGCAGTTTAAAAGAATAGATAGTAAATATAACTATATCTAATTATTTTATAAAATACTATGTTAACTAAGAGGTTATATACAGAATATATACGCCTGTATTCGACCTCTAAAGGGTTCATAAGACTAGACTAGACCAGACCAGACCACACCAGACCAGACTAGAGCAGACCAGACCAGACCATACTAGACCAGACCAGACCATACCAGACCAGACCATACCAGACCAGGCCAGACTATAGATGATAGATAGTAAAATCATGAACAATTATACCACCTGTAATATAATAGAGCTTACTTGATATTTTAAAATTAGTGGCTGAATCTAATTATTACAGAAATTCAATTGTAGAAACTGAAGATGTAATCTTTAAAACATCTAAAGTTAGAAGTTTTTAGTAGTCAGGTCAGATTAATAGAGGGTGTTATAATCAAATCGTTTTTTTAGAAACTATTTGTTTTGTAAGATTGGCGCCGTAAAGAAAAACAACATAGCTGTAAAGACTAGACCAGACCAGACCAGACCAGACCAGACCAGACCAGACGAGACCAGACCAGACTAGACCAGACCAGACCAGACCAGACCAGACCAGACCAGACCAGACCAGACCAGACCAGACCATACCAGACCAGACCAGACCAGACCATACCAGACCAGACTAGACTAGACTATAGATGATAGACAGTAAAATCATGAACAATTATACCACCTGTAATATAATAGAGCTTACTTGATATTTTAAAATTAGTGGCTGAATCTAATTATTACAGAAATTCAATTGTAGAAACTGAAGATGTAATCTTTAAAACATCTAAAGTTAGAAGTTTTTAGTAGTCAGGTCAGATTAATAGAGGGTGTTATAACCAAATCGTTTTTAGAAACTATTTGTTTTGTAAGATTGGCGCCGTAAAGAAAAACAACATAGCTGTAGTCTTGATTTTTAAATTGAGATAGCTCGGAACAAAACGATGAATACAAAGTTTAGAAGTTTATTTCAAAATTCTGTGATAAAAACATTAATTCTTCTTTACTTTACTTTAAAACCCAAGATTGCATGATAAATCAATATAATATTAATATAAATGATTAAATTAAATGAAGCAATCTAGGTTAGACTCCCAAAAATTATATTAAAGTTATAGATTTTAGACTCCGGTTGTTGCAAAGATTCAAGAATCTTTCTAAGGAGTTTCTAGTCTAAGGATGTATAGCCCCAGGGTTAATTAATTGAGTTTGACCTGTAGAGCATATTATGTTAGCGTTCAGTTAGTATGGCTTTGATATCCCTAATTGTTATTTACGCCAAACCTGACTACATGTATTGTTAAAGTAAAATTTAGAGGTAATATACAGGAATATATGCGACTGTATCCGATCTCTAAAATATAAGCCTTTTAAGTCTTTTAAATATTACTTTGTAGAGCTATGTTCAACAGGTATGCGCTAAATATGTTAATGTCAGCATTGTAGTACATAAAATATATATATATAGGTCATTTGTTGCACGGAAAATTAAACTTCTCTGTAACGTATATCCTATATTACTTTGTACAACTGCGTTCATCAGGTATGCAATCAGTAGTAGAGTATCATACGTACCTGGTATAATATAACGCTTATCAGTAGGTCCCTCGTTAGGAATTTTAAAATAACGAAATTTTTATTGAATCAGCTAAATAGATAGTGTACTTATAAGTGAATCTCTAAATAACGAATGCGTTAACAGAACTCCTGCATTAATATACATAACGTTTCATCGTGTTTTTTCAAAACAAATTTCATTGTAAAAGAATAATTTCATTGTAAAAGAATAAGAATAATTTCAATTTTATTTATCAGGCATTATACATTATATTATTTTCATATATTAGTATGCAAATTTATCGTTTCAATAAAAGTAAAATATTTATCTGATTTATTTCTCCAGGTTAAGTTTTCAGGGTTCTCATAACTGTAAATTTTGCAAGAGGTAACTACCCTGTGTTTGAAAGTTATAAAGACCTATTACAAACATATGTTATAGACTTATATTTCGAAGGTATCGAAAATGGGATTATTGTGTAATCAAATGTTTTAAATTTTTTTTTATGTAAATTAAATAATCATTAGGGTTTTTCTGAAGAAGGTTTTCCTGAAAAATGCTATATAAAGTCAACCTAATTATGATTAAATGAGAAAACATATTATTAAGCTGTTCAAAATTCGAATGTCTAGAAAAAAATGGGTAGCTCTTACTGAATATACGAAGAATACGTTTTAGGTATGTATTGAGATACATAACATTTCTGTCATATATGAATTTGTATACATCGATCTAGATCCTGCTACCGTATATGTTTAACATAAAAATAAATGAAAACTATAAACTTCTTTTATCGTTTTTATTTATAAAATTTTAATAATAATATTAAATGTTTGCATTGTACGACATACTGATAGGGTAGGTGAATTGCAGGCATTTAGCAGGTCCATGTTTGGTGAATCTTTTGGGTAGATTAATAATCTAATCTACGCCTTATGTACTAAATAAAATAGAATTTCTCACAGATAAACTAAAAGCTATGCGAAGAAACGGTTGATGCAATAGCGACGGATGCTGCCACGCATTCAGGTTCCTACATTTAATTCAGCACGAGTTTCATAGATATCCTTTCCGATTTGTAAGTAATATTTTATCTGAATAACCTAGTGTCAGACTGTTTCCTGTAGAGCAATTCTGAGCGGTCCTTCTTCCTACGGTGAAACTAATGTTATGTTAGGTCTACTCATTAATGAAAACGGATTAAAATTTGGAATTATCTACCTATACGTCAGAAACTCATCCAGTTTGTGTAATTGATTGTTCAGAGCGGGTAGAGAGTTTTTAAAGATTCTGTAGATATTAGATTACAGCTTGAATCGGTCAAGCCATTTACTAATACAACTAAAGCATACTGCTTATTTTTGTTTAAAAATAAAACGAAAAATAGTATACTATTTTCTCCTGATATTAATTCATAATAAACGTTTTCTATGAAATATTATATCTATTATCTTATTGTGTAGTGATATATAGCATGAAAAAAAGTTTCAACCTCCAACTACAAACAAAGAAATTAAACATCGATTCAATAAAAAGTTTATTTATTTATTTATTTTTTTAAATATAGAAAAATATTAAAAAGTCATCTACTTCCAGTTCATCCTACTACTGGTGGTTGCTTGTTTAGTCTGTAAAAGAATAAAATATGTAATTAGAGTCTTATACTTTTTAGATATTTTTATCAAATTATTTAAAAAAAAAATTACCTTTTTCTAATTGTTTCATCTCAAGCACCGGCGTCTTCTGATGATGTCTGCCATATGTTTTGAATGATGTCATAGTTACTGAAAAATTACCTAATCTATTGATCTCGTCTATAAGAGTCTTATCGACTTTTTCGCTATATCTCTTTGGTAGAAATATTTTACAATTATTTAACTCGACTAAAATCGATCTTCCATATCTGGTGTCCATGTCCTTCAGACTTAAAATCTTATAAGCCTTATTGATTTCTAACACCTCTGTGGATACAATTGGTTTATCTTCTGCTATACTGTTGAAAAGTTTCACGATATCCATTTTGATTATACTGCTATAATATTAAAGTTTTGTAATAAAGTCAATCTAAAACATTTACATATTACATATCGTAAATGAGATAGTATTTTAATATATAAGCTAATTAAAAATTAAAACACTTACACGAGAAGGTAGGATAGCGTCTTGATGATTCCTAAAACTCTTTCACAATGATTTCTTTTTAAAAACCGTTCAGTTTATATATCAGTTTTAGGCACGTCAAAAGTTATGCAAGCAAACAATATTAAAAATATATAAGAAATACTAAACATGTATTATGTAATTTGTTAAGTTGTCATTTTTAGTTAATTTCCGAGCAATTAGAAAGGTTGTTTTTCTAATAATCTAATTTGGGGAACAGTATAAACGAGTTAATTGCTTTTCATTAACAGCTCGGGGTTACATCCTAATTTTAAAAATGTATTTTTTAGATTTATAATTAATTTAAACTGACTCGAGTCATACGTAATAATTGTTTTAAAGTGATTTGAGATGCATTAAGAAAAATTGGACTTTCTTCACGATTAGCTCATATAAGACTGACTAATTGTCTCATCTCAATGACTCATGATAATAATCATAATTGGCTTATAATTGTCTTGTACGTAATTCACACATTAGTAATAATGATTGAAGTAAACAATTATCTAAGCGTAGCTTACAAACAATTATCATTATGTTCTGCTTCATGTTCGAAGGAAAGGAAACCGTAGATTTTGTAGCTAAAAGAATTTAAGTTTTTGTGAAATAATTTAATATTTAACTAGTATAAGATAAAGTTAGTCATATAACTCTGTATTTTAATTATAATTAAGTAAATAATTGTTTCAAAGTGATTTGAGATGCATTAAGAAAAATTGGACTTTCTTCACGATTAGCTCATATAAGACTGACTAATTGTCTTGTATGTAATTAGCACATTCGGATAATCTTAGAAAACATATTTAACCGAGCGTCAGTATTAAAAATTTTATTTTATTTTTAAGTTTTATTTAAATAAATCTTTAGGATTCAAAAAGCATTTTTCCTATTATTATTATTAATGTACAATATTTATAAATATTTTCCGGGAATTATTTTTAAATAAATTGTATTTAATCAAATATACGTGAAAGCATTTTTATAAATAACTCGTATGCAGTAATTTAAAAGACAAGCTCCGTGGTCTCGGGGTTAAGCTATGGACTTGTAAACAGACGTACTTTACGAACCCTGGTTCGAAACTCGTTGGATCCATTGATTTTTATAAAAAAGTGTAGCAGGTTGCCTATCTACAGGTGTATAGAAATCTACTATACCGATCACAGGACGTTACCGATAGATGGCAGTAGCAGTACTAAAAATTCAAATCCAAGGGCGGGAAATGATGACAAGTTGGAAATTACAAGCGAGAGCGAGAGAGAGAGAGAGAGAGAGAGAGAGAGAGCCAGAGCGAAAGCCGAGCGAGAGAGAGGGCCAGAGCAAGAGCGAGAGAGAGGGTCAGAGCGAGAGCGAGAGGGCCAGAGCAAGAGCGAGAGAGAGGGTCAGAGCCAAGCGAGAGCGAGAGAGAGGGCCTGAACCAAGCGAGAGCGAGAGAGAGGAATCTACTATACCGATGACATGACGTCGCCGATAGATGGCAGTAGCAGTACTAAAAATTCAAATCCAAGGGCGGGAAATCCAAGATGACAGATTCAAAATGACAGATACAAAATGGCGGATATGTAAATGACATTCAAAATTGACAGATTCAAAATGACATTTCAAAATGGCTATTCAAAATGGCGATTCAAAATGGCTATTCAAAATGGCGATCCAAAATGGCGTTTCAAAATGGCTATTCAAAATGGCGATTCAAAATGGCTATTCAAGATGGCGATTCAAAATGGCGATTCAAAATGGCTATTCAAAATGGCGATGCAAAATGGCTATTCAAAATGGCGATTCAAGATGGCGATTCAAAATGGCTATTCAAAATGGCGATTCAAAATGGCGTCGACCAATCAGAAGCAAGGGGAGGAGCTACAGGAGTAGGGATAGCCAATCAGAGAGCAGTAGGCGTGGTCAAAAAAAAAGGAGTGGGAGGCATCTCAATGGGTGGAATACCTACTGCCACCGCCTAACAACAAGGAAGACCGTTGGGTATCGCTGACTATGAACAGTGATATGCGATCCTAGAGATTGCATCCTTCTCGTTGTGGCACTGTTGAAACTGAACCCTGCGGATCTAGACTGGAAAGTCGATAAACATTCCCCAACCCAGCCGTCGTGTCGTGGCTAAGGGTCTGCACTTGGGCTAACGATGCCGGCAATAAGGTGAACCTCAGGTCACACCATTGCCGATATACCATATATGGGTATCTCTGCGGTAGTCATGTATTACGGGGGTTATCTGTGCGGGGGATCTTGGCTTAACCGCCCGGATAGAGAGGAGACAACCTCAATAATAAATCCTAAATTCCACGGTATTGAGACCAGGCCAACGGGATGCGTGGCTGTCTAGTTGATCAGTTCCTACTGGATCCTCCCTTGGGCACCGGGCGCCCCCCATTGTATAATAGCCATTATTTATTTTATTATGTTTTAGATTTGTGGGAATTATTATGGTCACTGACGATATTAATATAAAACCTTTACTTATTTCAGAGAAGGACTCTAGTAGCGACTCCCCGACTAAGCTTTTTGAGCCCATGGAGGCGGAACCAATTCAGGAGACAGAGTCGTCTGTCAGGCCTGAAGCGGAACCGTCAGATATGGGTCAGGAGGTTGCAGGCAAGGAGACTGAGAAACTGCAACCCAAGAGACTTTCTGGGGCCCAAAAGAGAAGGGCCAAAAAAAGAAGCAAAGATTAGGCAGGGCACGTGGACGAAGGAGAAGCCCAAACCTAAAACAACTGTGAAAGAGGAAGAGAAGGAAAGTGAGAGTACCAAGAGACTCCGCTCAGACTCTTTGACCCCGAAATCCAAGCAACCGGCAAAGAAGCCCAGGAGCGATGAGCAGACTGGTCAATACAGTGCAGCAACGAAAGGGCTAAGAATGGCGGTGTTGGACAGACGCTATCCAGACACCCTACTGAATCAAGAGCAATCGGACTGGATTCAGGAAAAACTTATCACTGCTCTGGATCAGACTCTTTCGGGAAGTCCACCGCAGTTCGAAAGCTCGAGGTACACGGGAGGTGTTTTATGGATCACGTGTGCCAATGAGCATACTAGAGATTGGCTGCATAGAACCATCTTAGACTGGGGAGCGCTGATTGAAGAGGTTGAACTTTCAGTGGTAGAAGCTAAGGATCTACCCAAGCGCCCCAAAGTTCTCGTCTGGCTGCTTGGGCTAGTCGACGAAAAAGGTGCCAGGACCCGACTTGGGCTTTAAAACCCAGGGTTAAAAACGGAAGACTGGAGACTTCTTAGCCAAAAGGTGGACAAGGAAGGAGTCATCCTGGCCTTCTCCATCGATGGTGCCTATCTCAAGGCCCTTGAGAGCAAACAGCTCAAGGCCTTCTATGGACTGAGGACGGTTACCTTCAGGACCATCCAAAATGTCCAAGATGTTTAGGGTACTTCAGATAAACCTCCAACACAGTAGGGCTGCTTCGGCGGCCCTATGTAAGATGATGGAGAGCTGCGACATTGCCCTCATCCAGGAACCTTGAACTCATCAAGGTAAGGTAAAAGGTCTCGGGGGAATTGGAGGGGAACTAATATACAGTAGATCCTCAAATAGACCCAGAACCTGTATTTTAGTTAAAAATAACATCAAATGTCTGCCGCTACTGCAATTCTGTTCTCAGGATATGGCAGCAGTAATGCTAACAAGTGGAGGAGGACCGAGGAAGCTTATACTAGAATAGGTGTACCTCCCATTTGATGAACCGGATCCTCTACCGCTTAGGGCAGTGGATGAGCTTGTGAGACACTGCAGAAACTCTGGTCTGCAGATGCTCATCGGCTGTGATGCCAACGCACACCACCTCCCATGGGGCAGCATCGACACCAACATCAGAGGTGAGTCAATTTTACAATTCACTGTTGCAAATAATTTAGACATATTGAATAAGGGTAACAAACCAACCTTCGTAACCAGACGAAGAAGGGAAGTAATTAACATAACAATTGGTACCTCTTTTGTAAGTAACTTTGTTAGAAACTGGCAAGTATCTGATGAGGAGAGTTGATCAGACCACAGATACATTAAGTTTGAAATCACTGGGATTCAGCGAGTGACAGAAAACTATCGTAATCCTCGTAAAACGGACTGAGAAGCCTATAAGGTGGACCTAGACCAAAACTTAGCGAGTATGATAAGAAAGGTTCATAATAACCTTGAGCTTGAAATGGCTGTGGATCTGTTAACTGAGGCAGTCGTATCAGCGTATAATGAAAACTGTCCTTTGGTTGTAAGGGCCTCCAGCAGGAATGTACCCTGGTCGAATGAAGACCTTGCAGCCATGAGAAGTAAGAAAACTGTTTAACAAGGCTAAAATATCAGGTGATTGGGATAACTACAGGGGATCTCTAACTGAATACAATAAAGCATTGAGAGATGCCAAGAGAACATCATGGAGGAGGTACTGTGAGGAGATTGAAACTACTCTAGCATGTGCCAGACTCCAAAAAGTACTCTCAAAATACTCTCACTGCAATACGATTGGCACTCTGGAATCAGAACCCGGAGAGTACACCAAAACAGGCAAAGAAACATTGACCAAACTCACTCGGATACACTTTCCTGGATCTGTAATTACACAACAGTCGCCCTCAGACTGGAGAAACCAGATATCCCTTGATCCTGGTAACACAGCATCAAGGGAAGACTGGCAGACTGCAAGAAGAGTGGTAACTTTCAACAAAATCAAATGGGCTATAAACTCATTTGAAGCCTATAAATCTCCGGGATCGGACGGAATCATTCCTGCCATGCTTCAGAAGGGTTCGAAACTTCTTATAACAAAGATCTGCATGATACTTAGGGCCAGCTTGGCCCTAAACTACTTGCCAAAATCATGGAGACTTACGAGAGTGGTATTCATACCAAAGCCTGGTCGGGCCCACTATTTACAGGCAAAGAGATACAGACCAATTAGTCTTATGTCCTTTCTGCTTAAGACGGAAAGATTGCTTGACAAGCATATTAGTGGAGGTATACTGATACACCAACCGCTATGCAAGAACCAATTTGCCTATCAAGCTGGTCTTTCGACAGAAACAGCACTTCACTACCTTACCTGGAGAGTAGAGAAAACGCTCGGCCCTGAGAGGACGTGGCCTTGAGGAGACCTGCTGCTGGTGGATAGACTGCATGCTCAAAGGAAGTATGGTTTATTCGTCTGTGTATAACGAAACTATAATGGTCCAGGTAACGGGGGGGGGGGTGTCCTCAGGGGGGAGTTCTCTCCCCCCTGCTATGGAACCTGGTAATGGATGGTATTTTAAGGAACTTAAAAGACGAAGGATTCTCTTCTGTAGGGTATGCCGATGACCTAGTTGTCTTGGTGGAAGGGAAGTTTGCAGGTACGATCAGGGAATGGATGCAGAGGGCTCTGAAGGTGGTAACTGAATGGGAAGGCCTTAAGATCAGTCCCGGCAAAACCACAATTATACCCTTTACGCGAAGGAAAAAAGTAGAGGAGCTTACACCTCTCTTTCTTGGTGAAAAAGAAATCACCATATCGGGAGAAGTAAAGTATCTAGGAGTCGTTTTCCACGGCCGATGAACTGGCTAGGCAGGGATCTAGTGAGGCTTACATTGGCCCAGAACCTGCTTTAGGGATCCCAAGAAATGCTGTCCGAAGCTTTATCAGGGAAAGGATACGCACTCATCATGGAATGTACTGGAAGAATTGACCAGGGCATAATTTCAGCAAAACCTTCAACAAGGGGCCCTGCCAAAAGAAAGCTGCAGAACTTCTTAATCTAAGTAGGCCACAGCTAAAGACAACCATAGGGTTTCTCACAGGACATGCGACTGTCAAAGAACATCTCTGGAAAATTGGTAAATTCAATGGTGACCTTGCATGCAGGTTCTGTAGCAAAAAGCCAGAAACAGTTTCACACATCCTATGCAAGTGCAGATGCGCTGTGCAGGAAAAGGCAACACATATTCGGGAGTCTGACCCTAGAACCGGAAGATTTTCAGGCACACCCTGTAAAGGACCTGTATCTGTTGATTCAGGGGATATCAATTACAGATTGGTTGTGAGTTTACTTATTAGTAGGTATAGGATTTGTATGCACTTAAAAATGCTGAAATATGCATGCACTTAGGCACTATAAAACCGTGAAATATGCACTTAAAAATCATGAAATATGCATTTATTAGAAATTTTTAATAAATATATGCACTTTCATTATTAAAAAAACACCTGTTTAGCGTTATTTATATTTTATTTACAGAAATTATTTTAATTAGACATCCTATGCAATAATTTAATTAATGATATTTTCTAAACATAAGAGCGTTACAGTTCACAATGACGCACATTTTTAAATTTTCAAAAGTAAACATATGCCTATTATCCCTAAATATTGTTTTATATTTTGAGATACTCCGTTCCACATCACAAGACGTAATTACTTAAAATTGTTTAATTCTACAAGCGAATAATGTTTTAGCTCGTCTAAAATGTCTTGGCCAGATAATGCATCGTTTATGCTTTTAATTAAGTGAAAACCAGGATTTTTGTCTATAACGGATTTAAATTTTTGTTTTATAGTCAAACCCTTTTACTTTATTCAAAGAAACACCTAACAATTTTACATGCTCAAGAGATTCATCTAATGAATTTCCCTGACTTTCTAATTTCTGAATTACGTTAGCTAAATGCACAATGTTTGTCAAAACAAACAATAATTCTGCCCTCACCTCCTTAGTATTAAAAGCATCCTGTGCGTTGTATGCATAGTGCATCGTGTTTATTAAGTTTATTTACAAATGCTTTAATAATATCAAAATAAGTTGCATAATATTCTGCTGCAGAATTGCCCCACCTTGTTGGTACAGGCTCAGGTGGGAGAGGCACTTCTTGAGCAGTTTCCCTAAATATTTGTATGCGATATGGAGCTTTACAAACAATTTTTTTTACATCTGAAATTATAGAGTTTACGTTAGGATATATTTCCCGCAACTCTATGCATTGCATGGGCAAGACAAGTGGATCATTTTCATAAAGAGCTTGTAAGCCTACTACAGTAGTGGAGTACTGGAGTACTTTGTTATCATTAAATCATTAAACAATTTTGCCACAGAACAATGATTGGTGCTCTTGAAAGGTCCATTGCTAATAGATAGGATTTGGGATTGTTCTCCGAATTTAAAACGCCAATTATAACGTTAGCCACGTATCTGAAAACAAAAAATTATATTTTAATCAAGCAAAAATATTGTTGTGATTAAATATGTAACTAACAAAATAGAAAATAAAACATCCGTAAATTGCTCTGCTGTCTTTAATTAGTTAAATTTTACTAACAAAATGAAGGAAATGAAGTTTCTACGCACCTTCCAGTAGTGTCAGTAGATTCGTCAATGGAAACCCATATGTAGTTATTCGCTACATGTTTTCTAATTGATTTTATGGTCTCTTCGTATAAACGAGGTAAATAATTTTTCCTGAGTGTAGACTCGTCGGGTATTGGCATTTTTGAAATTTCTTCCAGAAAATTACGAAATGCTGAGTGATTAATTTTACTTAACGGGATATCTGCAGCCACTAATGCACTACATAGTTTTTTATTAAATTCGATCGATTTGCTGGACTCACCGCGCGAATTATTAAGGTACCCCGGTAACAATGTTTGTTTTTTTGATTTCAGGGCAACACACTTTTGATGACGAACTGTGTTCAGATGTTGTGTAACTTGAAAGCGTTTCGTTGCAGTCACTTTATCGTCGCACACTGTACAATACAACACCTTATCGTCAGTTGTAAGAACACTGAATTCCTTAACATAACTTCAAAGTGTAACAGACACAGACCGTTTTTCTTTACCCATCTTTACACTCTAAAATTTCAAACTGATATGCAGTTTGCAATTTCTGAACCGTCTTAATTGAAAGATTACAAGATTAGTAAACAAAAGTACAGGCAAATTTTTCTATGAACAGGAAGTTGTCAAAGGGTCTTTGGAATTTCCTAATACCTATTTATCACAATACCGCAGGATGTAAGTATTTAAATTTTAGTTGAAACTTTTTCTTTCTTAGAAAATATTAACAAGTACACAGGCGGTTAAGGCAGTAAAATATTTTAAAGCCTAGTATTTAACAATAAGCTTAAATTATGGGTTTCCCCTAGACTCAACTAAGCCGCCCTTGGTTGGTTGTCTAAAATGCTAAAATTATTTAAAAATATTAGAAATTTCATAATTAAAGCATGTAAAACGCTCAAAAAGTGGTCAAGTATCCACACACGTTCAAAAATGCTAAAATATGCATGCATTTATAAAAAAACACCTAAATATGCATTTATATGCACTTTCAAATTGACATATGTGATTCATATGTGGCTTAAACATGTAGAAATATAACTCTGCATATGTTTGCTATAGGCAGAAAAAACATGCAAATGCATAGAAATCCTATACCTACTTATTAGGGTAATCACAATAAGCCATAGGCTGCAGTGAACATGGATCCATAAGGAAGACATACCCTAAAAGAGAAAAGCAAAAAAAACTCCTTAACTTTTAAACAGCGATCTTCTAATACCATTTCTTCAATGATTGCAACTTTTTGAGGCATTACCGCTTCAATTGGCCGACCGGTGCGCTCATCATCTTCAAGAGATTCTTACCTCAAACGGAAACATTTTCACCACTTTTTACAGTGGAATGTGAAGTTGATAAATCACCATAAACGCCGCCTTAACTTTGTTTGATTTGATTAGGGGTGTACCCTTCTTTTGTTAAAAATTTAATCACCGCGCGGTACTTAACTTTCTTTAGCTGCGACATCTTCATGCAGTCGTTGCGATGCTTGAGTGGCCACTAAAATCTATTATGCTTCTAGTCGTAATATAGTGTAGGTCTCTTATATGTTCAACTATGTCGCAACCGAGTTTGAACATGTTGGTACCTGAAGAAGTCTGCCGGGCCGATAATTTATGGCGCTTACTTTGTATACACGATTCTCTATATTATGACAATGCAGAAATAGCCTTATTTAATTTATAAAAAAATTTACCGGCCATTTTTGTTTCACATATACGATAGTTGTTTTTTGCAATTTTGGCAATCAGAGGTTTACATAAACTTGATTATCTCAAATTCTAGTTGTTTCGGGATATTCAAACAAAAACCAATTGTTTTAGCAAGGCACAAGCTAAGATTTTAGTCCAGTACATTTCTTACCTAAAATTAAACCTAAGGGATGAAATTTGGTCTCATGGTCAAAAACTGAAATTCTCGACTTTCAACCAGAAATCTAAATTTGTTGTGTCAAATACATAAGTACCTAGTAATTCTCGTTCAAAAGCACGATACCTACATTGTGATGGAGTAATTTTTTTGGAAAAGTGATATTAGTTGATATCAATAATCATTAACACATTGTTAGATAACTTCATCAACAATTCGAAGAGTCTATTCTAGCACTAAGGTGCATTCTTCTGAGAATGACATAAAAGAGTAGGGTTTGCCAGAGCTTGTTTAATATTAAAAAATGGTTGATCAGCATCATGTTTCCAAAAAAATTGTTTGGATTCTATTGTTTTTATTTGTTGCAAGTTTATGAAGTGATTTAATAATAATTGAAGCACAAGTTGGTATAAACTTATAATAAAAATTAATACTGCCTGGAAATTCTCATATTTCTTTTGACTATAGAAGATTTAGGAAAATTTTGAATACCTAGTAATAACTTTTTCATATGTGGGTTTCTGTTTTATGCTCTCATGATTAATACTATGACCTAAAAATTCAATTTTCGTTAAACTAAACTGACATTCTTCTGGATCTTGAAAAATTTGATGCAAACGTTCGAAGCGAAAACAAATTACTTAATGAAAATCTAATAATGCCTAACTTTATTGATTTATAAAATTGTTCTTTTTCAATTATAAGATGATCAGGTGCTAAACGTCTAGTTTTTGCAAAAACTGGAATACCTATAGTTTTACTAAAATGTGTAACATTGTGCTTTACTGCAGTCTCTCTGCTAAGAGCCTATAATATAAATAGAAATTTTAAATGTACATAATCTGTTTATATTATCGATGGAAGACAAACTAAAAGGACTTCTCAAAATATTTTTATAAGTTAATAAATTGAAAACTTGCTTTCTTTTTACATCAAGAAGTAAATTGAAATTTCTTTCAGAAGAAATCAACCCCTAGAATTGACTATTTCACATTGGCAATTAGAAGAGTCCATTTAAATTTATATTTTAACCCAAAATCTAAAATTAGTTTACAATGTATATTTACAATTACTGTATGAAGAAAGCAACACTGATTTTTCCCATGAGCGCAGCTTCATTTTATAATATAATAATAATTGCTACAAACCATTACCTGGCTAACCAGTAACCAGGCCCCATAAGCTAAAGCTTGTGTGGGAGGGAGGGGGCGATTAATATTATTACACAGGCCCATCGTGCGGCTGCAGCCAACTTACAGATGATATAGCCTAGATCTCACATGCGTTACAGATAAGGAAAAACTGCAGAAAAATTGTAACCAGATTTTCCGGTTCTGGGAATCAAACCCGGACCGTTCAGATGAAAGTCTAGCATGCTAGGAACTACACTCCGAGGCTATTTTACTAGATTACACTTATTATTGTGTCTTAAATTCCTGGTGCTTTGTAATTTTCCATGTGGGCTGCATATATTACCCTCCGGTCACCCAGCCATAGTTTGGAGACCTCTGTTATAGAAAGTTGGACAAAATATGGATATGTCATAAACAATATAAATCTAAAACAAATATATCAGCATCGTTTATTTACACACAAACTATAAATAATTGCACCAAATTACAACTGAATCAAAATACAACTATTAAAAACTACAGCACTATATACAAAAGTCAATCTTTGTAGAAGCAACAGTTGGATAATCCAGTCCACCAGCAAACTAAAATTTGTATCTTTTTAATAGAAGCAGCAGACCACAGTAACATTTTACAAAACACTCATACAAATTTTACTGTAAATTTATCACAAAAGCTTTTAATTATAATTTTATTTAATACCTAATAGATTTATGATCTACACCAGTGATGTCCAACCTATGGCCTTTTAATGATTTATGTATCCTTAGAATGAAATATGAACTTATAATGGTATATCTCAGTATGTGAACAGGCATGAACAAATAGTTGATTAAAGAATCTGTTGCAAAAAGGCCCCCATAGTTCCATGCAGTTCTTTTGGGGATCAGTCTTTTTTTTAGTGATTCAAAAGCTTTAGCAGCCACCAAAATGACACCGCTTTTCATTCGCATTTGCAACTGATGAAACATGGTTCAAGCACCGGTTCCAACATGTTTAACCATGTAAACAGAACCGCGCCAACATCTTGTTGGGTGGTAAAGCTTTCCAATGGTTCCAAATAAAGGGAGGGTTGTCGCACAATAAAACATGCTCTAACTCTGACCTAGTCATGTTTCATCGCACAAACGAAAGAGGTACCATTTTGATGGCTGGTAAAGAGTATGTAATCCACAAAGAAAATTGCATAGGAGCCCTTTTGCAACAGGTTCTTTGGTAAAATAAAGATAAAATAAGTTAATAGTAAATACTTAAATTTTGGAAGTTTAGTGCAGTGAGAATGAAATTTAATGGAATTTGAAGAGGCCTTTTCTAATGGCCATGAAACATTCAATCGGCTATCTCTTGTTTAATTAGTTTGTACAGTAACTGTTTCCCTTGTATAAAAAATGAACTAATCACATATTATGATCAAGCTAAACACAATAATTCTATTTCTCAATTCAACTATAAATTGATTTGCTTACGAGATTCTGTAATGAAATAATATAACAGTGCACATTCCGGTATGCTCAGAGGCCGAGATGCTACGTTAGTGTTTCCCTTGAATGAATAAACTGCTGAACAGCTGACTAAAAACTTGCTGGTTAATTTGTGCAATGTAGAATATACTTATGGTTACTTTCCAGAGCTTTTATTATGAACACCTAAATCATTACCACTAAATAAAAATTCTAAGTTGTCAATTTCATTCACTGGTATTTGTTATATAGGGTGATTCAGAAATAACTGATATCCTTTAACTGGTAAGTAGAGGGGAGGCAGTACAGCTAATTTACCTTGACAAGTATAGGTCAAAAACGAAGTTTTTCAGAAAATTAATTTTAAAGTTTTATTCAGTTTTATTCATTAAATTTATCATTATTATTATTAACAGCCTTGGTAGTGTACTGTCTAGAGTGCTGGACTTTCACCCAAGCGGCCCGCGGTCGATTCCCAGTGCCGGCAGATCTGGTTAAGGTTTTCTGCAGTTTTCCTTAGCTGCAACACAAATGTGGGATTTGCGCTGTTCCATCTGTAAGTCGGCTGCAGCCGCATTTAGGGCCTACGTAATAATAATAATCGCCCCCTCCTTCCCGCACAAGCTTATAGCTTCTGGGGCCTGGTTTCCAGGCTATGGGTGGTAGCAATTATTATTATTATTATTCAATTTTTGGATACAATCCTGACCTAGGATCCTTTTGGATCCAAAATTCATTTTCTGTAAAACTATTCGTTTTTGACCTATACTTGTCAAGGTAAATTAGCTCTACTGCCTCCCCTCTACCTACCATTTAAAGGATATCGGTTATTTCTGAATCACCCTGTATAGGTTAGGTTATTTTTATAAATTTTAGATGAAGTTTGTAAATTTGCAAAAGCTTTTAATACTTTGTTTGAATTTTTAGAAATAACCACTTATAAAAAACTATTCTGGGGAAAAAACTATGCTTGTGATAGTTGCTAAAATAGTTTTTAAAGATCCATAATGGGAACTGATATTCTTGGACCTCATTTTAAACCATTTGACCTTGAAGAATCATAATTTTCTTGCCTATACCTTGTCTCAAAATTAGGAGGAGTACCTGAGACAGACAGCTGAGTACAGAGCTCAGAGTCAAAAGTTATTGGAAACCCTTAAAAAAAAAAATTACCCAATAAAAATTCATTGGCGTTACTGGAGCTAAATTTTGGAATACAGAGACATGAAATTTAAATAAATTAACTGCAGAATAAATCTCAAATTATTGAATTATAATAAATGCTCAAAATTTAAATCCTTGTTTTCAATGCGAACACTAAATATTGATTAATTATTTGAAAACACACAAAAAAAAAGGTAGAACCTCGAAAACGTCACACAATGCCAAAATAAGCAACATGCAGCACTAGTTTTATCAGTGTAGCCAATATACAGTGCACGTATAAAGTCTGGAACTATCGAAATAAATCTTTTATTAAATATTTTTGCGAAAAATCCTCGAACACATTAATTTTTATCTTAAATGAGACATATTTTAGTGTAATTGTTGTTTATAGACCGTCTTTTGTTTTTGAGTTATAGCGATAGCAAAATTTTTTTTAAATGGAAACCCTAATTTTTTATGATGAGTTTGGAAAGATAATGCAATTCTAAGACCAAATATGTTAAAAAAGTATGATACTGTATTAAGAAGTTTCCGATGATAATTGCTTTAGAAATTTTAAAACAGAAATTAAAAAATAATCAAGAGTTCCAAGTTTTATTAAAAAAATTAAAATTCTTTGAATAACTGTTATAAATTTAACGTTAAGTCAATTGTTACATGGCGACTTGATTTTTTTTATCAAAAAATTTGAACTGTGATTGAATAACAATCAAGAGTTTAATTGTACATACATACATAATCCATTCCCCTTTTACCGCATCTTGCAGTGTCGGGGTTCCAGTCAAACTCTTATGGGAGTGCAACAGAGGTAATGGAGCTATTATAGCAAGTACATTACGCTTCCCCATACTTTATCACTCATACAACTTTCATACCTTCACCTAAGGAGCTCAAACACGATAGTACTAAATTTTTCAAATTCAGTCGCAACCGAGATTTGAACCCCTGTCCCTTTGAACGAGAGGTAGGATCTCTACTACTCGACCACGGAGGGCCTAGAGTTTAATTGTTTTAATAAAAAATCAAATAGCTATGTAACAAGTGACTTAGCGATAAATTTATGATAGTTCTTTAAAGAATTTTTATTTTTTTTTTTGATTAAAACTTGGAACTCTTGATTGTAGGCCCTCCGTGGTCGAGTGGTAGAGATCCTACTAATTCTAGTTCAGAGGGATAGGGGTTCAAACCTCGGTTGCGTATGAATTTTAAAAATTCAGTACAATCGTATTTGAGCTCCTTAGCATAAGCTATGAAAGTTGTATAAGTGATAAAGTATGGGGGAGCGTAATGTACTTGCTACAGTAGCTCCATTACCTCCGTTGCACTCCCATAATAGTTTGTGTGGAACCCCAACACTGCAAATGCGGTAAAAGGGAAATGGATTATGTAATGTAATGAACTCTGATTGTTTTTTAATTTTTGTTTTAAAACTTTAAAAGCAATTATCTTGGAAATTTCTTAATACAGTATCATACTTTTTTAGCATATTTAGTCTTAGAATTGCATCATCTTTCCAAATCCATCATAAAAAATAGGGTTTCCATTTAAAAGAATTTTCGCTATCTAACTTGGAAACAAAAGATGATCTACAAATAACAATTACACTAAAATGTCTCATTTAAGATAAAAATCGAAGTGCTCGAGGATTTTTTCAAAAATATTTAATCAAAGATTTATTTCAATAGTTCCAGACTTTATATTCGCACTGTATAATTATCTGCTGCCAATGTACACCCTGCTAGACTATATTTGTAATTCTTCATGGAAACAAAATTCATAAATTTTTACAACTTTGCTTTGTTTGAACCAACCACAGCAGCATTTTTTTGTGGGAATAATTTGAAACACTCCTCCTAATTTAGAGACAAAATATGGTATTATTTGGATATCCCAACACCGACGTATCTCAAACATCCTTTTGGTGTCATAAAAGCATAGCATGGCAACATCGGTAGTTTCTAACGTATGGGGGAAAAAATTGAACAATTTTTAAGCTTAGAAGGCTGTGCAAGTCCATAAGTTGATGCACATAAATTGCTTGTACTCTACTTTGGTCATAGTTGCCATGTGTCAATTGTTAAAAAATTGTTTGTGTTTTTTTTAAGAAATGGCTGTCGACAAAGAAAGTGGTATAAATCTAGTATGTAAAGGACTAGGCACCACTTAAATGGAAATCTAAGGACCAGTCGATTTTGTTGATTTTTATACCATTGGAAAGATAATGAAAAAACGAAAAATTCATATCGTTGGCCCAACACGGAGAAATTCCTAGCAAAGCCGCAATTCGGGATTTTAGAGTAATATAATTCCCATTTAAAATGCATTGCTGTCAATCAATTCGTCTCAACAATAGAATCTGATACTAACCCTATCAGTGGCTCTAAAACTTCTTAAAATTTTGAATGTAACAATATAAGGTTTTAGTAAGTTTTGTTTTCTCAAGTTGCACATACTTAAAGATTTCAAAATTTGATTGACATTGATTTGACAATTTATTCTAACCTTCTTGGAATAAATATTCGAAAATAAATAGTGTTTCTTGAAATAAATACACATGAAAAATATGGAATAATAATTTTATTGGGGCAGGAACAAGAGGCAATTTTAAATATTACATCAAAAAATAAAAAGAAACTTCTAATTTTACTAAACCTGCAAGCATAATTTCAGTAAGTACTGATTTCATGTAATATAGCTGTACATGCTTTTATTCTATGGGATATGTACGCTTCTTAAATGAAGAGTTATCAAGGAAAAACTGCAATTTTCATAAAAAGAAACCACACTTTACTTATTCAAATGATTTATTTCCTTATGCTAAACAAGATTTAGATTATCAAATGGGAAGAACTACGTTGTATCGTTCTATAAAATACCCAAATGTAAGCAGATTGTATTAACAGTTGTTCTTTTTAGAACAACTACATATTAAAACATAAAAATAAAATTTTAAAAACTATTTAGGTACAGTATTTATTAAGTATTGAAACAATAATTTTTTACACATTTAGATGAAAGTGGGATACATTAAAATGGTAGCCAACATTGAACGTGGCTACATACCACAGATTTAGAAGCAAAATCCTTCTAAAATTAAAAATGAGGGTAAAAGATTTACAGCTTTGCACAAGTTGATTTTAAACTAAGTATTTGTGTATGCTATTTATTTCATTTTAGCTTTTGTATTAACGATTATTATATCATCATTATGTAACCAACTAGTTACATAGCCGTTCTGTATGTTCACATCGTCTTCTATTCTCATGTGGTGTTCTTAATAAAGCTGCATCATTATTTTTATAATCAGAAAAATACAGTCTGTGAACGTCTAAAATATATCCATCAGGTGCGACGACTAATACAGGTTTCAGCATATGGTAGCCCTTGTGAAAACAATAAGATGTGCTGAATTGATCGATGATATTTTGGGGAACATGTCTTTTCATGCAGAACCCATTTCTGGAAATAAAGAAGGTCCTCCTTGTAAGAGTAAACTTCCAATCTTAATTCAAAGAGCGCTTCCCAAGCAATTTTTGCCTATTGTATATAAAATATTTATTTCGTCTTTGAACTATGCAGTTGAATTTGAGATTGTCTTCATCACCTACATCCACATCAATGGTTTGCACTATACTTAAGTGTGTGGCAATTTGCATGAATAATAAAACGTCATCATTTCTGTCCATATCTCTGGGTTGTAATCCATTGTTTAACCGATGTTTGGTTGCAAGTTGTTGATATTCTAGATAAATATCTAAATTACTGAAACGTTGAAATTCTTTTGGACGTCCTTCTCGTTCACAAACGTAATACTGCATCTTACAAAACTTGTATTAAATAGAATGAGTTAAAAATGGATATTGTCGATTTTCAACACCACTACTAGCATACAATTCAATAATTTTGACAATACTGCCATTAGCAGAAAAATGATTTATTTAAAAGTTGTAATATTATTATATGCAAATACCTTTCCGTATGCAATATTTTTATATCTTCAATTGATTTAAATTCAGTTACATTCTGCTTAATACAAAAACTAAAAAGAAAAAGAAAATACACAAATTGTAGTTTAAAATCTACTTTTTACAATAGACAATTACAAAAACTGCATGTTTGTATCAGTAAATACCTACCTGATTTCTATTTAGGCTTTATTCGATTTCTTTCATGAGAATTTACTTCAAGAAAGGCTATTTATTTTTGAATATTTATTCAAAAAAGGTTAGAATAAATTGTCAAACCAATGTCAATCAAATTTTGAAATATTTAAGTATGTGCAACTTGAGAAAACAAAACTTTCTAAAACCTTATATTGTTTCGTTCAAAATTTTTAAAAGTGTTAGAGCCACTGACAGGGTTAGTATCAGATTCTATTGTTGAGACGAATTGATTGACAGCAATGCATTTTAAATGGGAATTATGTTGCTCTAAAATCCCGAATTGCGGCTTTCCTATGAATTTCTCCGTGTTGGGCCAACGATATGAATTTTTCGTTTTTTCATTATCTATCCAATGGTATAAAAATTAACAAAATCGACTGGTCCTTAGATTTCCATTTAAGTGGTGCTTAGTCCTTTGTTAAGAAAACAACACTGTGACATTGTAAAACAGTTTTTAGACACGAATCTTAAGCATCAAAAGTGTTTTATCACATTTTAAAGAAACTAGAGAATAATGTTCCAATTAAAAGATTCGTGTTGCAAAATTTTATCGTGAATTCGGTAGGAAATTCCACTACGAAGAAGAATGCAAAACCCAAAGTCACTGAATAACAAACATGTTTAGTAAACAAAATGAAATTATCTGCATAATGGACGAACGAATAAGTTATTTTACCTTAGACAGAAATGAGTGCCAAGGAAGTTACTATTTCAACCATCCTTCCTCATTTCAAACCAGCGATTCTGTTAAGTATGTCGAACATACAAAGTTTCCAAAGAAGATTCTAGTGTGATTAGCGATCAGTGAACTTGGAATTTCAAAACCCACATATTTGAAGCAGTTTTGGCAATTTAAGCGAAGCGATATCTATGTATAGGTATACTATTTGCCTAATGTTGCAGCATTTATTTATTTCCAGACATCGAAACCAAAACGTAACCTTTTGGGTGGATGTTGCTTTATTGCACTATGCCAAAGTATCTCTTACAGAAATTGTAAACTTGATTAAATTAAAATTTAAAGTGTTTTGAATGTTTTAATACTTTGCAGAACAAATTGCTTTATGGCAGTACACCATATTCGAACCAACGTAATACGAACCCAAACAGATGACTCGTCTCTGAAGTCACAATGTTATCCCAGTCATAGATTTTGTTTTCTTGTATCCAAGCTAAACGTTTTTCGACATGAGTTTTTGATAATAAATGTTTCCTAAAAGTTGAGCGAACTTTTCAACTTTTCCGGAAAAGTTGCAACACTAATTGGAAATAATAATCAAAACAAACTGTGACATCACCTAGCATCAGCTGCATCAATGTATTAGATATCACGTTGAAAATGCAATTAGGTACATCCAGCTTCAACTGCTATTCTTAAACCAGTGACCATCAACCCACTTTTCAAAAACAGGTTATTATGAAAGATAGTCACTAATGATATTAAGCTTTTTTGTTGCATTTTATATGTACTATCACCTGTCCAGAAAATACAAATCTTCAGTGAAAAACCTGTATAATCTTCAACCTATTATACCTTTCAGTGTCTAGGTGCCAGGCGCACCGAGGCGCTAAGTGAATATGTGTGTATGACGAGGCAGCGGAGCCATGTCGGCAAGTACACTGAGCTCCTAGTTTACCCATCTGAGTACAAACTCGACTTAACTCTGTAAAGCAATATAAATCCACTCTATAACCACTCTTCTATGAATTAGCTCCTTTACCTTTAAAAGATCTTTTTGTATTGTCTGTAAAATGAATTTAATATTGAATATGGTAAAAAAAAGATTGGACACCACTGACCTACACAAAGCATTGCCTCACATCTCCAGTATATGATTATTTAAGATTTCTTTTAACTGGAGACGAGAGCAAATTCGTCCAATGCAACAACTGAATAAATATCACAAATATTTTCAAAAAAGATTATGAACAAGTTCTTTAATTTTTATGTTATAATTGTTTACGAAAAACTATAAGGCATTTTTATAGAACTACGCAAAATGTTAAAAAGTGATTCTATGAAGAAAATGCATGAGCTGGTATTGAAATAAATAATAACTATAAGGTGTATACAATGGCTCATTTGGTTGTGCTCATTACCTTGTATCCATTTGACAATAGGCCTGTAGTGGACAGGTTATAATCACATTTTCATCATAAGTACTATTATTTGAGAATACTATTTTGGCAAAATTTGAATGAGTGGCTGACTAGATGTTGAGAAATAATTGTTTAATTTTTTAAAGTGCGTATTTAGCACAGCCTCAATCAAAGGTAATAGTATACATTCAAAAGTTACATTTTTGCAGTATTTTATATCTACGATTCAAATTTCACAAATATTTGGTGCTTTTTTTTCAAGTTTAAATATTTTCAAACTATTGTCTTAGAAATCAGTCACCATTCTCTTCAAATTTTGGAAAATTTAAACAAAAAATAACAAATTTAAATAATAGCACCTGCGATGAAAACTTTAATACAATTTGTCCACTAACTTAGTCCAGTCAAACTAAACATTTGAAATGGAAAATGGAAGTACATGGGATTTTTTATTTCCAGCATGCAGGGGTGGTCAAGAAAAGCTTAACTTTAAGTTTTCGACCTCAAATTCATATGAGTTTTTTCCGCCATTTTGAAAAGAAGGGATGAAGTGTTGTTTTGAAATTATCTCTGTAACCGTACGTCCGACAAAAAATTTGTATAAAATATTTTTGTTGGCAATATGATTGTCTACAGCTTTTATTTGAAACTTTCTCGCGTAATATAAAAAATGAAGAAGTTGTGAGAGAACAACATTGAACAAAGAAGGGATGAAGTGTTGTTTTGAAATTATCTCTGTAATCATGGGTCCGACATAGAATCTGTACAAAGCATTTTTGTAGGCAATACGATTATCTGCAACTTTTATTTAAAAGTTTTTCACGTAATATAAAAAATGAAAAAGGTGTGAGGGAAAAAAAATAAAAATTGTGGTGGCCGTTTTACCATTCGCCGGTTTCCTGAAGAAAACATTACATTTATTGTCTGCGAGTTCAGTGAGCAAAACCAGCAGGTCAATGTCTTCTCAAACACGAGGAAATCCATTCAACGCTTCAATTACTTAAAGCGAAAATTGTCGAAGCCCAAGTTCTACTTACCACTGGAGAGCGTTTTTTTGATGGCCTCATACGGGGCCGATAAGAACGAAAAATCCTTAAATTCTCTGAGGTACAAAAAATTCTGCACGAGCGCAGCAAAGAAGACATTTAATTTGTCAGCAATACCACCCACCGAAAGCTCTGTGCGACAGCATATTTTCCGAACTTACCATCAGGTTCAATCGTGATTAGGATCTGAAAAGGATCCCGAGAAATGGGGTTGGCAAGGAACTCATCGAGGTCTTGAACCTATCACAAGCGTCGTCGAACCCGTGCCAGGGAACCTTTTACAACTCATCTCCTGCAAATGCAAAGGGAAATGTGAAGCAGCTTGCGGATGCAGAAAAGCAGGCGTTAAGTGCTCCATTATTTGTCTGAATTGCAGTGGGCAGACCTGCGAAAACGTCACTAAATATGACCAAGCTGTCGATGAAGAATTATTAATTACATGTACTAGAAATGTAAGTATTAAATAAAATAATGTAAATTAGGCAAACTATGAGACGATAATTGTTCCCATGCACAAAGGTTTACGATGCACAAAAAGTGATAGCACGCGACGCGTACCAAACATTTCACGTGCACTAACCTCCCTTCGAGTGTTGACTTGACCTATACCAATAAACGGAATAAAAGAAAGTCATTAGGAAAAATTGTTCGTCATGAAATACGAATACTACAAAAAAAACGAATGAATAATCTTTTTGCTCCGCTAATAATGAAATAGTTATATCATCTACAAAATTAAGCAACAATTTCCACCCCCTCAATTTTCAACGTTTTTTCCTCACAACTTCTTCATTTTTTATATTACGCGAAAAAGGTTTGAAATAAAAGTTGTAGACAATCGTATTGTCGACAAAAATGCTTGACATATTTTTTGTCAGACCTACGGTTACAGAGATAATTTCAAAATAACACTTCATCCCCTTCTTTTTCCAATGTTTTTTCCTCACAACTTTTTCATTTTTTATATTACGCGAAAAAGTTTGAAATAAAAGTTGTAGGCAATCGTATTGTGAAGAAAAGTGTTTCATACAAATTTTTTGTCGGACCTACGGTCACAGAGATAATTTCAAAACAACACTTCATCCCTTTTCAAAATGGCGGAAAAAGCTCATATGAATTTGAGGTCGAAAACTTTAAGTTAAGCTTTTCTAGACCCCCCCTGCATGCTAGACATAAAAAATCCCATGTACTTCCATTTTTCAAGTTAAGCCCTTTTTTCGTACAGTTTGACTGGACTAAACTACCCAATAGGTCTACTGTGAGCATTATTGTTAACATGTATTAGTAAAAGAGGCCTTATTCATATTCATTTGAACAGTTCAAATAAATTAATGATTTAGATGAAATGAAGTTAATGAAGAGTTTGGAAAACACAAAACGTGAAAAGATTCTAGACTACAATTTTGCTAATTTTATAACAATTCAATAAAGTAAACTTTTGTAGTTACATTTTTTTATAGTGTAATAAATTAACCATAATTAACAATTAAAGTAACCACGATGTATGCTTTGTGCTTCTACACAATGATTAAAATGAAAAACTATTACAGGTAAGTAGCAATAATAGTAAAATTATTATTGTTATTTAAATAACAATTTTACGATTACCATCCAATCGGACTTTAAATTCATAAACATAGTCTATAAAAATATAATTTTATACATAATAAATTAGGTAGTATATGTAAGGATTTTATCACATATGTTTCTGAAGGAATATAACATGTTCAACCTGTTATAAAAAACAAAATAGTAAAAACAAAGAAATGTAGAAACAATGGCGGTTTTATAATGATAAATAATAATGAAATAGTACATGCAAAGTAAAAATTATACATCATTACATTAAAAAATATGAAATAGTAAAATTTTTGGTAATGTGACCTAGTGCAATTGATTCCCTTAAAAAATTAATTAATACACGTTTCAGTGATTTTTGAAAACTTTTCTAGGCCATAAAAGCTAGTGAATTAATAGTTATAGTATTGTTTTTTCAAACAAAGAAAACCCAAAAAACACCCTGACTCAACACTTTTCAATACTGCAGGTTTACATCCAAGGTTTACTTGTAATTGAAATTGTAAGATATCAAAAATGTACTTTTTGTAACCTTAATTTAATTCCAAATTATCTTTTAAGGAAAATCACACTAGTTCGCTTGTTGTCCAGTATTATCAATAAACTAACTGTAACAAAAATCTCTAAACTTTACCAAGTCTATTTATTTTAATAAAGAAAAGTGTAGTATTTTTAATTCATAATTTGATCAATCAATGTTATCAGTACTGGATACTTATCGGTTCACATCTATTGCACGTATGTGTGTAGCAGTTTCCCATCAAATAGATTGTGGTTTAACCAACATTAAAACTGGAAGAAACTACAAATCTATACATACAATCCAAAATTTTAACAACAGAATCTTAATATTTTTTCCAAGTCCAATTTTGCAGTAGCTTGTTTAGATTCGTATGAGTAATTGCAGTGCATAATTAATAATTTCTTATATGTATCATCAGATGTTTGACCTAGTAAAGTCTAATGATTTTGTTACTAACTTTTATCTCATCCAATATAGCTTTTTTTTAATTTTCACAATTACTTAATAACCTACTTTTTTTTTAACAGAATAATGATTCAAAAATCAATATACAAGTATCTTTCATAAAAATAATAATGATTTCTCTTATAGTTTAATAACAATATTTAGGCATAACTAATAAGTTACTTATATAAATTTGTAACAAAAACTACAAAATTTTATTTTATGGAAACTACTATATTTTTAACTAATAATTTAAAAATAACAGTACATTTTTTTAAATTTTGAAATGGATATAAATCCGCCAATGTTCAAAAGTAGATACTCCTAAATAAATTACTGGCACAGATCACATTAAATCGAGCAGTACTTCTTTTTTTATATATATTTATATAGGTGTGCCAAATGTGTTTTCTTGTCCTGTTAATTAATGAAGTGTTAATGATGTCAGTCAATTATAATAGCATTATGAATCTACACAGTAAATTGAAGTATGAAATTGCATTTTTCAGTACAGGATTAATTTAAATAAATGCAAAAGGAATAACTAAAACTTATTTAATATCAGATTAATTAAATTTAGTGATGGCTAAAATGATTTAATAAAACAAAAGAAATAAAATAATAATTACAACGACAAGAAAAAAAAACAAAAAAGGGGTGCATAACAAGACCTTAAACTTTAGAGAAATATAACAGTCTAAGTTAAATAATATTTTACATAAGTTCTTTTATAGTACACTAAAGAACAAATCCAGGAGCAATTAAGAAACATATTTAAATTTGGTTTTTGTTAATTATTTCTGTCCATCCACAGGATGCAAATATTTTTTCTTCAAACACTAAATAGTTACACAATATTAAAGAGACCAATAAGATTCACAGAGAGTTTGACCCACCAACCAAAGTGAGTGATGATAACAAGGGCAGTCACTCAAATGCTAAAACAAAAAAATAAATTAATTTAAAATCTATAAATGTAATGCGATGCAGGAAAAAGGTACAAGTTAGAAAAGTAAATTTTCTCCACGACCACTATGGAATTTGTAAATTCTGAAATTAATTTTGATAATAAAAACTTAATATTCCAACTCCTGTTTTAGAATAAATATTCTAAAACACTACCCTACTTATGTGTTTTGTATGTATTTCATTTCATCACTAGATATGGAATGAATATTCTGTAACAGTATAATAAAAAAACGGTTAGCCTTGATTTCATTGTTTACATTAAATGTTATACTTTTTAAGGTTATTGTGCTTGGTTTCAAATTGTAAATACTGCTAAGTTTAAATTTTCTGGTGGTCTTGGAGAAAGCACGGTCTGTTACTCGGTTAGAACCGAAATTCGATGCTCGATGTTCCTCAAGCTCGCTTTCAGCTTCCGTTTGGAATCTTCCACTCGCATCGAATTTCTTCTAACCTCGTTACAGAATATACTATTATAATACAGTCAAAAAATGCACCCATTCATGCTTTAAAAAAAGTAGTTTTTCTCAAAAGAACGATTTTTATTAATCAATTTTCGCAATAAATGCTCAGTGAAGTCTACAGAATAATAAGCATTTAAAAAAGAAAACCAAAATTTCTGACTCATGTCGCCTTTTTCTGCACACAAATACTAAAATTAAAGACTTACGAGATGGAGACCGAGTTGCAATTTGTGTTGAACAGGCCTGACTGTTTTTCGGTGTAGAGTCGACTGATGAATTCAAAAAATCCCATATAAGTATAGTATCATCGTGTGAACTACTCACTATTTGAAATTCGTCAAACTGAAGCCTAAACACACGACCTGTGTGTTCCTATAAAAAAATATACAATAATTTCATGTTAGGAAAAGTAACAAAACATGTGCAAGAAAGTTAAATACTTACAACTAAAGTTTTAAGACATAAGGAATTAGCTGGAACACGGGGGTCTAACGCAGCTAAAAGATCCCATACTTTAATTTTGCCGTCATATGCTCCACTAACAATTCGTTTTGAATCAAATCGAATGCAGCGCACTAATTCTTCATGACCTTCTAACACCCGCAAGCAGGTACCACATTCAATATCCCATAGTCTACACATACAAATACAATAATCAAATATTTTATACATGCTAGAAAGCAGAAACATAACTCAAATTATTAGAATCATTATACAAATAAATACTACAAAGTTTTTAACAAAAATACTACAGTTTTTATAGAATTCGTCAATTTAAAGCCTTATACCATAATAGAGCAAATTTTTATGCAAAACAAGGTCAAACTAAAAATAACATTAACTGTAACCAATTATGCTGTTCAAAACTATAAAAGTAATTTTGAAAATAAAGTAAGATTTTCATTTAGTACTCTTATTAAGAACATCCAGAAACTTTTTAATCCAAAACGATAATCTTTTTGAATTTAACACTCCCATACACTTCTAAAATCATAATGCCAAAGTAAGTCTGAGTTCTGCAGACTTATGCAGATTAATCGATTCTGTTGGTACTAACTTATGTAAAAACATTTTATTTCATACTGTGTCACATTTGTCAGTTTTACGTCAAACTTTTCAGTCCAGAACATGCGATTTAACAGTCTAGTATGACTGTAAAAAATTTTACCGGACGCAAATACAATCAATCAACTGGACAATGTTTTAGTATGTAATCAGTTACTATGGAAACTCGTTCTTCATAGATGTCCATATTTTGCATTAAAAGTTTTTTTATAATTAAACCAATATTCCAATAATTGCAGTATGAAATAAAAGCATTAAGTCATACGTCCTGGAAATGGTCTTACAGTCTCGTTTCGATGTTCCGGATCCGGCTCCTTCGTCGCCCTGTCCGTAACTACTTACTCAACTGTAAAATTCCATTTCCAGGACTTATAACGTAAATTACTATTATAATATTACTACTTCTGATAGTAAGGACTGAACCGAAAAGTTTGGTTGTTTCTTTTTAAGTAGGCTGGAATGTCAGCTGCTCATAAATTGTTTTAAATGAAGCCTCATTTAGAAGTGATAAGTTTGCCATTTAACTTAACATAATATTTAATATGAGAGGTGGAAGTAAAAAATTACGGAAACAAGTTGCGTGTATTTACAAACAAAATCCAATGAGATCAATATTAAGCATAGACAAAATGGCCGACATTTCAGTTTGACCTGCACAAAGCATGATTAAAAGTGTGCAGAAATTTGAAGATTTGAAAGATAAAATTCTAAGTGAACATCTAAAAGAGCCCTTCTGTAAAAAGATTGGTGTTAAGGTAATGAAAGAATTTCAAAAAGAAAAGTCTGTGTCAAAGCGAGATGTTGCCAAGAAATCTGGATTTCTCAATCATCATTAAATAGAGAAATAATTTAAAACCTACAAAAAAAAACAAAATTGTCCCAAAAGAACTAATGTTCAACTCAATAAAGAAATTTTGCAATTGCGAAGATTGTTTAATGAGGTTCTGAACAATTTGTATTGTTATGGACAATGAAAGCTATGTTAAGATGGGTTTTTTGCTCTTCCTGAGCCACAATCCTATACTGTTATCAGAAAATTTTAGTGTGGCAAGACTAGTAAGCAATTTGCAAATATAGACTTCACAGTCAGCCATTTTTTACAAAAGGCACCGCAAACATAGATATTTATATAAATGAATGTTTAAGGTAGAAAGTCACCCAAACCTTACAACTCGAGAATTACATAATTTAAGTATGATTTGGTAAATTCAATGTTGCTCGTTGGAGTGATACCAGAAAAAAGGCATTTGACCATGTATGTACCAAGAAAACGATTAACAAAGATGCACTCAAATCCACTGATATGATATGTATATATGTATTAGGGTGACCATTAAAAAAAATTTTTTCACGCACTCCCTAAAACATTAGAAAATGATGCAAAATTTTTTTTTTAATTTAAACCGTGCCTAAAACTGTTAGAAGTTTTGAAAAATAAGTATTTTTATTTAATTTTATTGTTTGGTGTCTTTCCGGAGTTTTCTCAGTACAACTTTATTGTTTTTCAATGTTTTTGCTTCAAAAATGCGTATCTTGATGTTTTTGGGGTCTCTGAATATGAATCTGAATACCAAGAAATTTTTGACAGTTTTTCAAACTACAATGAGCATTTTCAAGGAAATTTACAGCATTATAAAGGTTTTTCGAGTCGCTGAGTTCAAATTCGATGTCAAGATAAAATTTGGACAGTTGACAGCTATCAATATAGCTGTCAATTGAAAAAGGAAATAGATTCAAGAAAATTTTATTATAAGGGTTTTTCAGGCTGCCGAGTTAAAATCTGACGTTTTAATGGAATCGTGACCAGTGGCGGTGCTAGGAAATATAAGAAAATATTTATCATAGATTATAAGGATTGCTGAATGTATGAAAAATAAGTAGCTACATAAGGTGAAGAAAAATTATTTCAAAAGGAATTTTGTTTTTAATTGAATGTTGTTGCTATCATCTGCTTACCACGATTCCTCATTATAATTAACAGCTAATAAACTTAAGAGTGTTTTCGACAATTGCAATAAACGAATTTACGCTAAGATATCTCATTTGCTGGACTTATTAGCCAATATATTTTGTTTAATTACAGACAGGGCCGTATTTGGAATTTTAAGTGTTATGAATCTTTGAAATTTCTACTTTGATTGTTTATGTTCAAAACAAACTCTCGACGTATATCGTGATTAACCTACGTGGAGAACATTTTAAATTATTTTAATTTTAACAGAAAAGAATGCAGGCATTTTTAAACTCTAGTTCAAATAAATTTTAACTTTAAAATTCATTTTAATTTCATTAGCAATTTGGGTCAGTGAGAAAGCTATAATCCCTGTATCATTATATTCAACAATTAAAGTGAAATGGCATTATCAAAATTTGCTTTAACTTTTGAGATTTCTTTTTGGATATTCGGCTATTTAGACCCTAGCACCGGTATTGGTAACAATTCCATTAAAACGTCAGATTTTATAAAATAATTTTTTCGAATCTATTTCTTTTTCATGCAATTGACAGTTGTATTGACAGTCAACTGTGAACTCAGCGACTCGAAAAACCCTTATAATACTGTAAATTTCCTCGAAAATGCTCTTGTAGTTTGAAGATAACTGTCAAAAATTCTTTGGTATACAGCTTCATATTCAGCGACCCCAAAAACATAAAGATACACATTTTTGAAGCAAAACATTGAAAAACAATAAAGTTGTGCCGAGAAATATCTGGAAAGACCACCAAACAATAAAATTAAATAAAATTACCTATTTTTTAAAACTTCTAACAGTTTTAGGCACGTAGAGGCACGGCATGAAAAAAAATTTTTTAACGGTCACCCTAATATGTATATATGGGTTAACACAGTAATTGCTTTGAAAATTCAACTCATCTGTCAAATAATTCAAATAGATCAATGACAATGCAGCGTTGTTCTGTTTTTAGCCAATAAAAAGAAATTATATCGACATAACCACTAGTGGTCCCAGTCGACATAACTTTTTGACATAACCACTAGTGATCCAGGCGGCATAATTTTTTGACATTTCAATATGCTTTCAAAGAAACAAGCTAAAATATTTAACAACTTTTATTATTTAAAATTAAATGTACAGTTATTAAAGGTAACATTTTCAAAATGTTGACGGCTGCTTGCACAAATATCTTGTGATTGCGAAGAACTAGATGCACAGATGACTTCTGACCTGGTGCTAACCGTTTCTTTTCTCATCTCTTCGATCATAGATTCATGGTGCACTTTATCTATTTGGAGATAAGAGTTTATTGAATTGACATTGCGGTGGCCTGTTATTTTTATAAGTTGCTGTTCCCCAATTCCGGCTTTAGCTAAATGGGAAACTGCAGAAGATCTCAAAGAATGGTTGCAAATTTTTGTCTTCTTCACGTCTAATCCAGATTTTTCGGCCAAGGTTTTAACCCATTTGCCTACTTCATTGATTCCTGCTGGACAATTTTTGTACCACCCATATGAGTTGCTTGCCTGCCAGTACGGATTAGGTGTTAAGAACATCCGATCAGTTTTCACGTTGCTACCTCTCTTTGAAATAAACTTGTGATACAATCTGAAGAGAGTAAAATGTATTAAAAACGAAAGTTACAAAGTAGTGACCAAATTATTACCTTACAGGGCATAAATCAATATTATTTACATTTGCTATTAACCATTTACTTTCAGCCAGCTTTTGAGCACCTCCTTGGCAAGATTTGCTGAATATGGGGTTATACTCTATTCTACCAGTTTTCAAACCACCGTTATCGACCTCTTCTTTAAAATAGTGCATGAGGCACTTCGCGCCTTCACCACCACGCCATACTAATTCATAGGATGCTATTACAAAAAATTTCTTTTGCAGACCGTCAGGGGTATTTTCGTCCAAAAGTTTTACTATGTTAACATATTCTTCTCTTGTAATAGCAACGGCACTTGTTTTCCTTTTCTCAGGCTGACACTGAAGTTGTTTCCGTTTAGAATCCCTTGCATCGCGAGATGACTTGAAAATCAAATCAGAAAAGGGATTTATTGTAACGTTCCACTTGTTAAAGTACATTTCTTGAATCATTTTTGCTGTAATATTCCACATATTTTTAATGACCATCTCCTTGTATTCAGTACCGTCTTGCTTTTTCATATTGTAAGCCCAGGACTTTAAAATAAAATTTATTTGTTCAGCAGACGTAGACTGGGTCAGCACCATATTCTTCTCTTCGCAAAATTGAGTAAATTGCCTCCAAACAGAATCATGACTTTTTTTTGTATTTTGAGGAAGACTTTTTTCAATGTTTTTATTAATTTCAATTTCTGAAGTGTCACCAAAACGTTTTGCAGCTTTATTCATCGTTAAAGTTAGCAAAATCAGAAAAAAATTCAAAAAAACTGTAAAGTTTTCAACGTGATGACAGTTGTTTTAATTTTTCGTTTGCTCGATTCCATAGAAACGAAGTCACGGCAATCTAAATTTCACTTAGAAATTTGCTCTTAAAATGAATTTTTACAGTTTTATTCGTTAAATTTTCTCCAGAATACCATTCGTTTCAAAGTTATGTAGACAATTTATTAGCAGAATCTACTCGTGTCCATTTCGTTTGGAAATATCACTCGTGCTGGCGCACTCGTGATATTAAAAACCAAACAAAATGGACACTCGTAATTCTGCTTAAAAATTGTCGACATAACTTTGAACACTTATGGTATTATAAGTGAACACTTGTCAAACATTTAGTTACTCATTTATTAGCACTAATCAATAGCCAACTAGGCCAGATGTCAGGCCATCCAAAGCTTACTAGATTGTACAGTTTTTTAGAATTTGCAATTTCCAGCTGATAAAAAGTTGTGGTTGAGGATCAATTAAAAACCCCCCTAAAATCCGACTAAAATCCACCAAAAATAGGTGCTGTTAGTCTGAAATTAATTTAGAAAAAAAATCAGCATTCTAATTTAATATTTAGGTCTTGCACACAAAGTTTGAAGTTTCAAACTTTTAGAGAAATTTGACAACTTTAGTGTTTTTTTTTTTAAACATGTTTATTTCAAAAGGTTTTCAGTTTACAATTTTACATTTTTAAGTTAAGTATAGCAAATGGTTCAGTAAGTAAATGGTAAAAAGTAAAAAATCTTCATAATAATAATTCGGAAATGTTGCGTGCTGTTATTTCACACTGCCATTCTTCAATAACCCGCAAGCATACCGAAATATTAACATTAGCCAATATCGAATCATTAAACGGAAATACCAACAAATAGCTAAGTGATCTGAAATGGCTAAACTAAGTTAAATTTGAACTAGGCTTTAACTTTTTTAATTTTCCCTAGTAAAATACTATTTCGCAAGAAAATAATGTGGCTGTGACCAAATTAGGGATCTAGCGAGAGGTTTAGATTCAGTTTATTAGATATAATTGAACAAATTATTATCTTAATTTTCCGCTCCACCATTTGAAAATGGTGGAACCCCTTTTTGAAAATCGTTTCAACTTTTTTGTATAATACAGCGCTCGTATAATACATATCGCCGAATCTTGGTCAAAACGCCGAAAAGGGTCTATGGACATGGTCAAAACTGCGAAGAGGCTGTGGACATCGTATCGGTATGGCCGAATAAATTGGAAACAAATCGCCGAATGTAGTCAAAATGCCGAAACTCAATGCTCTGGACAAATCGCTGTAACATATCTGTGCACAAACAGCCGAACGTAGACAAAATGCCAAAAAGCTTAAAACGATAGGAAAGTATATAATTGTTCTGCATTACCAGGAGTTCCCTGAATTAAAGTTATCATATTTTATATTTAAATTATTTAAGCCAATAGAAAAATGTGCTTATCAACACATAGCAAACTTCTTTTATGCATTTATTGCAGTAGTCCCGACACGACGTCCCGCTCTAAGCCCTGATCATAATTATAAAGGCAAGTTATCAGAAATTTCTGTCTATTGTGTGGGTTCCTGAGATCCTAACGGCAAATAACTTATTTTACATTCAAATTATTTATTTGATTTAAAACAGTAAATTTTTCACCAATACCAAAACTCAAAGTACACTACCGCCCATTTGAAAGTGCACGATAGACCCGATTTACCTCGCTTATATTTTCTATAACTTACTCTAAGCTGATAAATAAATTATTTTAAGCAAGTATTTGAAAATAATAATAAACCTTTCACTCCGCTGAAACTGTTATAAACACAGCCCATGGAATCCTGACTTACACAATGTCATTTTGGAATATCACATATAAGAGTTGTGCACTTTCAAATGGGAGGCACTGTACATAAAAGGATTAGCGTAAATAAAAGCGTTTTCTGGAACTAGAAAAGTGCGATTCGGAGTCACGACCGAGATGCAGCAAGATGTCTTCCGGGTCCCTGGTGATTATTCCATTGCCCACTGTGTCTCCGAGGATCTCCACATGTCCAGTGGTATCGGAGTAGTGTTTAGAAATAAATTTGAACGGCTGGATAAAGTTCGAGATCAGAATCCCTCTGTTGGCAAAGTCTTACACTTGTCTGATCATGGACGCTCTATTTACTACCTAGTAACGAAACAGGCTTACTACCAGAAGCGCATTTACGCAGACCTGTGGAGGGCATTATGGTATTTGAGGACCGAGTTACTAACCAGGGGCATTAACAAATTGGCAGTCCCCAAACTCGGTTGTGGGCGGGACCAGTTGGATTGGAGGATCGTTCAAAACATGCTGGAAGTCATCTTCAGAGATATGGACGTAAAAATTTTGGTCTGTAGCTTCGACCCACAGCCCGCGTCAAGGCCAACAAATAGTGTAGACTGTTATTTCTACCGAAATGGAACGTGTAATCGAGGTGAAAACTGTCGGTATTGTCATGACCCTTTCTACAAGAACCAGAGAATAAGACCTGTTCTGGGACAGAACAGACTTGAAGAGGGGGGCAGTGTAACAAATGGGGTTTCCCCCATGCACAGGCGATAGAACATTCCAGAGCGACAGCGTCATACACCTACGAGAACCTTCTAGCATCTAGTGTATTCCATATACGGGTTTTCGAGCGATTACTAGAATATTTACATGGATGTATAAAAACGAAATTCCGGATAGAAGACAGTTAGTTAGTTTTTAACCGGCGGCTTATCGAAGTGTGCTCTGTGTAATTAGTAATCAAATATATTAGTGAATAAATAAATGTTTAATAATTGTTAATACATAAATAGTTCTTTTATAATTTACTTTAAGTTTTTAAATACCTAGCATTTAAGTTCATTAAATAGTTTATAATTATAGTGTTTTAATTAGTGTATTTAAGTAATATCTCTCTTGTGAATAGACGATTTAAACAGAATTTTTGTTATTATTTTAAAAAGAACGTTACAATATCTCTCTTTCTCAGATAAATTGATATTCATTATTTTTCCTTTGCTCACACATCAAAATTCAAACCCAAAGACAAATTTGCTAACACTGTAGGTACATACTATCTTAATGGAAAAAAGCAGTGAACACTATTTCAGATATCTATGCTTCTTTTTAAATGCAAACAATTATTATTCAAATAAATTATTATAATATTAAATAGTAGCTTATTTAATCAATGTGGTCAAATTTATTTGTTCATTTACATTTTTACAATATTAAAGCAAAATGGAAGTAATGAAACTGCTAATCTAATTCAAAGTATATGTACCTAATTGTGAAGAAGCCCATGTCATGAAGCCCTTGCCAATTTCTTGTGGTAAATCGACCATTCCATTCTAATAACATAAATTGTTTATATTTATATTTTTACTTATGAATTTTACACTAAAATAGCCATTACTATTCTGTTTTTTAGAAATACACACAAAAACATAAAAATGATTACACACATTAATGTTTTTAGACTTGCAAAAACATGTTCGATACGATGCATTGCTAATTAGACTTATTGCATGTTTGCTTTCAGTGTGAAAATATTGTAAGAACTAATAATTGTGTCCAAAAATTTAATAATAAGATTATTATATTGTTTAAAAATTAAAGTGAGTTTTAGCAGTATCTGGTAAGTATGTATTATAATTGTATTCACGTTTTGGTACGCATGTGCAGTATCCTGTTACCAATAAAAAAAGTTTTTTTAAGATCTAGCAAACACGAAACATTTTAAAAACATTGTTATAAAAATGATGGCACCACATAAACATGATTTTTTTGCGTGTGTCCATTTGTAACGTGTATCGGTAACAGTATAGATCTATAACTTCATATTAATTTATTTGTATGTTTTATAGAAAATGGGTAAATACGATGTAAAGTATATGAACAAGATCCAAGCAAGATCCTTCTTTTCCATACTTCCAGTTTGTTGTAGCTTTCTTATGTTAATATGCACATCTCACTAGCAAATGTTACTGCCAGTCTAATAACAGTCTTATAGAGTTTCACTTTAACTGATCGCGACACCTGTCACGATATGTTTTTCTATTTCATCAGTTACATTTCCGTTGCTGTTAATTTCTACTGCTAAGTATATTGCACTATTCACGTATTGAAGTTTTATTTTTTTATCTGCACTTACTGTTTTAGCTGTTGTTCGTTCTGTCCACTTCTTCCAAAAATCATATAGTTTGATTTTGCATCAATAATGAGAAGTCCTGATAAATGATACAATAAGTGTGATTCTACGAGCAAATAGAAACAGGAGAGAACATTTCAATGGTCGGGGGTAAGGAACCGACGCGACGGAAGTCGGCCATTATATAAACCACGTTGAGCAGGTCGGGGTTGTTGACGTACGACGTTCGATATTGTCCGTGTCAGGTCGGGGTTGTTGACGTATACAATCGATCGATATTCATCGGGTGCCGGTACCCTCTCTCACTCACTCGTACCCTCTCTCACTCACTCTTATAAACCACTTTTTCTAGCAGTTCCGTCGCGTGGAATATAATGCAATGTTCTCTCCTGTTTCTATTTGCTCGTAGGTGTGATTAGAATAAAAACAAATTCTTCAACTATAACCTCATAAACTCATATACACCCACAGAAGAAAAGACCAGCAAAACTAAGGACGAATTCTATGATCAGCTCGAAACAGTCTACAGAAAATGCTCTCCTCATGACATAAAGATAATACTGGGTGATTTAAACGCAAAAGTAGGCCAAGAAAATATACTACCCGACAATAGGAAAGTATAGTCCGCACCCAATAAGTAATGATAATGGGAAAAGGTTAATAAAATTGGCAGCCTCGCTTAACATGGTAATAGCAGATACAAAATTCCAACATAAGTTGATCCACAAGTACACCTGGATATCACCTGATGGGAACACTCTTAACGCAATAGACCATTACATTATTCACGCAAGACATAGCACAAACGTGCAAGATGTAAGAACACTCAAGAGGATGCAATATCAATTCGGATCATTTCATGATAATGATCAAAACACGAGCAAAGATATCCATTATAAAGGAGGAACAGGGACAACGTAATAAAAAATACGACGTCCTAAAACTGGATAACCAAGAAATAGCCTAGGAATTTAACACAAAAATAGAGAACACCTTTAAACAAGTAGAAATACAAGGAATAATACAAGATAAATGGCAACAATGTGCAAAGCAAATAGTTGAAACTGCATAAAGCACATTGGGTTACAATAAAACAGAACGACACCAATGGTACGATGAATGTAAAGAACTTACAAGAAAGAAAAGCATTGTATACTTAAAGAAAATCCAAGACTACATTAAAGAAGCAGAAAAAGAATACAAAGCCATACGGAAAGAAAAAAAATGTTTAAAAAAAAAAGAAATCCTATTACGAAAAAGAATTCAAAAGAATAGAAACATACAACAACCAAAGTGCAAGTAGAAAACTGTATCAAAAAATAAATAACATGAGAAGAAAATTCAAGCGTAGAACAGGAATGTGCAGAGATAAAAAAGGGAATATTATTAGCGGGAAGGATGCAGTACTACAATGCTGGCAAGAATACTATGAAGAAGAGCTAAATCAAAACGAAGAAGGGCTAACAGAAAACCAAGATGGAAACGAACACATACTGAACATAGATATGGAAGAAGGGAACTGTCAAATACCAACAAGGAAGGAAATAATGAAAGCAATTCAAAAACAAAAGAATAATAAATCCCCTGGCTCAGATAATTTGACGGAGGAACTATTAAAAAGTAGGTGGAAGAACCGTAGAAAAACAAATATACCACTTAATAAGATTAATATGGGTACAAGCTAAGATCCCAGACAAATGGAACCTCGGCATAATCTGCCCACTACATAAAAAAGGAAACCAACTAGAATGCGCTAACTACAGACCGATAACATTACTAAATATAGGGTACAAAATATTTACTAACATCCTGGCAAGCAGAATGCAAGTGCAGACAGAAACAAAATGGGAAACTATCAAAGCGGTTTCCGAAAGGGAAGGTCCACAATAGAACAAATAAGCATAGTCAGGCAAATTGCCCAAAAAATGTGGGAAATGAACATCAAAACACAACACCTTTTCATTGACTTCAAGAGTGCATATGACTGCAAAAACTATACAAAGCAATGGAAGAGCTAGGAGTACAAAAACACCTGATTAGACTAACGAAACTAACTATGCAAAGAGTAGAGAACAAACTAAGAATTCAAAATAGCTTATCGAACACTTTCAGTACGACGCAGGATCCGACAAGGAGATATCACCCTATCATGTGCATTATTTAACATAGCATTAGAGAAAGTTGTTAGGGAGTCAGGAATTGAAACCTCAGGAAACATCTTTACCAAATCAACTCAAATACTAACCTATGCAGATGATATTGACATAATTGGCAGATCAGTAAAGAATATAGAAGAAACCTTCAGCAAAAGAATTGTGACTAAAAATGAATGTAACTAAAACAAAATATATGTGTATAAATAAACAAAACAGTGTAAGTGACAACCCACAAGAATTAGTGATAAATAACTACCATTTCAAAAAAGTTCAAAAATTCACGTATCTAGGTAGATTACTCACAAGTGACAATAACATTAGTGCAAAAATACAGCGAAAAATAACAATAGCCAATAGAACATACTATGGAATTCAAGACAGATACAATCGAACCAAATATCAAGGAGAACTAAATTCAAAATGTATAAAACGCTAATAAGACCAGTATTAATATATATGGGGTGGAAACATAGACAATGTCAGCTAAAGATAAGAACGATCTGGGAATATTTGAAAGGCGAGTACTTAGAAAAATATTAGGGCCAATCTGTGAAAATGGAGATGACCCTACAACCATGAAATATACACCACCTTTAAGGAGCCGAACATAGTTAATAATATTAAGGCAGCTAGGTTACAATGGGTAGGGCATATAATACAACTAAATGAGAAAATGCCGCTCCGGAAAATATAATCAGCAGCAACCCGCAAGGTAAAAGAACAGCTGGACGATCACGAAATAAGATACATTAATGAAATTGCAGCAGACCTAAGAACACTAGGGATACGCAACTGGGAAGAAAAAGCGAAAGAGAGGAAAGAATGGAAAACCGTTGTCGAGCAGGCCAAGGCCCACAATGGACTGTAGTGCTGAGAATGATGAATAAGAAGTCCCACTATCTTAGCTTGTTGCTGTATCGTCTTTATCATTGTTTTCAATTTTTATGTAATTTTTGCCATGAGTATTAAGTCATCCGCTTAAGTGATACATTTGTATGAGTGCTGGAGTATGTTGTATCTTATAAAAATTTCGATTTTCATATTACATTTTCCAGAACTATGTTGAAAAGTATTGGCGACATTAGCTCTCCTGGTTTTAAACCTACTATCCATTTTTTTTCTAGAGTCCTCTGACTTTGAAAGCATATTGCTCGGGAACTACTGAACCAAATTAAATATTTTAAAAACGAGCAAGTAGTAAATTCATTTCTACATGCAACAGTAGAATATTATATTTGTAACTGGTATACTTTTGTTTTTATCAGACGATAAGCAATAAAAGGTACCCATTTTTAGGGACAATTTCATTGAAGTAAGTTCACTAATTTTTTTCTCAGAAAGTATATGTCATATATCTATGAGATTTTTGTAGGGGTTAGAAAGAAACCTTGCGGTTCTTATGCTATTGATTTTCAGACAAAAAAGCGTTTTATTTAAGATTTATGTGAAAAAATAGCGAACAATAGTCGAAACCGCTTATCATCAAAAATCGTTTTTTTGTTTCCGCATTTTTATTATTAAAATTAGGAACATTTTTTTAAAAACAATAATGTCTACGCATAAAAAGTGTTAATTTAGCGAAAAAATTTTGAAGCTATCTCTATTAATAAACAAGAACGCATAGTTCGCTATTTTTTCATATATATCTTAAATAAAACACTTTTTTGTCCGAAAATTAATAGAATAACAACCGCAAGGTTGTTTTCTAACTAGAAAGCAACCTTGCGGTTGTTTTCTAACCCCTACAAAAATCTCATAGATATATGAGATATACTTTCTGAGAAAAAAAATATTTAACTCGCTCTCAATGAAATTTTCTCTAAAAATGGGTACCTTTTATTATGTATCGTCCGATAAAAATAAAAGTATATCAGTTAGAAATATGATATTTTACTGTTACATGTAGAAATAAATTTATTATTCGCTCGTTTTTAAAATATTTAATTTGCTTCAGTAGTTTTCGAGCAATACGGTCTCAAAGTCAGAGGACTAGAAAAAAAATGGATAGTAGGTTAATGTTGAAAATCCTTGATAACCCTCCTTGACTTCATACTTGGGCTGTTGTATCTGTCGTGTCATGTTAACCAGATCAATTGAAGTTCAATTCTTGAAGTGCTTCCAAAATGCTCCCCCTTTCTTTTTTAGTCGTATGCCTGTTTAAAATCAATAAGGAGTGTATATTAAAGTTTTTCAATTTTCTAATAATTGCCAGAACTTCTTCCTTTGTGCTGATCGTGCTGATTGTGAACTCATACCTGTTGTGAGATTCTTCTAGCTGTTCGATTTTCTTTTCGGTTCTGTAATAGCTTCATTCTTGTTTTTCTTTTATCTTCTACCACCTTTTTGCATTCTTCATCATACCTGTATTCCTTTTTTGCTGTAATTGCCTTCCTCAACTTTCCCACATTGTTTACAATAATTTCCTTTATTGTCTCCCATTTCTTTAATAAATCCTACATTTATAGCAATTATTATTATTTTATTCTTTATTGAACGATTTTACTAGTCAATAACATAATTTCATAATTAATAACAATTAGACGTTTGGGTTGCTTAAAAGAGATAAACACATAACGTGTCTTGTCTATGAAAAGTTTGAAAGCGAATTCAGTTATATTATTAATTATGTTATTGACTAGTAAAATGCAGGCTTTATCTTAAAGCAAATGACGTCTTCGTAAATATCAAAGTTCACTGCAAAAGCATTCCCACTAGTGGTGGGTTATAAAGCATAAAGGTATCAATGCTTCTCGGAGTGTTACAACGCCTAGGCGTCATGAGACATGCTTATGAGAAGTGTTGAAATATGCAGTATATACATCTTTATTTTAAATACAGATTTTTATATATTGCCGTTTCTATCACTCCCACTGGTTTCGAAATTGAGTTTATAAAAATATCCCAAAATGATATCGTCTTTTTAACAAAAGAATTTAATGTTAAAAAAGACATTTACTTTAAATTTATAGATCCTGGATGTGCCTATTTTCAATTTATATGAATAAATTTTTCTACACGCAGAAATAAAAAACGGCTTGAGGCCACATGCGAGTGTCAAGTTACTTACACCCTGAGAAGCAGATTTTAAGTACAGTGAATTCCCCTCGAAGATCTAGAAAGTTCTTAAGTGTTTATTTTCTTATTGGCTAGAAAAGTATTAGCCTTGTGTTTGATTAGGTATTTAATTGTTCCTTCTTCAAAATTCAAGTTCAGTATAGGGTTGCATTATTAACGTTAGGCAGTCTAGCGTAGAAGTCTTACTTAGACAGTCGAGTACACAGTCTCGTGCGGTCAGTTACTACACTGCATAAAAAGGAGTGTCGTATTAAAATCAATAATGAACTAATATGATTATATCCTGAGACACCCACAAGTGTCATTTCAATAATTTTTCATAACCAACGGAAGTTGTTGAATTTATATAGTTTTAGTTATTTATTAAGGGATTGCTAATAAAACTGCAATTAAAAAACAATTGTTGTGAACTTCAGATCTTTGATCTTGGGTAAAGAAAAACGGTATCAGCGATTATACTTTCCAAGTTCTTCCTGTTTTTCATCTATAAGTTGTGAGGTATTTTGTACCTAGTGTTAAGTGAAACAAGGGCATTATTGTGCAAGTGATGTTTGTGAAATTTTAAATTGTAAAATCTTACCAATGTATCAAGAACTAAAGGATAATTAGTTTGATTAGAGAAAGTTTTAAGTGAAAATAGCCTGTACCATTTTCTCTAATGATTGTTTCTTGTAAATTTATGTCCATATTTTCCTTTAATAAGAATTCTTATTAGGGTATTACTACCAAAACTATTACTATTGTCATGGGAGACAAGGGAATATTCCATTTACAAATAAATGGATATTTAAATTAAATTCTGTTATGGTGATAATGGACCTAGTATTAATTGAAGTTATTCAATTTTCTATCTTGCTTTAACGTCAATTAAACTAATGATGATTAGTTTTTTTTTATTAATCTTAAACAATATAATCTGAATACGTTGTTGAATTGTGGTAACTTTGAATAACTGGCGCCCATATCCTTTTATTATGTCTATTACTCCTTATTTTTCTTTACAATTCATAAGCCATGGAAATTAGACCTGCCCTTAAGTTATCATTTGTTATTGAGAGATCTTAAAAGTTGGAGCATTACAGTATCGTTTTTATGAGCTTTGCAGTAAGTATTCAGTATTTGAATTTTTAGAGGTTACAGTGACGTTTCAGTACGTTATGCTTTGATTCAGTAATTTAGAGTAATGATACAATTACGTTTCAACCTGTAAAAAAATACAGTAGGGTATTCAAAGGAATGAAAGGAAGGAATAAAAAAATATGAATATCTTGTGCAAACAACACATTCCTATATGCTTTATGCCTTAAAGATTTCTACAAATGAATATGTCTATAAATTCTGCGGAAGGAAATGTTTCATGTGTGTGGATTTTACTTGCAATATACGTAATTATTTTTTTATATTTAAGCAAATATAATAATAGCTATTATGTGATGAAAAATAAGTTTTAATGATCAATTTAAAGGTATTATAAATAGATACCTATCTTGCAACTTAAAAATTTATAACCATACGTTTATTATTTTACCATCTTAAGTTATATTTCCTACATTATGAATTCAAACTTCCCGCAGTATGAAATCAAATATCCCGCCAATTTATACATTACGGACCCACCCCTTTGCACTTGTAGACTATGAGAAACGTAAAATGCTCGCCTTAAACTTCAAAGACGCCGACAGCTAGTGCAATTACTAGATCTTTTAAGCTATATACTGTGCCTCTATCCTCTAAGCAAATTGTCTTTACTATGGTTCTAACCTAAAAGATAATATAAATATGTATGTAGTTAAAGCTTGATGCTCCATTTCTAAACGAGGTATTTCAAGAATAATTTCATATTATATTAATAGATATATTTGTAAAAGGTGTTCTTTAAATCAAGCTTAATCAGAGGGGCACGAATAATCTGAATAATCCCTTGTCCTGCAAAAACCGCTCTTCCTTTAAAAAGATTTTGCAATTTTTATAATTTCTCTTGTTTACATCGAATCCTTTCTTAGGTTCTCTTTGTTCTTTTCATTTTTCTTAAAATATATGGTAAGGATTCAGCAGTTTTGAACACAATTCATCCTGTTTAGATTTGTTAATCTTTTTCCATCTCGGATTCTTCATAAGCATCTCGAACATATGAAAACGTTTCAAGTTGGGCCTTAGCAAATATACAACAGCTACTTTACATAAACTGTTTAAAAAAATCTATACTTAATTTCACCTTATAGGACTTGATGCAGTCACATCATTTTCTTATGAATAAACTAGCAAATACCCGGCGCGCTTTGCTACGCTTTATTGAAATTACATGTTTTTACTTTTTGTAATTGTCAAATTACCAAATTTGACAATTGACAACATATCTATTCACATCAATCTCAGTACCCATTTTTAACTTCCATATATGGGTTTTTCGCTGTTATTTCGGACCACGATGGCCGATCAGAGTCCAATTTGGTCTTATTTTCTATTCTGGGCCAAGACCTTTCCAATGATACCAATTTCATCCAAATCGGTCCAGTGGTTGCGGAGAAAATCGCATACATACATACAGACAGACAGACAATCTTTCCCTTTTATATATATATATATATAGATAGATTTTTTTCTTACGAAATGCATTTAAAATGTTGGCACCAGTTATTCTTTGATTAGGTTATGAAAGAGGATATAAATAAATTTTTATAGTTTAAGAGTACGGTTAGGGTCGGATTAGTCCCCTCCCCTAGATTTCTTTAAAATGTCAAAAAAATGAGCTATGCAAAATTTCAGCCCATTTGGTCACTATTAACCTGTGCCACCGAGAGGTTAAAGTTTAAATGGGATTTAACATGAGTTTGGTGCACTTCTAGAGACTTTATGGCATAACTTTTTTATCTTTCTATGTTTTAACGTGAAATATTGTATACTTATATTGTTGAAGTTGCTTAACACGAATCTGATGCCAAAGAAAATTTGGCAGTTCTGTGAAAATGCTCATTTTCAACTGTCAAAAGTTTTTCTGGCAGTTTTAATTTTATCATAACTTCACATAGCCTTGGGTGGCTATCAAATTAACACACTGTGCATTATGTACATTAGTATTTATACAAGGATAAAAGTTTTAAGGGGCTTGGAAAGCATGACAAAATATAGACTGTGTATAACCATTACCATGGGGCCTGGTTTCCAGGCTATGGGTTGTAGCAATTATTATTATTATTAAAAAAATCAAAATTTTATTGAGTACAGTATCAAAATAGATCGAATGAAATGATAAATACACAAATCTTTGTTGTCTGTTTAAACAGATGATAAATAGCAAGGCAAGAAGTTAATGTAAATACTTATTTAGCATTATTTTAAATAACGAATAATAGCTAATAGGTATTATTTGTGAATAACAAATAATGCATTATTCACAAATAAATTTATTCGTGAATTAAAGTTTCTAATAATTTATTTATTTGAATAATAATCTAGATAAAAATTTATTTATAAATAATGCCCAACACTGATTGATAGTCAGTTTGTTCCTACTATGCAAGCCACTCGATTGCATGAAAATTAAATTTGAAAAGTACATTTTTGCTTTATGTTAGATGCTTTTTGCTTAACGAATTCTTTAATTTAGCATGACAAACCTAATAGTACGCTATTGCCTATGCAAATACTTGTCCTTCCCTAAAAAAATGACATTGCACATGCATGAAGAATAAGCATTTAAAATAATCACAAATGAGTCTGATAAATGTTTCCAGTTAATAAAGACTACGAATTCATGCTAATTTGAAAAAGAAATTGAAGATGTAAACAAACAATATTTTTATATTACTTCTTTATATAACAATTGTAAGTATTTTATTTTGATAAATGAACAAATAAGTTTTATTCACATCACTAACAATAACTAATTTATTTTCTGAACTTTAAAATTTAAACCAAAGAGTTATCAATTAATCATGTTCTATGAAAATCTTTTACCATGCCATTGGTACAGATTTCCCAATAACTTAAAACTTACCTTATGGTATTGTCAGAACTACCACTAACCACTAATCTATCCCTGTATTGCAAACAAGCAATGCCTCTTTTATGTCCATTTAATGTACGCACAAATTCACAAGTTGAAGTATTCCACACTTTTATAGTTCGATCCCCAGATGCAGACACAATATATTTTTCATCAAAGTCCACAACATTCACTGCCGCCCTATGCCCCACTAACACTCTCCTTAATGAAATCTCAGTTTGAGATGTCATATCCCACACAGCGATTGAACGATCCTATTACAAAATTAATATAATTACAATTAAATACATACTATACAGGTAAGCTAATAATATAAACGTACCTTTGAACAAGTTACCATCATTCCATTGTTAAACCTAAGATGCAGGACGGCTTCACAATGATGTATTAGTGTATTAACCATTTCCCCAGTATTAACATTCCAAACTCGAACAGTTGAATCACTAGAACCACTAATAATTACTTTATCATCATACTGTAGACATAAGACAGAACCAGTATGACCCGTCAGAACTTTAGTAGATTGTAATGAATTCCTATCCCACACTTTAATAGTATTATCTCTAAGACCAGACACAATTTTCTGATCATCGTATTGTAAACAATAAACTCCTTTACTATTTTCAGATCTACAATTTATTCTTTGTAGAATATGCCTCCCAATTCGCCAATTATTTTCTATACTTTCAATATCTTGAATAATTTTTGGATATAACTGTCTATAGAACGTATGTGAACGATGGTTTTCCCCAGGTTTTGGCTTAAATAAGTGTTGGATCCTGAAAAAGAAAAAAAAACAGCATTATTTACAGCATCTAGCAAAATATAAACATAAAATAAAAATGATAGTCTTTAATGATATGAACAAATCATTCAAGTATATATGCAACATTTAATCTTGGAAAAGAATTAACTTCTTAGAAACATCAAAATGTTTATTAATAAAGAATGTGAAACTGTTTACGACTAAACAAGACACTTTGGTTTTAAAAGCACCCTACTATAGTAGCACTGGCCAAGAAGATACATCATGAACTTAATTGTGAAGTCTTGTATGGAGCTATTTAATGAAGAATATCCTGACAATGTTACACCTTATAAAATGTTTGCTCAACATAGAAATTAAATTATGAATTGATTTAAACATAAAAATTGTATTTCTAAGGGCAAAGCCAGTAGACGACCAACAGTTTTAACAGAAGAAATTGTTGATGGTATACAGATTTTGCTAAGGCATTTGACCGTCTGGATCACTCGATTATATTACATAAACTTCCTCACTTTGGTTTTCATTCCTCTGCCATCTTATTAATTAAGTCCTATCTAACGCATCGAGAACAATATGTCTCATACAATGGTTTCCGTTCAAACAATTTTATTGCTAATTTGTCATTTAATTTTTTCTTTAAATTTTGTCCTAGAATTGGCAAACTGTTAGACAATAAATGCTATAATTATTATTATTATACATCGGATTGAGACAAGTCCTAATAAATCAATTTGAGAATTAACCTTTCAAACAGGTAATGTGTGTTTAATGTACCTTGTAATTTCTTTTAGTTACAAATTTTATTCATTATTTTAGGTTTATCATTCAAGTTTGCTATAAAAGGGCAACTGCAAATCCTTACAATTTTTTAGAATCTAGTTTACATCCACAGAAAATTGGAGTTTGGGTAGTAATGTTAAAGGCGTCAAACAATAGAACAAATTCATAATAATAAGCTACAGATAGGATATTTCCAGCAAGATGGAGCACCACCTCATGTTGTTTACCCTACATTAGAGTATCTGCAACAGTGTTTTGGTGACAGATTAATTAGTTGAATTGTTAGTTACCTCACTCACCCGATGACCCCATTAGATACCTATCTAGTGATTTGAAAAATATAATCTTTCAAGATCTATTTCATACCATAGAAGAATTGTAAGAAGCCATTGTGCAAGAAACAAATAACATGGATCTGCATAAATATTTATAGCTGTTTTCAGCTTCAACATTAATTTATGTTTGAATTTCAGGGTGGGCATTTTGAACACTTTTTAAAAATATTGTCAAATTAATTGTTAATCTTTTTCATGATTGTTAAGTCTAAACCCTTCAGTTCATTGTGTATCAGTCGGATCAATTGTTTTAATTAAAAAAAAATTGCAACTATTTTTGTTACTTTATTTTGTACCTTATTACAAAGTGTAATTCTTTAAATAAAATGTTAATTGTAAAATAAAATTTTAAACTGATAAAAAAATTGTTTTTGAATTATTATTAATATGATATCAATTATCTCTATTTGAGACTCTTATCGATAAAAAATAACTACTCGTTATCAACATGCCAATAATTTCTTAAGGTGTTAACTATGAAAACATCACAATGCAGTAGGTTTAGATTTCTATCAGCACAGATTTAATTATCTTTAAATGCCAATCAATAGGGGTCATAAAATATCAAAAATATAAACTCAAAAATAGATGTTTTCAATTTAATATGCAGTTGACAAAGGACACTAATAACAATGGTCCAAAAGTTTTGGGAAAAAATTCACCTGGTTGGATTGAGTGACAAAATGCATGTAATGAAGCAGGTCATAGAAATAAAATGTCACCAGTCATGTCATCTAAATAAACAATGCAAAAGTTTTTGGTTTCCGCTTCGCAAAATGTCTTATAAAATTGATCTTTATTTGTATTCTAATCTAGTTGGGCGAATGTCGTAACAAGACATTGTCAATATTTATCGAGAACAGAATATAAGCAAATCGACAATTTATCACACAATCAAAGAATGTCAAGAAAGGGATACATGGGTAAACTTGTCTAAAAGTGGTTGGCCATGGGCTTTGAACCAATTAAGAGAGGATAGACTGATTCACGCAGCTAAACGCACAATTGGGATCTCTCATAGAAGATTTAATGTTGGAAAAACTGCGGTGTTTAGAACCCTATCAAGTAAGAATATTGTCTTCCGGAAAAGAAGGAAAGCTCCAAAATACACAGAAGCTCAATTAGAGAGAATTCCGAGATGTTGCCTGCGTTGGGGTGAATGGATTTCGTCACATTGCCCAACTCTGAGATGAAGGGGAAATGATGGTTTTTACACAGACGATTACAAGAATATCCCTGATGATGTTAGATTTAAAAGCAAAAAAAAAGTTTGAGGACAAAATTTTGGTATGATGTGCAATTTCTAAGGCTGGCTTCATCTCGTAGTCCTACATTGGTGCAGTTCGGGGTGAAGCATTAAACGCAGAGCTTTACATCCACAGATGTCTCTCTAAACTGCGTCAGTTTTTAAACACACATCATACGGATGATGAAATAATGTTTTGGCCAGATCTTGCTACATGCCATTATTCGAGAATCGCAAGGGACTGGTATGTGACCAACAACATCAACTTTGTACCGAAAGTAGACAATTCCCCTTACCTACCTCAGGCTCGCCCAATTGAAAAGTTCTGGGCAATATTGAGTCGGAAAGTTTATAATAATGGATGGGAAGCACAAAACAAGGAACAATTGCGACGTCATATATCCAGAAAAATTAGAGAAATTAACCCTGCGGTCATCTAAAGGATGATGCAATGCGTCAAGGGAAAGCTTAGGCAAATCGAAAATAACAGAGATTGTTTAATAAGTTGATAAAAATATAAAACTATTTTTATAAAAGTTTTTAAGCCTCTGAATTTTTTCCCAAAACTTTCGGACCATAGGTTAAGTATGACTGTACAAATATATAACATCATCTCTAGGCATTATTTCTTTTAATATGAAACAATAGGGTGTCCATTAATTCCCAAATTGTTATGCAAGTACTGGTTAAATCACTTATTTTAATGAACAAAAAAAGGTTTGTAATTTTTAAACTTTTTTGAACGTGGATCTTCATGTGCCTCTGAACGAATAATCAATTTTCTCATTTAATTAAATAAATAATAATTAAATAACACGGAAAAATCGTTTTTCACGGCTTATAATTTTTTTTAATACTTGTAAGACATTAATTTATCTGTTAAACTCAAGGAAGTTTAAGTAGGGGGAAGAGGCATGATGCAATTGCTGAGCTGTAAAAGTGAAGCCTGCAGTGGAGTAAGGGGACTACAAATTTGACAGCACACATGTAAATACAATGCAGCGTTGGGTTCAGTAAATTGTTTAAAATATTATTCAGGACACCGTTAATATGAAACTCTTTTATTTTTTCCATTAATTACTTTAATTTATTTGTCACCTTAATTACAATTACTAAATTATTAAATTGAACTACATAATCGTAACATTTCTAAGAAATTTGCAAATTCTGTAAAAAAAATGATTTCAAAATTTTTAATTTCAAATTTCACGATTATTGATTATCTGTATGTAAGTAGTTTTTAGATGTAAACGCCGCGCCGAGTGATTCCCCTAAACGGGCAATAACTCCGCCAGTACGAATTTAAAAGTTTACTGCGTACCGATGACAATGCATGTATACTTGATAAACTGTTTTAGAGATGGTTCTCTGTAATTATTTAATTAAAAAAAGAACATTTTTATACAATACGTGATAATACTCCCAATATAAATACAAATTAAGTGCTACGGACCTGATGTCCGAGTAAAAAGTTATTAATGACGCAAATATAAGGAAAAACTACTTAATGATGCATTATTACTCCAGGTTTTTGTTTTTTGTGATATCTAATATCACTTCTACACCATCTAATGGAGTATCCCAACGTTTTTATTTGTTTTTAATTTAGTTCTTAACAAATAAAATCTTTATCGCACCTATTGACAGCCAAATTTAAAACTTGACAAGTTGTGCACACTGGAGGCTTCATGTGCACACCTCTAATGCCACTTCCCCCTATTTAAACTTCCTTGGTTAAACTCATTGAACACCGTTGAAAATCATTGAAAATAGTGCATAAAATGTGAAAAAAAATTTTGCGGACCCAGAAATCTCGTTTTTTACCATGCTCAGCGCTCCAGTTTTGATTTTTTTAATTTTCTAGCCTTCATTCTACGGTAAATCAAAATAAAATGTTAAGAATTTTATGATACAACCCCGCAAAGGCTGAAGATCATTATAATTTTGTGTGAAATTTTGTATGAAATTCAACACAATGGTATTGCAAATGATGCACTAAGAAGCCGTAAATACAATAAAGTCTCCATGAAAAAGAAAGATATTATTGAATTTCTGACTTTTATTCCTGAACAATTCCATTTTATGAGGACAATGGCCAAGGGGTGGGGTCGGGAAACTTTCTGGGTTTCTTTCTACGTCTCTATAACTTATTGAGAATCCTTTTGTCGGTTAATGGTGCTAAGCAGCCCCTTTAGAGAATTTCTACGAATATTTCATTTTTTGTCATTCTTGAGATTTGACAGTAAAATTTTGCAGAATTTTGGTAGAATCCCAAAATATTATCCGTTTTTATCTCAAACCTGTACGCGAGCCACAAAATTTAAAAATATTCATTTTGCCAGTTGTTGAATCAACAAATTATTTGATGTAAAATAGATAAAATAAAAAAAATTCCATACACGGTAAAAAATAGCTAGTGCTGGCGCGAATCGTGCTGCCAGTCAATTAGTGCGACAGCGACTGCTGGCACTATTTTTCATTGAAAATAGTTGTTTATGCTTTTTCTCGAAAGCAATTTTTTGGTGAATTGTATAAACATATGCAATAGACGTTGGTGCAAGACAGACAGAAACGTGTTTTTGTTTTGATCTGTGATAGCACGTTATTTTTAATGTCCAAAATTCGAAACTTTTCTTTTCAAAACTGTTAACAAACAGTTCCGAGGTTACTTCTTCATTCTATGGCCTTATACCACTTTTTTTTACTTCTTCATTTGCAGGAATGGCATGTCCTTTACCTTCGGTACTTTTCTGACCGGCATTTTCGAGAAACTTTGAGAGAAAAAGATACAGATATCATAACAGAAAAACAGCTGCTTCTATTTTGGTTTGTCTCACTCACACCTACACGCCATTATGCTCTAATATTTTCATATTTTATTTTCTGAGTGAAAAAATACTGTAAAAAGTTGTTCAGTATTTCATGAAAACTAATTAAAAAACATTTTGTTCAATTTTTTTAATATAAATTCATCTGAAAAAACATTAAAAAATTTCAACATTTGAAGTTCCCGCAAAAATGAATATATATGCTACGGTGGCGCCTTCAACAATTTTCGATTACAAAAGTTTTCACACAAGTTTGTAATGACCATTGGCCTTTGCAGAGTTCTTTCAAAGAACTTTTAACACTTCATCTTAATTCAACGAAAAATTATGATAAAAAATTTAAAAATCAAAACTGGAGCTGCTGTGGTATAGTAAAAACGAGATTTTTGGGCCCACACAAATGCTTTCACATTTTATACACTATTTTTGATGATTTTCAACGAGGTGCACAACTAGGGTAATAGACAATTATTTAAAAAAATGATGTCTTGGAAAAGCAATTTCCCATGTTATTTAAATAGGACAATTGATTCGTCCAGAGGCACGTGAAAATCCACGTTAAAAAAGTTTAGAAATTACAAACCTGTTTTTTTGTCATCAAAATAAATTATTTAACCAGTAGTCACATAAAAATTCACGATTTGGGAATTAACGGACACCCTAATGAAACAATGATAATGTACTGTTAATTAAATTCAATTTAAATTTTTTTTTATTTGACTTTCTGTTTTACACTTTCTAGTTTACAAGTGTTGTTAACAGAAATACAATGACAAATAACAGTTAACTAGTATGAAAGTAATTACTAATGAAAGTAAGTTTAATATATTAAAATAAAAAAAGTTAATTCAAATAAATAATAAATAAAGATATACTACAAAATTTAAAAAGAATTTCATTTATCTACAGGAAACTGGCAGAAACATTTTTCAAAATATTGAAAAGTTAGTTATTTCTATAAATTATACAGTAATATTATAACAAGAAATGTAACACTTATTATTGCTTTGAAAATAAAAATAGTGAACACTTAAATTTTATGTTTCAGCCATTATTGTCTTTTAAGAAATAAAAAAAAAGTTATAAAAAAAATACAAAAATTATATAAAAAAAGATATTTCTGTTGCATTAAACACTAATAATAATAAAATACTATTTACTGTTAGCGACACATCTAACAAAAAATATTTTTTGTAGTGAATCATTATCTTCCGGAACTAAAAATAAAAGGATGACTTTTTGTGTAGAAAGAAGCAAGATGATAAAAAAGAAATCTGATAAGTTCTTGGAAGATAGTATGTAAATGCTTTAGTCAAGATTTTCTAATTCAGTCTTTTATTCAGTAATAATAATTTTTAGTTCTCAATTTATTTTTGTATGGATTGTATAAAAACCAATTTAAAAAGGATTGTGTAAATGTATTTTACACCATCAATAATAAAGAGTTGTTTTACAAATGTATAATTAATGCATTAATAAGCATTATTCAATTTGCAAAATGTTGACCATAAAATTCAAAACTAAACAATTAAAGCTGTAAGAAATTTTTGTGCAATATCTCAAGTACTTTGTCAATGATATTTTAATAATTAAACCTTGAAAAAGTTTGCATGGTATAAAATAAGCACTATTTTCATGTTTACATAAAACCCTGAACAACTTAAAAACCAATTAGTATGCATATCAAACATGCAACAACTATCAATATATCTATAATTGGTTAATACAACAACCTACCATTGCCTTCTTTCTGCTAGACCTCTCCAAAGCGAATCTGTTCTAACTTTTCTTTCAATTAATTTCTTCCAAAGCATACCTTCAGATATAACACGCAACCATTCTTTACAAACTAATTCAGCTGCACATAGACTTTCTGCATCCAAATAAGAAAGGATATTTTCAGCCACATGATCCAGTCCTTTCTCTGTATACAGAATAAAACATTAAATGAAATTGTATACTATTAGAATAACTGATTATTTTTAATAACTTACTTGGTAAAAGGGAAATAAAATCTCGTTGCAACATTGGTTTTAAATAGGAATTTATGTGACCATGTTGATAATGACACATCCTGGCCAGAAGATTTTCTACGAATTCTACTTGATCTGTTTCGCTCCATTTTTCAAATAATTTTAGGCATGTCTCTCTTTCTGCATTAAAAGTAGACGAAGGTTCTTTTTTCCTTGCAGGGTCGTATAGTATTGTCATTGGATACTATAAAAATATAAAGAACTCATTAATAAACTGTAGGTTACTTTGCCATTTATGTATTACTATAAATATTAAACTGCAACATTAATTTTGAATACTAATCAATAGCACATTTAAGAGAGATTACTATTTTTGCTCAAGAACAATATTCTAACTAAGAAATATTACATTATTTGAATTAACAACAATACAACATAAGACCTTATTTTAAACAGCTTTGCCTATTTGATTGTTCAAGCATTACACCGGTTGCAAGTAAAACTCTAAAAACAAAATGAACAGAAAACCAGCTCTCTTTCTCTCTCGCTCTTTTCCTCTCAGATGTTGGTGACTTGCTAGTGATGCATACTAATATTTATAAAACTTTAAGTAGGTTGAATCATTAAGAACCCGTTAACTAACTATTCTGTGTCATAGGTGGGCAGAATGACTTGTTAGAAATATTTAGTTGTAAAAAGAACCATATACTATTAAATTTTTTAAATTATAGAAAGGTTAATAAAATTTTAATGTATTTCAGTTATTCTCAATTTAGATTTAGAATTAGAACAGTAACAATAACTATAAAAAACAACCTTAAACCTTAAACGCAAGCAAGAATTTTAAACAGGTTTCTTGAATAGGAAATAAAATCATAAAAAACCTTTATTAACATAAAGTAGTAAATAAAGAAAGAAGGATGAAGTTAACAATTAATTTCACTTCCTGAGAATGAGTTATTTAAAATTAAGCACATTTTCTACCTTTTAATATTCTTTATAAGTATTTTTCATTAATACATATTTATAAAATCATTTAATTTTTATTAGCCAACGTATCTGTATTTTAATTTTTGCAATATTTTATGTATTAGTAGTTTCAAATTGAAAATATTATAAACAATTTATACAATAGTTTTTGATAAGGTAATTCCTCAAAAGTTCTTGGAATTAAAAACGGGTGTTCCACAGGGAACCATTATAGAACCAAAACTGTATTGATAACTATTGTATTCTCATTTGATTCGATAAATTAATGATTTAGAATACTTTCACTTGAAATTTAAAATAAAATGAAACGATAAACACACATGGAATACCATTTTTCACTGTAATCTATTTTGCCTTTGACACATGTATACTGTTACATAAACAAAAATAATTAAAAATGACTAATGTTATCAACTAAAGAATTCAAAACAGACACAGAATGAACAGCAACAATGACACACTAATTGGAAGCATCCACTTACCTTAATTAATGTTTTTAAGATTTATTAAGTGTAAGGGTTCATTTGTTTCCTTTTAAGTGGTCATTTTGTTAAATTTACTGAATTCTTAATTTTTAATGTGTTTAGTATGTGAAATTATTAGTATACTGTATAAATAAGAAGGATAAATAATTAAAATTCCATAAGTAACTACATAATAACTACTATTGCTTTCAGTATTACACTGTACTGTAACATTTATTCCAGGTATTTGGTATTCTTCCTACAATTTATTATATTGTTTTCCAGTTTATTTATAGCTTAAACTGGTCCTTAATTATTATATTTACTGATTATATTACTATGATAGCTTACCTAATTGCTATGTCTATTCTATCAGTATCTAATTTGTAAACTGTCCAATTTTCTTATTTGATGTCCAAGACATACCTCAAGAATCGGTTTAAAAACCGGTACTTTTTTCACTATTCAGAAAACTGCAATAGTGTATACAACATGTACAAAATTAGTGTTTTTTTACACATCATATTCTATGACCAAAACACTTCACACTAAAAATTGAGAATCGCTGGATGTTACATTTACGAACGTAAAAACCAAACCAAACATGGATTCATAATAGAAATACTTAGAGCAGTATGCTGCCCTGCTAAACGAAAAAGTCCTATCTGCAAAACTGCAATGTAGAAATGTACTATATAGAATGTTAATGTGAGCTAAGAAAAGATATGGTATAGTTCAGAGTTGATGTTTTGCAGATAGGACTTTCTCGCTTAGCAGGGCAGAATGGCTGCAAAACATTAACAGAAAAGGTTAGAAGCCGTATTCCTATATGGTTTAAAGTATCGAGATGATTATTTTTTTATTTTGTAGAGCATTTGTAATTATTTTGGCTTTGATGGAGGAGTTTTTAACTGCAATATATATATCCGACAAAAAAAAAGTCAAACTTCAAGTCAAAAAGTAAATAATCAAACTAAATTTTTTTCTCTATTCTTAAATTATGATTTCTCACTAGATATGCTGTTTAAACATAATTAACAATCTTTATGTGATACTGATTAGATTAAAAGATGTAGATAATATTAATGTTAATTATATTTCTAATCTTTGTTTCTAGTTTGTCTTATTTATAACCGAAAGTTTTATTTAAATACCTAATAATCGCTTTGTCACTTACTTTGACTGAACTGAAGTGAAAGGCTTTCCAAGCTACTTAATTGCCTGTAGATTGCCATGAAACCTAATTTTCTAAACTGAATACTTTAAAGATTTGGATCAAACATGGCTGCCGAAAGAGCAGCTTCGCTCACCCCTTACCTATTATAATATAGGAACTCTATTAATATTAGGGTGTACATCAGTGGCGTCCGGTGAGAACTTAGGCTAGGGAACCAACCACGATTTAAATTTTAATACATCTAGGTACAATAAAAAACAGTGGTATAATTATTAAGCTTAAAAGTATTTTAAAGAAGAACTTTTACACTTCAGTAGTATTCTTTTACTCTATAATGATTAATCGGATTGGTAATTTTTCAGCACATCTCGTTCTTCAAATACTGATTAATCCCCACCTAGTAAGATATTTTTAGCATGATTGGTAATCCCCTTACCCCTTTGAATCGTAGAAATTCTGTGATTGACATGATTGAAGCATAAAAAGTGCTGTGACGAAACTTGTAACTACTGCCAACATTCTTTTGTGACAAAGCATTTTCAAATTTTTATGATTGTTTAGATTTAATCACAATGTGCAAAAGAATACGTCTTTTATACTTATGGAATTTGTTGACTATTATTCTTTATTTTAAAAAAAAGTACTACTATTTATTTATAATGCAACTCAATTTTCCGGTCTTTTTTAGCAAAATACCTGGTGCAGGTTTTAATCTATGTTGTTAAATTTAAAAGTTCTGATTTTGGTCTGCCTTTCTCAATAATTCCCTACGAAACTGAACGAAGGAAATTTTTTATCAAATAATAATAATACAAATTGAACACCAAAATCGTTGTGATTCGGATGTTCGGACGTACTCGAACCTTCCACCAAAGCAGCTGAATTTGCAGTCATGACGATAAAGCAAGTTTAAATGTTGCATACAGAACAAACCAAATGGAATTATTTGTCTTTAAAAAAATAGCAACTTATATAAATTGAAATAATAAAATGTTCCAAAATACAGTCTCATTCGCAGATTTACATTGCTTAAGTAACATTTAACAAACACGAGAAATCGAACAAATAACGAAATTATAATAAACATCTGATCACGAAGTACGCTAATACAAATAACTCGACCTTGTACGATGTTAACTGTAGCCCACAACGCACCCGCTACCGAAAGTAAGAAGTGCAGGAAGCAACGAAATCCGTGCTTATATGGAGTGTAACTAACACATTTGAATCGGTATTACCTTTCCGCGCAAGTTTAATGAGCCTAATTTAAAATAGTACTCTAAATAATTATACTTTTTGCTGTACGGAATTGATATTGAGCTTTTAACATTACAAGTTGATTAAACATTACAAATTTAAATAAACGATAACCATAATTTTATAAAACTATTTTTGTTAGCATTGTTTTTTAATTTTAATAAATTCTTAAGGGAAGCATTGCTTCCCTTGCTTCCATGGACCGCACGCCACTGGTGCACACAAAAACAATAATTTTGAGTTTAGTGTTTTGTTTTTCTTAGCTACCTCTGGTGAATTCGCTTTTTGCTCATACTAAGTATATTTACTTGCAACGTTTGTTCTTTGCCTTTTTATGCTGATAATCTTGAGCAATTACTTTTTAACCATAAACATTTAAAACAGTATTATTAATTACAATTAGGTATTAGTAATATCAATTACAATTACCATTTAAGTTAAACTGTCATCCAGTGTTTGATTTTTGTAGCAATGGGCTTGTTGTATAGCTGTTTGTATAGAGACTTTGTCCTTTATTATCAACTCAACTAAACAAGTATTGTGTTGCAATAGCTGCAGTGATTCACCTCAAGATAAAATGATCTTTTATGTCTGTGTTAACTGTTGACCAGCCATTTATTTTGAGCCCAATCAGTCTTCATTGGAAAGAAAGAATTAGAAATTATGAATCACTGCATGCTTATCTGGTATTGTGTCTATAACCTTATTATTAAATTTAAGGCAAATCAGATGGGGTATCAAATATAGTAAAATATAGTAAAGTATCATGGAATTGATTCCAACCTAGCCTGATATCTATGTTTATTAGCTATAAACCCTATATCTAATCAGAAATACTTATTTAAGAACACAAAATATCAGATAACACATATAACAAAGAAAACATTATTTAATAATATTTTTATAAAGATAAGCATTTTAATTGAAACCTTTAAAAGAATTATAAATAATACAAAATAATAAGAAAATAGAATTTATTATGTGGCCCAAAATTATCTAACAGTTAAATAATATCAGGCATTAATAAATATTCAGTGAACACATTAAGTAATTTATTCTTTTAAATAAAATTTAAATGTAGATACAGATTTATATAAAAATGTTTTTGCAATAGGACATCAGCCTCAAAATTCAGCAGTTACGTCATAAAAGAAAAGATATCATATATACAACCAATTTTTAATTAACTGATTGTAATCCACATATAATGAATGCATAATAATGATTTCATTCTTAATCCCACCTGCTTACAACAATTAAGTAATGTATACACTGTATACAGATACAAACAATAGCCAATAAAATAATTTAAAAATATTTTTTAATAAAAAAACTATGTTTTTTTATAGTTACTATTCTAAAGTATAGTTCTATATGTGGATAGAAATATTATATTTTATTACACATCTATTGATTTAAAAGGGAAAAAACAGGGTTAAAGCAGTGACAGGTACAAAGCTCCAAATTTATATAAAAACATAAAAAATGCAATAATACACTACAAAAAAGTGAATTATATTTTGTTATGTTTTATAAAAGAACACAATTAAAACACCTGTATTGTATCCATACTAAATTTTGTATGTGTTACTATTTCTTACTATCAGTTACTATTTCTTATACTATCAAAGACAAGGATATTTGATAAATAAATTATGCACAGGATATACAAGCTGATATCTAATCTAAAAATATACTTTCACAGTTCCTTCAACAACAACGCATTAGGATCAAGTATATTAACACTTCCTTCCTTCATATCTCACGATACAATCTTGATGACAATAATAAATAATATTACATCTAATATTTCAATTAAATTTGGTAGGTCCTTAATAAAAAAAGACTAATATTTTAAAATACAATAGAAATTAATACAGCCGGCGCTAGGCTAGTGGGTTAAGTTAAATGGGGAAATATTATGACCTAAGCTGTTGGGTCCTCCTTAGTGTATGCATTAAATGAAAAAAAAAAAGAAATTAATAGAACTATTTTTGATAAATGAAGGATCGGCGGTAACAATGTTGTAAGTAAAATTTTGTTGAAATGCGGTATTTCTGCAGAAACGTTAGTATGTCACTATTGAAAGGTGTTGGTGTCAGAGATATAAATTATTCTTATACAGATTCTCAATGCTGGTTTTGAAAGCGTGAATTTTCAGTATGCCGTGTAACAACATTATAGTCTGTTGTAAGTTCGTGTTGCTGTTCAAATTCTTTTGTTACATACAACGTTGTTATGACCGACCCTTCAAATATTTATGTAATATATCTATAATTATGTAATATATAAGTATTTTTGTTGTATGTTTTTATTTTATAAACTGCTTTTATAAAAGTCATTTTAATAAGATTCATTAAGGGTGAGCAAATGGTTAAGGTGAATTAAATCATGATTAAAACCACTTGATTTATTAAGAAAAACTCTGGATTTAAACCAGTTTCAAATTAAACCAATAGGCCAAGTTTTTCTACAATTCAATTAAATTTCGTTTTTGAATCTACACTTTTATGTGGGAAACTAGTTCGTATTTAACATTTGCCTCTTTGAGAATATTAAACAAGCAACAAGATAAAACTTTTTTTTTAACAAGATAATTCTTTATTAAAGTTAATAAAAAACGTGAGAAACTCAAAGGTGGTAGAGTGGCTAGCTTTATGCACCGACCGCCTATTATACAGGGTGGCAGGGGTTAGAACGCATTAATTCTAAGACTGATACGACTTTGTTCTAGAACGTACTTTTTCAGAAAAAAATAATAAAGTTGGAAACTTTAACATAATTTTGCCACGTTAATAAACAATTAAGTACTTTAATTATGGGGCTTTGTCGGCAGATGCGTCTTATTTATCACAACAACAAACCTTAATAACGTTTTATCTTATCGTATGTCGTTTCCATGTAAAATTGAATTCTTTTTACAATTAAAAATTCATTTTACTCAATTGAGAAACGTGACAACCCTGTAAAGTTTGTAATAAAATTTGCTCCACATTCGCACAAAATACTGATGTAGGAAGTTTGTTAAACTTGGAATAAAGCACGTTTTGTTTACAACTAGGGATCGACCGATACCGATATTGATATCGGTAAATCGGCATATCGGCAGCTGGCGCCGATTATTGGTATCGTATCGTATCGGCGGGAAACTTGCCGATTATCGGCAAGTAACAATGACAAATTTCGGAATTTTCATTGCGTATACATAATGTATAAAAATACAACCAAATAAATATAGTCTGCAATCGTTTTTTATAAGTGGCGTAACTTAAGACGGCTGCCGAACGGAAATTCACACAAAATACAGCCAAATTTGCTCAAAACAGTATTTCATTTTTATAGTTAATTAGCATTCACATTTAATGGGCACCACTCACGGTCTTTCTTCGACCACGTCGTCGGGGGCGTGGTCGGGATAATGATGCAATGTTTATGTTGTTTTTATTGCATAAACAAGTTTGGCTTCGGTTTGTTTATAAAAGTTGTAAGTATCGTATTTCGTTAAAACGTTTTTATCACAATGAAAGATATTATTGACTGCATAATACTAAATACTTCTAATTAAAGAGATTTCAGTCGACCTTTTATTATGAACTCAATCATTATTTTTTTCCTTTTGTACACACATTTTAAAGAAATACGATACTTATAATTTTATTATACAAACTAGCTCAAGCCCAACTTGTTTATGCAATAAATTATAGCAAATGTAAACATTGCCTCACTACCTGGACCTTGGTACCTTCCCACCTTCCCCGACGTCGTCGGCGACGTGGTCGCGGAAGACCGTGTGTGCTCTATATAACGTTTAATTTTCTACATTCTCTAAAAATTGATTGTAAGTTTTATCATGCAAGCAAATTTATCAAATCTGAAACCGCAGCTGTCGAGTGAAACAGCACTTTTCGCCGTAACAAAAATATTAAAAAAATTTTATTCATTACTTAAGCGGTTCAATACGGTGATTTTAATATGTCTATACATGCTGGCAATTTCCCAAAAATATTCTTAGTTAAAAACACGTTTATGTTAATTCATAATGTAGTAAAAACCAGGAATGCATTTTTATAAATATTTTTTAAATCTAAAAACTATAGAGATTAAAAATGGAAAAAGTGTATTTTGCCGATACAATATATCGGTTAACCATACAATTTAATGAAGAATATTTAGGTCAATGCCTGATCACAACTGTGTAAATAGTACCTTTTTAGAGTGACATAATGCTGAGTTTGTAGTTTGTTCAACTGAAAATATTTTGTAGCACGACTTTGTTTATTTAATAACAGTTTTTAATGATTTTATAAGAGAATATCTTTTAAAGAAAAGATTTATCTAATTTAAATTAGGTAATTAGGTTAAGGGATTTTGATGACGCCTTGTTTTGGCTACATTAATAAAATCTTTAATTTTCTGGTAATTAGGTGCCTTAAACCAAATTTTTTACAAAATATAGTATTTTTTAATAAAATACGTCAAGAAATATTGAAAATATTCCGCAAATTAATAAATATAAAATGTAGGTCAATTATTGTCTTATTTTTACAGCTGATTTGTTATGAATCAGCGTGTTTTTAAGACGGGTACAAATTTTGTTTTATAGAAAAATATTAATTACAGTTTTCGTAGAATTAGTCACCCGACTAATCTGCTTCTGATGTTTATTATTGTTAAGCAACGGCTGTCATCATCAGTTTGTTTGTTTGATTTTCTAAAACAAAGTCAAGACCCAGCTGTTGACTGCGAGTATACTTAAGCAAGGTTGCCAGATATGCCAATGGTTTTTTCTAAATTACTTGAAAGTTAATTAACAGAGAAAAAAATTTATTTAGACTTTTTGTTCCTTTTGATGTCTTCTATCGCCCCTTAAAATTAATGCATTCTAACCCCTGCCACTCCTGCATGCTTAGACAGATGTAAAGTATTTAATTAAATGTCAAAAATTATTTTTAAATAAATTTTACTTAATATAATCAGAGCGACCCTTATTTGCCAGTAGTAAGAAAAATATTTCGACTAGCAGCTTGGTCCAAAAACACCTCCATTACTGCAAAAATACTTACGATCCCTGGTATATAAAAAACTATAAATGACATATCCTATATGAATCCTTTGTTTCAGAAACCTACTATCTCCATATAAAAGAAAAATAACATACCTAACAGGTTTCTGAAATTAACGATTCATATATCTTTATTTTATGATTTCTTATCTGTGAAACATAATTTTCATTCAATAACCATTGAAAAATTATTATTCACTTACGCTCCTCAAATTTTCTAATAATAATAATTACACTTCTTAGTGATTTACAAAATTAAATTTGAGTTTTTAAAATTCGATAAGAGATAGGCAGACATATTCTTAAGTAACAAAATAGTCGAAATGCAGCTACATTAAAGCAGTTCATTATGTTTAATATACATAAATGTATTAGTAAATTATTACATAAAAAAATCAACTACTCCTTTAATGAATAAAGAACAAAAATAAAGTACACTAGTGAAAGTGGGATCTCCATTCGTATTTAATGTCCATTAATTTTACTTTTCCTTTTTATATCATCAAATAATAACTTTCTTTCTAATTTTTCATTTAAAAAGTAATATATTAAGTAAAAAATAATTCGTTATGTAGAACTGTTCGATCTCTATAGCAAACCAAGCATAATAATTATTTTCTGTTTAGTGTTTATATTAAATACAAATAGCTTTCATTTGATATTATTTTTATGAAAATATTATCCATCTATTTGTTATAAACTATTGCTAAACTGAAAGTTCATTGTGCAACCTAATGCACTGAAGTGAATCACACAATTAAAGGTCAAGCACCCAGTAAAAGCTTTCTTGTCTTTTTTTTTTTAATTCAGGCTAGAGATCAGTGGTGTAACTACTAAGAGGTCTAGGGAGCCAACTGTTCTTGTATGAAAGCGTATTATTGACCCGTTATCAAAATAATGAATGTGTAAATTTGACAATTTTGGGTTAATAATATTAATATTAATAAATGGTACTTTTATAGGTTTCATGAAATCATAGTATAATAATGTGTAGTATAAGGTATTTTCCGGCTTTATAAAACAAATAATATACAGCCGAAATTCTCTGTTTAACGAATTTTTAACCTTATTTTACGAAATAAAATTTTATTTAGTGAACTAAAATATGAGCAGGTTTCTATGAAAACTGTGAGGTTTTTGTCTGAATTGAATTCTTGAAATTTCATCCATATAGCTTTCAAACCAAAACTCAACTAATATCCTTATAATCCAACTTACAAGGGATTATAGTCCTTTATTTATGCATTTTAAAAGTAGATACTAGAATTTTTCTCATTGTCTAGTTCTCGGAATTCATGAGGGTGTAATACCTTTTGTTATTAAAGTCCAATATTGGACTTCCCAAAGTTACACATAAAATTAAAACAAAAACTATCTTTCAGTTTTACATGTGATATCATTCTGTGCAATTCTCTTTCCACAAACATATGTGAAATCAAGCGTAAATGCTTAGGTGTTTTAGAACAAAGTGCAATTAGCATAAGAAAAAAATTTGTCTTTGTAGTGTACAGTAATAAACAAAAAGACAGAACAATTCACAGCTGTGTTTGGCTATGAAGATTTTCATAGTAAATGCCGATTGGCTAGATAAATTACTGATGTAGTAGATAAAATGTTGTTTTTATTTTATTTTAAAACCATCCAAATTTTATAATTTTAAATGTTTGCTTTTTTACGAAATTTCTGTTTAAAGAATTTTTTTCTTGGATTTAGCAACTTCGCTAAATAGAAGTTCCACTGTATTTATAAATCTACCTGAGTTAGATCTCAGTTATTACAATGACAGTTTAACAATTGAGTTTATGCTCAAATAGCTAAACAGCTATTTAACAACAGTTGGACTTCATCAAGGAGACTTTTAGGTTAAATTAAAGAGGAAGTTTTATAGAATCAATTAGAAACCAAAATGTAGAATTCAAATTCTAAATTTAAAGAAGAAGTAAGCAAATATAAGCATTCGGAAACTTCCAATGATTATAAAATAATGCATAAAAGATATTAATTTTTTCTTTAAATTAATTCTTAAGTTATTAATCAAATCTTAAGTCCTAACAAATATTTTTTTGGTACTATTATTTTATTTGTATAAATTTTCCGCCATATATTACTTACTCAAGTAATGTATTGATGCAAATGTTTCAATTAGTTAAATACTAGGGTGTGTTTTTATATTCACGGAATGGGGGGTAAGGAAAGTAAATAAAAACAGAGAATTATTTTTCTTTTTCAATATATTCTCCCTTAACTCTAATAGATTTCTCATATCTAGTAATTAATTTATTTATACCAGTGAAAGACAATAATTCATTTTTGTTGTCAAAATATGCTGAAACTGCAGTATTTACTTCATCAGAAAATTTTTTCCTCAAAGTTTTCTTCATATTCGGGAACAAATAGTAATCGCTGGGAGCCAGGTATGGACTGTAGGGTGGATACAACATCTTGAAGGCATTCTTGCAGACTAGAGCCGAAAATTGAAATATTATCGATATACATTTTGTATTGGCCACGCCAGAGAATTACTAGTTTCCATAACGGAGTGGAAAGTTCCTGGAGCAGAACTTATAGAGCAATTATATCTAAGTAGACCCATATGAGTATTTATAGTAAAGTTCTTTGAAAATTTCTCTAATATCCCATTGTTGGCATGCCCCTTTAAGATCAATGAAAGTAAAGAAATGACTCGCCACTTAATGTAGCAAAAATGTCTTCAGGTAGTGGTAAAATACAATAATCACTATCTATAATCATATTTCGATGCTAATTTGTGTTGGGATGTTCCCATTTTGTTTTCAGCCCTTAACACTACATCTTGTTACAATCTATTTTCAAACAGGGAGGTCTACTTCCACTTCTTGGTTTTTCTTTAACAGCAATTCTCTTTTCCTATCGTTTGATAATTTTTTATAAGATGGAAATTGCAATATTTTCATTTTTAAAATGATGAATTACCTCTTTTTTGGTAGTCGTTCAAGTAGCTTAATACACGAAAATGTACACCAATTTGTCTTCCCATTACAAATGTAATTGCAAAGATAACAGCACTAAAGAATACACACAAAGGTTTGATTTCTCTTATACAGCTGCGAAACTTAAGCTGCAGTCGTTTTAGAACCAGTCTGAGTGATCTTCTGAAAAAATTCCACCTACTTTAAGCCCATCCATTAATAACCTCCTAAACTTGTGTTATTCTGCATCTTGCATATGATGTAAGAAGTAAGATATGGACATAACTGTTTCGTAACTAAATAACAAATGCATGAGGAAGTTGCTAGCAATATACACCTGCTCATAAAAACCGTGTTCAGATATCTGTCCTTGAAACAGGGTATGGTTATGAGAACTGAAATTCTACAAGCACAGTCTTTCAGTTGCAAGTTAAAAAAGCAGTCTCCTAACATTGTGATATGCATTAAATGAACACGATAGCGTTCACTTCTAAAGTTCTGTTTATAATAAACGAACACAAATGGAGCTTTAGGAGTGAGGGAGAAATCAGTAGGGCAAATTCAGGAGAGTCGCCACATCGGGAGAAACGCCACAGTTGTCATATCTCCACAACTAAAAAAGATAAGAGATATAGTTCTATCGCATTTCAATAACATTATTTGCATCTATAAAATCAAATTAGCACACGCTCGATTGTTGCTGCACATGACGTGTCCTTAGAGATTTAAAACAAAAGTTCAACAAAAAATTATGTTAAAATTTTAAACGTATGATACTTATTTGATTACTGCAAGTGTAAATAGGGAGATTAAAGCAAAGTAAGTAGGTAATTTATTTTTTTGTGGGGATCTTTATTAAATAATAAACATATCTTCTGCAAATCTATCTATGTGTTATTTTCTTAAGCGTGGCAAATCGCCCACGAAATGAGGAGAGACACCACATAAAGTGATAACTGATTTTACAGCTAAGATGATGATGATGAAGGATCTTTTCTGAGCCTGGTAAATGTTGAATACTAGTAAATGAGTGCTGGAAAAATTATTTTGTTAAAAAACGAAAACTGATTGGATGAAGTGCTCAAGTCCTGCAAAAATGGCTTAAAGAGTATTGTACAATGTACGCCCCATACTGTAATGAATGTAGTAGAGGAAATATAAGAATGAAAGATATAAATATGAAGAAGTAGTGCACATGGCATCTCTCCTACAACATGTGGGATAGACGCCACTTTACTACTACTTATAATTGATGATTCTGCTTAAGAAAACTTTATAGTTGTTTTTATTTGTTGAAGAAGATAAATGTTTAATTAGAATAAGAAATAAATATCTTTAATAAGTGCAAAAGCCTTTTTATTTGGAAGTCCTCAAGCAAAATGGGTGGCGTCTCTCCTGAATTTACTCTATCCAGATTTCATACACTAAAATTGCTTTAGACTAAGATAATGCCTTCAATTCCCTAAAATATCTCCAGACTTCCTTCAAAATTCCCACAATTCCTCATACTTCTTCTGCAAATACAAAATTATATTTAAATTCCTTAAAATTCCGTTTAATACCTCTATATTTCCTTTTAATGCCTTCATAATACGCTTAATATCTCATACTTCCACTTCAATCTTCTTTAATACCTCTATATTTCATTTTAATACCTTAATTCTCCTAGAATACTCATTTCAAAATTTCCTTTAATATCTACAACTAAACATATGTATGTATTTCCTTCCATACATCCTTATTTTGATTTCCATAGTCTTAAATTTCTTTTAATAAGTTTATCATTCCCTTAGAAGTAACCACTGCTTCTAGCGACTGCTGACTAGCTCCGTTCTATCAAAATGAAGTCTGACGTTTTTTTAGAAACTATATTCAATAAATTAACACTGTACCAAATTTCTGCTTTTTTAAATCACTTCTTTACATTGACCTCATTTTGAAGACATGCATTGGTGCTTATGCAACGTGTTTGATCATTACGCTGTCTGACGATTGTTATACAGTTTTTTATTACATAAACTCCTTAGTGATCAATTTTCAGCTTTTAGAAAACACTTAGATGACACTACTTCTTGTTACAACTTTGAAACTGCACTGATGGGGAATGTCCCCATATCCGAGTTTCTTTTGTGTAGGATATTTATTTACACCCTAAATATAAGCTAATATAAAAATATTAGCCTTTACAAAACTCTTACACTTTTTGGTCACCAGCTCTCTCGAGCTATTATTAGCTAATTCTTCGAGTTTGTAATCGTTAAATTTTTTTAGGAAATCACCTTCAGATCTTATGTAAAAATTCAATACAATATGGCAATAAATAACATAAGTTTAGCGTTTACTGTCTCCAGCCTTACTTTGTGGAACTCCATAATCATGAAATATAATATAAATACAAAGATTAGTTAAAGTATTAATATCTTAACCTGACAATATTGTTTCGACACTTTATGTCATTATCAAAGGTAGATAAGATTGATAAACAAATAAAAATAAGTCATTTTAAGAATAATGAAATGTTTTTCAAAGCAGGCTAAGTATTGTAAATAACATTTGTACCATAAATAACTGTTATGTATTAATACACAATAAAGTTCTTAGAAATGTTTATTTTATCGAAAAAAGAAAAACATACAAATGTGTCATAGGTAAAGTGTAAAAAAATGAATATTCTTTAAATAAAACTCTTTTTCAGCTGTTTGTATATGATTTGTTGTATATGTCTATTTATATTATATTAAAAGGATAAATTCCAATTAGTTCTATATCAAAGTAAAAGACATATTCCCTTTCAATAGTCTGAAAGTAATCTTCCTTTAGCCATATGAAGGTTTTTAGGAATTTGGTTATGAATTTATCATCCCTTTATTTATGTCCCAAACCTGACTCTTTGCCTGCATCTATCAGTATATGTACAGGGTGATCCACTTAACTTTCCCCCCTACTTTTCTCTGTTATTTCTGTAGTTACAAAAAAATTATTTTAACAAAAGTTCTAGGGCTTTTTCTAAAGTTTTCAAATATGACATCCAAAAAACAATTGAAAAATAAATGCCTAAGTTATATACATATGAATTGAATTTTTTTAAATGGAACACCCTGTATTTTATTGCCTTGTTCGACGTAGAATTTCAGTCTGATTCACAACCATAAGTCACAGGTGCTCAATGTGAGCTCCTTGTGTCACACGACACACATCAAGTCTGTAGTCAAATTCCTGCCATACACGTTGTAGCATTGGATCATGCATCCCATCGTTTTGAAGTCAGCGTACCACTTACGGATACTGGGTCCACTGGGTGGATCAACACCAAGTTTTCTTCTAAAATTGCGTTGTACAGTGACAACAAACTGGGATATGTGAAAATCCTAGCACACAAAATGCCCTCCTGTCTTCGTTTGCAGCCATTTTCTGTTATATCGTCTCCTAGAAATGAAATTAATAAATATGCAACAGGTTCACCAACATAACAAGAAATTATTTGAGTTTCTCTGTCCATTGATACCACTATCATGTTTCTAAATGTCTCCTAACAATAGTTATTTAAGTTTGTAATCGGAAAGATCACTTATAGTAACACTGAATTTTAGTGTAATTGTTATTTGTAAATTGTCTTTTGTTTTTCAGTTATGGTGAAAGAAAAAATTTTTCTAAATGGAAACCCTAGTTTTTTTGATGGATTTGAAAAGATAATGAAATTCTAAGACCAAATATGCTAAAAAGTATGATACTGTATCAAGACATTTTCAAAATAATTGCTTTTAAAGTTTTAAAACAAAATTCGAATAACAAGTTCCAAGTTTTAATACAAAAAATTTAAAAGTTCTATGAAGAACTGTCATAATTTTATGCTAACTTAATTGTTACATGACTTCTTGCTTGTTTTATCAAAAAAACCTGAACTCTTGATTTCAACTTCGATTGAATAACAATCAAGAGTTCCAAGTTTTTGATAAAAAAAATCAAGTAGCCATGGAACAATCGAATTAGCATTAAAATTATGACAAGTTTTTGAGAGAATTCTTAAATTTTTTTTATTAAAACTTGGAACTCTTGATTGTTATTCAATTTTTGTTTTAAAACTTTAAAAGCAATTATCCCGAGATTTTCTTAACACATTCGCGGCTACCCATCTATGAATAGTAACGTAGTAAGTGCTAACAACTTTTTTTTCAAAATTATACATAAATATTATTGAGAGCACATATTAGATTATCACAAAATTCTAAATTAATAATTTTTGAAGCAATTTGGGCCTAAGCGCACACGGTGTGTCGGTAGCACTGCAAGAGAAATTCATTCGAAGGTGCTATCGACGCACCCTATGCGGCCATAAAAAATAGTCGTAGAAGTTGCATGTCTTTTTACATTATGTAATAAATAAATATAGTTTAAACAAATTTATTAAAAAAAAAATACAAAAGTATTCACAAATAAAAAACAGAACTAAAATATGATAATATGTAGTTACATAAAACAAAATAATTATTCTACAAAAAAAAGCATAACTGAAATAAATTTACAATTTTGAGTGAAATTCTTGAAAACAAGGAAGGCAAAACCCCGCATCGCATGTTTTACATTCAAATGGGGTGTCCTTCCTTTTTCCCTGACTCGTGCAAAATTTGCATTTTCTTCTTAGGGTTTTTCCCAATGGACACTGAGGGCAATGGCTTACAAAGTGCATAGGACCTTTAAGTTGAGGGCCTTTAGACAAATTTTCGGGTAATAATTTCTCTATTATATTTAGGCGAAAATCATAAAATGACATTCTTGGTGATTTATATTTTCGATACAAAAAAAAAGAGTTTAACAATAACAACTGAAAAATGTGCAACCCAATTTTTTTATACCACCTTATAGTTTTTCGTTGGCAAGGATAGTACGCCATAAGTTGCTCTTGCCTATCCACACCGCCCATCCCTTTGTTATAATTAACGATAGGAAGTGGCTTCGACTTTTCGTTATTTCTTTTATCATGGTATGTTACCATGGTATTTTTAAATTCTGTGGAGATATAATTAACTTCTCTCTTGTCCCGCCACTTCCATATCATCACTCCGTTGGAATATTGCGCAATGGTTTCACCTTTTTTCAATTTTGCAGCACCAACGTCATTTGGATAATTTTTACGATCTGCTCGTAGGGTCCCCGTTGATAGAGTATTCCTGGACAGTAATTGATGAGAAAGGTCATAGCTGTTATAATAGTTATCCATAAAAATAGAATGGCCCACATCCAATTTTTCGTACATCAAATGGTTGACAACTTTTGAGGCATGTCCTTTCCCACCAAATTCATCCAAAACACCAGTATATACTGCAAATTTTAAGATGATTCCTGATGGTTCAGTCAACATATACAATTTTACACCATATTTGTGACGCTTATTTTGTATATATTGTCTGAACACTAATCTACCACGCCAGAGAACCATTGATTCATCCAGAGAAAGATTTTTGTCCGGATAATAAATCTCACTCATTTTAGAATTAAAATAATCAACCATGGGTCTTATTTTAAACAGTCTATCAGCAGGTTTTGGTTGACCTGCCTCAGGATTTTTTACAAAGTGGAGACATCTTAAAATTAGCAAAAATCGGTAGCGACTCATGTAGTCAGAAAAGCAAGTCAGATTGAATAATCTATGTGTTTTCCAATAGTCACGTATCCTTGACAAGTGGATTGTCCCCATGTGAAAGAATATTCCCAAAAACATCCTAAATTCGAGCACCGTCAAAGGTTTCCATCTGCAAATCCGTGAAAACTGCCGATCTCCACAGGTGAGAAAAACTTCTTCGGCGTACCGGTTCGTTTCTTCTACAATCATTTGAATCAGTCTTTCATCGACCAACAAATTAAAAAAGTCAATCGGTTCATCTGAAACAACAATATATCTTCTGAACCAAAGGAAATACGATTTATTTCACTGTTAACAATAAATCGTTAAATTAACATGTGAATGTGGAGGACCAACTTTATCAAGTAAATTGGAAAATTATAAAACTCAAAATATAATTATGTTTGAAAATATCAAGTCAAGAGAAAATAGATGGATATTTACCTGGTATAGGCACTAAAAGTTCATTTATTTTTATAAATGGAACATCTTTCAAATGACCATCATCTGTCCAGTTTACTGATGGGACATTCGCCGCCGCCGCACCTGGGCTGTCATCTTCTACAGCCTCCAGCTGTTGGTCAACATTCACAGTTGACTCTGTTTCTGCTAAATTGTCTTTGGTTATTATGGGTGCATGTAATAATTCTGCTAGTGAAGAGGATAAGTCAGGATTCCCGTCCTCAAAATCCGATTCCTCATCAGAGCTGTGTTCATCGACATCCACATCGAGTTTTGTCGGGTCTTCTAGGTCATCATCCGACTCGTACAACATTCTCTCCATCTCTTCTTCGGTTAAAAACCGCGGAAATGGCTTTTTGGCTTCGCGCCTGGGTCTTTTTATACCCGAAGGGCCTGCCTCGGTGTCACTCATAATGACGAGCACCAACCACAATTTCAAATAAAATAACGTCCAAGGACAGTGCTCACAAGATTTCACAACGAACCGTTCATAGCTGACGCGAGAATGAGACGTAAACATGTTATAAGCTAAGACGCAACGTGTGCGTCGAGAGCACGAAGCTGGGGGAACCACCGGACGCAACGTGTGCGTCATGCGCCGCGAACCTGTTAATATAGTATCATATTTTTTTTAACATATTTGGTCTTAGAATTTCATTATCTTTCCTTATCCATCATAAAAAATGATGGTTTCTATTTTAAAAAAATGTCGCTATCGCCATAACTCAAAAAAAGAAGACAATCGACAAATAACAATTACACTAGAATACGTCTTATTTAAGATAAAAGTCGATGTATTTGAGGATTTTTTTCAAAAACATTTAATAAAAGATTTATTTCGTTAGTATAACTTTAACACGCAGAAAAATTTAGAAAATCACAGCATTTTAGTTTTCACATAGTTTGTTCTTAATGGCATGTACTATTCTGCCATGAAAATTTCGCACGATTTTCTTCCCTTTATAAGTGGTCTCAAGAGAGTCATTAAAAAACCAGTTGAGAATGCGCAGGGCTAGCATTGCCATGACGAACAAAAACAACTGTATACTTAATAAACTAATTTATTTTTGAAAACTAATGTTCACGTAACACATTAGTTGTCATAAAAACTTAAATTCTAAGTCCTAAAATTTTTCGTTAAAAAAAAAAGTTGCTAAAAATGTTTATTTTTTCGTAAATTTTTAAAAAATACAAAATTTTTCATTTTTCAAAAATTTACCGAAATCTTCGGTGGTCATTTTGACCACTTTCCCAAAGAAATACAAAAGAATGTTTCAACCAAAAGTTTCTTAGAATTTGATGTACTATAAGATTCCAAAAAGAAAAATTCAAAAAAGTCAACATGGAAAAAGGCGACAGACAGACAGACAGACCACGAATTCAGAGACGAACTTTTTGTTCGTCGAAAATTCAAAAAAGTCAACAGGGAAAAAGGCGACAGACCGACAGACTTCACGAATTCAGAGACGAACTTTCTGTTTGTCAAATATCCCAACTTAGCAATTTCGTTTTCAAATCGTTGTATGACTTTTCACTTGGCAAATCAAGTGCAAAACTGAGTTACGTCTTTTAATGATATTGACGACGAATTAACCACCAGGTAGTTACAAAGAGGTGAAAAGATTGGCCCTAAAATAATATTCACGGCAAAGTCAACTATAATAACACAATATCTTCAGCCTTTATCTTGTGTAGTGATAAAACTATCTATACTACCGTTCATCTTGTACAAATAGAGAGTAGTGAAGTTAGTGCCTAATTATTATTTATCGGAGTAGCCAGTTAGCGGGCTCTTTCCTCATATCTTATTTTGCCGTACTGTACCGATACTAATAACAGTTTGGTAGAGCTGCAAAAAGAAATAGGAGCCTTTAGATGGTTCCATCAATTTGATCGTGAAGTTACCTTATCACGAGGAAAGTTTGCAGGTCTCAATAGCCATCACGATTAAGGTCAGATTTTTTAGTATGTTAGTGCGCTAATTGGCCGGTTTCACAAGGCTTGATTAAGTTCTTGTTAACTTAATCATGATTAAATTTGAAATCCAGAAATATAATTGGATAAAATTTCAGGTTTCTTAAATCTCAGCCAATGAAATTTCTGGTTTTCAAAGTTAATCACGATTAAGCTAATCAGAACTTAATCAAGCTTTGTGAAACCGGCCAAATAAGTATTAGGGTAGAAGCACCTGTTTTGGCCTAGTAAGAACTCGATCAGGTTTAGTTGTGGAACTTTTATTTTAGCTTATATCTAAGTATATTCAGATTTTAGTCCCCTAAGCAGACACCAGTCATCACAATATGGCTGACGTTGTCACTAGAGTAAAAGACAGAGTCAATTCTAAGTGGTTTTGTTAGCAAATGCGTTAAGAATCAGAGGTAAGTATTTTCATCGGTTATAGATTTGTTTACATAGTTAATTAAACACTAAGCTGAAAGTTTAGTTTCATAAATGTATAGGTCAATAAGAAACTAAAAGCTATTAGGTTATAATCCCGCTTCTTTTTTTAATTAATGGTGGCCAGAAATGAATCCATATATTGTCGTTTTATTCAGTTTTGGCCAGAAGTACAAAATACGGTTCCCAATATCTTCTTCAGATATACGTGTCCATTCTGTTGTCAGCAGTTCGCTGAATCCACATTCATTGTGGTCTTTGGATATTGTTCATTTGTGAAGCAATGTTTGTTTGGAGCATATCCCACACGTGCTCTATCAGATTTATGTCTGGGATTGTGCTGGGCCATGGCAATACTTCAATTCCCTCATTGGTCAACAGTCCGTCACAATCCAAGCGACATATAGATGGGCATTATCATGCATTTAAGTCGGAATCTTGGTCCAACAGCACCAGCAAATGGGCGCACAGTGGCACCAGAATATTATCCACATGTTGCCGAGCTGTGAGAAATTCATTTGAAAATGCTAAATCAGTTCTAATGCCAAGCATGATTCCGCCCCATACTATTACAGTACCGCCTCTATAAGTGCACACTTCCTGAAGGTGTCGCAAACGTTTCTCATTACCGAATCGTCTCCACACCGGTAAATGTTAAAATAAAGATCTATAAAGATTTGGATTTATTTGCCTTGGCAGTGTAATGTCTGGCGTGCCGGACTTTCACCCAAGCGGCCCGGGTTCAACTCCCAGCGCCGGCAGATCTGGTTAAGGTTTTCTGCAGTTTTCCTTAGCTGTAACACAAATGTGGGATTTGCGCTGTTCCATCTATAAGTTAGCTGCAGCCGCACATTGGGCCTACATAATAATAATAATCGCCCCCTCCCTCCCGCACAAGCTTATAGCTTCTGGGGCCTTGGTTTAGGTTATGGGTTGTAGTAATTATTATTATTATTTAAAAAAATAGCTTGTTTTTATAGTTTTATATTTTTTTGTATTATTATAAATATTTATATTTATTAAAAAATTTTAATAGAAACAATGTTTCTCTCTAAACCACTTTTATTAGATGGCCAGAAATAGAGCAGGTGACTGGGCACTAATGGTTGTCAAATGGCCAAAACTAAAGAAAATGACTTTGGCTGATATAAAATTATTTTTCTAAAAATTGTGTCATGTCTTATTCTTTTCTTGCCTATAGGATATCAAGACTATACTAAAAAAAGTAAGAATGTGCCCTACTCTTTAGATTCAGTGCAACACTAGTTATTTTATTAGATTGAATCTCCAAGTTTCTCTTAAGGTGGCCAAAACCGGGTCTTTTACCCTACCGCAAAGTTTGAAAATTGTGTTTGTTCCCTTCAGGACTATAATTAAGTGTTTATGTTTTTATTTTACCTTTTTATTTATTAAAGCTTTAAGTTTATTTTAATGTAATACGAAGAAAATTTGTTCTGGTAAAAGGTAGAAATTTAGAACTAGAAATTCTAAAACTATTTTCTACACTTAAGTGTTTAGAAATACCGAAATTAAATGTTATTGAATAATATGTTTTATTTCCATTTTTAGGTAACATTATCAGCTTGTCGGTTACTTTTGTACATAGTTTTTTAGCATAATTAATTAAATATAAATTTTACTTTATTTATGTAGCATAGTAGGACCAAATAGTCTTTTAGGAAATATATCGTATTTTCAATCATCAATTGGTTTTTTATTAATTGGAACTCGTACGATAGAAATAAGTAAGCAATATCTCTAGTTCAGTCCCTATTCTCTGGAACTGAAACTGCAGTATAAACCATTCAATTAAGAAGATAAGCAATTTTATCAAAGAACAATCTTATTCCATCGAGCCAACCACGAACCCAGTTCTGTACCACCTAAACATTCAAACTGCCTAAACATACATCAAGGTGGCAAGTGCTCAATTTTTGAGAGTGTCCCTACAACATAATGAATGTGGGTGGCTTGTTAATATTTATTTTGAGGTTAAAATAACATTTAAAGTATTTTCACTTTAGATAACAACTGTCAAATTGTTAAGTTGATTATTCCTATAAAATTTTAGAAGTGAATGTCAATTGCGGTCAATTGTTAATATTGGCATACCTGGAGATTTTTTAAATGTCACAAAATTATTAATTAAAATAAAAAACAGATTTATGTACTTTTTGGTTTTCATTTTATCTAAACTGTTTTATACATTTATTGATCATACATAGAAATTACAAAAATCAACAATATCGGTAGGTAAAATTATAAAATATTACTAATACATGCAAATACTGACCAACACTTCATATATTTTTGACAACTTAACCTAAAAACATTAGTAATTTTTTGTCACTAGATATCTGGTATACTCACTACAAAAAGTATGTTTGTTATTGTACAGTCCCAAAATTCTATAAGGATTTGACACTGACAGATGCCAACTAAATTGAGCACTAAATTGTAAGTATAACCTATAAAATCTGACAAGTGACATCACATACAAGAATTGATATGTTAATAAATAAAGTGATTTCCTTATTTAGGTTACTGTTTAATTAAATTCTTGAAATTAGATTAATGCAGAGAAGTTACATATCAACTGTACATCACATCAATTGTTATTATTTTTGTAATGAATCTTCAGGTTTATGCTAGTCACTTTTTACTAATCAATTAGTTTCATTATTCTCAATATTTTTGTTATTATTTGAAACTTTAAGTTGTAACCCTCCGCCCAAGCGTCAACAGTTACGCCACTGTTTAAAGTAATAAAAGATTAGCTTTCTTTCGCGGTCATATTTATCAGAAATCAGTACAGCTAAATCCATGATGTATTGTAGTATGTAATTTTAAAGAAGGAATAAAAAGCATGCCCTTGAATTTACTTCAAAAGTACTTCCCCGTTAGTATTTAACAAGTCATAATGTCAAAATATACGTATTTTCGTTGCAGGTTAAAATTATTGTATTTTAAACTACTCCTTACAAATAAATATAAATGGCTTAAAACGCTAGTTTTATTTAAAAATATCAAGATCCAACACCTATCAGATATACAAGAAATTGATAAAAGAATAATTTCAACGTTAGAATTTTGACAGCTGAAGAATCTACACATATGTAAATTACTTCAGGTTTTATTGCAATAATGCTTACGCATCTGCCGAAACGTACAGAATTCCACCCTAATGAAACCTGTTATTATTTATACGTGAAATTTATTAACAGTTAACAATAACTAAAGATGGCGGTCACTTAATGTGCACAAAAATTAATATATTCCCTACCTGTGAATTTGTATTTGTATCTTCTATCACTTTATCTGTTTCCACCGTTTCCATATTAATCATTATAATTCAGGTTATATATGCGATCTATTTGGCAGTAAATATATACAATCACACGTTTGTTAATCGGAACAGCCACAAACACAACACGTTACACGTCAAAATTTTACATACTAATAAAGAAGTAACAAGTTTTTAGAGACAATCCGCAATTTTCGCTTCGCTTTGACAAAACAGTCCTTGTCTTCAGGCTACAGGCTGTGCAACCAAATAGATGACACAATTCTAAATTTCTAGTATTTGGTACAACTGACATGATTAATGGATGCGTTCAACTATTCAATAACAAAATGAAAAATTTTAAATCATAATTTATCTTCTTCGCCCTAATTAATTATTACATGTTTCTTCTTTTACTAAATACATCTTGATCACAGCAATACGTTTAATTTGTAACTACGTAAATTAAATTTAATATCTGTTTTATTAGTCTCTTCGTTAACAATTGAATGCAACTAAATGTTGCCGATAATCAAGGCAACTGTACGCTAACCTAGAAATAGCGCAAAATATAAACTTCATACAAAATTATATAATATAATCAAAATCTTTAATTGAAGTTTTCATTACTTTTGCACAGAATATGTTCATTTTCCTAGTGATTTAAACTTCATAATTGAAAATTCTATACCGCCTTTTTGAAGATATTGCAAATAAATTGCTAAAAGATGGTTTGTTAACATAATTTGCAACACATTAAAAATGAGTTCACTTCAGCTGCAAAACTTTGTGAGACAAGGTAAAAAGATTGTAGCAGCAACCACAAATTATAGGTATGTCTCACAATAAAAAGATTGAGTGTTCTAAAATGCAAAATAGTATAACTAGCTCCATTTCTAGTTTATCATATTCTGTTTGCTTGATTATATTTTATAGTTCATATTAACAGTAGGTTTTTGAACGTCCTGGGTAATTTATGGAAAAATTGAAATCTCCACATTAAGATAGCCTTGGGAATTGATTCATGCAGTAAACGTCCCTGCTACCAATACTGCATATTTCTTGGAAATTTCTGTAACTGACTCTTTGCATAGCTTTTGTAATCTTTAAGCTCTATAGACTAGAATCTATATATATATAAAAGGGAAAGATTGTCTGTCTGTCTGTATATATGTATGTATGCGATTTTCTCCGCAACCACTGGACCGATTTGGATGAAATTGGTATCATTGGAAAGGTCTTGGCCCAGAATAGAAAATAAGACCAAATTGGACTCTGATCGGCCATCGTGGTCCGAAATAACAGCGAAAAACCCATATATGGAAGTTAAAAATGGGTACTGAGATTGATGTGAATAGATATGTTGTCAATTGTCAAATTTGGTAATTTGACAATTACAAAAAGTAAAAACATGTAATTTCAATAAAGCGTAGCAAAGCGCGCCGGGTATTTGCTAGTTCCTAATAATAAGCATTATTTTTGTAAAATAAAGAATTGGGACAGTTAACTGTCCCCTGTTTTTCTGGAGTGTTTTAACTTCTTGCTAGTCAAATAACAAGATACATGTATATGTTTTATTTGTTAATAATTATTTCTCTTCCTAATTCTGTTGGGACATCTCGGTTTCATTTTCTACAAAAATCACATTCACCCCATGTTATAGAAAAGAAAGTTTTATTTAATTTTAGCTCGACTTGATTTGATCATTAATCCATTTTATTTACAACTGAGAACACTGTGGAATAAACACAAAAATAAAATGCTCTTGCAAAATAACACAGCCCCACAAAAAAATAAATGTTCTGTCCTGGGAGCGAGACTATAGTATTCGGATGCATTCTCAACGCTGAAACCGAATCCGACCTCAGAAAAAGCAGATATACCCTCAAAATCTTGCGCTAGAGCCAAAAGCAACCCACAAATGGAGTAAAACACTCCTGACATATTATGATGACAATAAATACATGCAAAAAATGGTTGAAAACCGCAAGTGTTTTGTATTTGGAAATAAACCTCGGTATATATGGCCAAGAACCCTCCTCCCTGAGGGGGTTAAACCACCCCTTAGGTCAAAATACAATAAATACATGCAAAAAACATGCAAAGGGGTAGTTTTGAACCATTTTGGGGTGGTTTAACCCTTTCAGGGAGGAGGGTTCTTGGCCATATACCAGAAGTGTATCGCCAAATACAAAACATTTGCGGTTTTCAATCATTTTTTGCATGTATTTATTGTATTTTAATCTAAGGGATGGCTGCTTTGACCTATTTTGGGGTGGTTTAACCCCCTCAGGAAGGAGGGTTGTTGGCCATATAGCAACAGTCTATTTGCAAAAACAATACATTTGCGGTTTTCAATCATTCCTTACATCCCAACAGCCTTGGTAGTGTAATGTCTGGCGTGCCGGACTTTCACCCAAGCGGCCCGGGTTCGACTCCCGGCGCTGGCAGATCTTGTTAAGGTTTTCTGCAGTTTCCCTTAGCTGTAACACAAATGTGGGATTTGCACTGTTCCATCTATAAGTCGGCTGCAGCCGCACATTGGGCCTACATAATAATAATAATAATCGCCCCCTCCCTCCCGCACAAGCTTATAGCTTCTGGGGCCTTGGTTAAGGTTATGGGTTGTAGTAATTATTATTATTATTATATTATGTATTTATTGTATTTTGACCTAAGGGGTGGTTTTGACCCATTTTGGGGTGGTTTAACCCCCTCAGGGAGGAGGGTTCTTGGCCATATACCAGAGGTTTATTTCCAAATAGAAAACATTTGCGGTTATCAACCATTTTTTGCATGTATTTATTGTCATATGTCAGGAGCGTTTTACTCCATTTGGGGGTTGTTTTTGACTCTAGCACAAGATTTTGAGGGTATATCTGCTTTTCTGAGGTCGGATTCGGTTTCAGCGTCAAAAAGTGCATCTGAATACCATAGTCTCGCGATTTTGCTACTCGATTTATCAATGAGTGATTATTCTGCGCTTTGGTGAAGAGGGGAGTAATACAGTTATAAATAAATCCTCGAGGATATAGTTGTACGTATAAATATTTACATTTTTATTATGTAAATTACTTTTTTACTTGATGTCAACTGATTACATTGTCAAATGTAAAATAAATACCACATTTGTTTTACATCATTTTTACTGATAGCGACTTCTATTCAGCACATAAATAGTGTACACTGACACAGAGTCGATAGCTTAAAGTATACAGCAGTCACATGGCTGTAGTACATGCTCACAATGCATATGCACTTATTGTGTTCACGCTAACCAAAGGAGACTAAAATTATAATAATAATTAATATTTACAGGAAATTGCTAATTCGAGATTTACTTGAGTAACTTTTAAGTAAAAATGAGCTAATGATTACACTAGGTGAAAAGAACACTATGCAGTCAGACTGTGTTACACTAGTGTACACTGGTGCAACGAAATGAATACGCTATTATCTAACTTAACTTGCTGATAAACAATATCAGCAAGCAAACTGGACTGTCACACATATTCTGGCTGGCTTGCCCGTCACCTATCCCATTCTGGTATCCCTGGCTGTAGTACTGCCATTTTTCTATTTGTGCAGAATAACCACTTGTTCATTGGTCTAGTGGAAAAGATAACTCTGCAGGTACATATAGCCTATTTACAATGTAGCAGATTATTTCTAATGCTCCTGCATATCTCATGTTTTAAAGCGATCTATCTTTTATCTTATCAGCTGGTGTCACCTCGCTGGAGGATCACTTAAGACGTAAGACCAATATGCCTCTGCAGGTGGAATTTATAAGTTCTGCATAATGCAGCATGTACTATTACATTTTTGCTAGATACACTGACAGCTCAAAAAATGATGTTTGCTGAATATTTACAAAACGATTTATAACTTATTTTAAAAGTATGCATAGAATAACAAACTAATACGAGCATGTAGCAGACATCACAATGTTTCTTAACAGAATCAAACTTTTGATCTCTCTTTATCCTGGGTGTTGTTAAACAATTTTGTAGGGGAGGGGGAGCAAAAGGGCATTTGAAAAAACTATTATAAAATTCAGTCAACAATAAAATAACAAAAGAACCACAAAATCCATAAAACAACATAAAAACTTCCACTGATATGTTAACAAAATACAGGGTAGTAATTTGGAACGAGTTTTTTCTGTTATTTATCAATGATCTCCAGTCTTGCATTAAAAAGTATGACTGTCTCATATTTGCAGATGATGTTAAAATATATAAAGAAATCACTAATATACATGACCATCGCACATTACAAAAACAGTGTATAGCTCATTCGGTCAACCGTTATTAGTCATGTGATTTACTTTGTAAACATGTTAAGATGAAAATGCAAATAGTTTCTGACATTTCATATTCAAAATTAGTTGACTTTAGGAGTGTTTGTGAAATGTTGTGTATTTTGGCAATGTAAACAGCACCAAAGTGGTTGTAGTTACGACTAAATAAAAGTGAGATGATCGAATTAAAAATAGCATACATTTTCTACTACAACTGATATCTCGCAAATAAAATTCTTAATTGATATTTGTTTAATTTCTCACAAACTTTAATACACATCAGCCATAGAAAACTCATCTTTTCACTAACAACTAACTTTCTTTATCAAAACAAAACCATTTTCTTGATTGGTCCACTTTTACATACCTCCTAAATTTGTTTGGTGTTTTCTTATATATTTAAACAACATAAACTAGTGAGAATGCGCAGAGCTAGCATTGCCATGACGAACAAAAACAACTGTATACTTAACAAACTAATTTAACTATTACGTTTTAGAAACGGTTCATAATACAAACTGATACAAATTGTAAATTTAAAAATATTCTTTTTTAAGACACTTCTCGTACTGTATTTAAACATAATAAAGGCCTAGAATTACCATGCTCATTCTGAAAATAATTAATTACAGATAGAGGCCATCAAGTTTTTTGATTGAAAATTAAATAGCTTTAGCATGGTAAAAGTCTAAAGAACAAGATAAAAAATAACATTAACTGTGTAATAAGCTCTCTGATGTTTCAACTTGCCAAGATGACAACATTTGCATTGATACAACAATGGGCAATTGTTTTCGCTTGGAAGATGCAAATAAATGTAATTACAATTTAACATAAATTACATTTCTTAGGCGTGACAATATTGGGATAGATGGTAATGTACTTTGGTAACAAATTATGACGTAAGACTTCTGGTTGACCGAATGATCCATAAATTCATTATTGCATAGGAGTAACACCAATAAATTATGTCTTAACATCAACAAATGTAAGTATACGACATTCACATTTAAGGAAACATTAATATCAATATATAATGAATAGAAATTATTTAGAATGAATATTTAGCATTCGAGATTTAAGAGTCCACCATAAGGCTGATTTAAAATGAAATGATCACATTAAATGAAATAGTAAATGCAGCTGCAAAAATCTTGGTTTTCTCATAATAGCTACTATAATGATTTTAAGAATACATTGACATTACTACTATTGTGCAATTCTTTAGTAAGATCAAAATTAGAATTTACGTCGGTAGTATATGGAACGCAGGCATAATTACATATGAACATAAAACTGAAACAGTTCAAAATAATAAAATAAATAAAAGATTAGTAAAAGTTTCACAAGTTTATTATAATCTACCTGACAATTGTTTCAACAGCTGAGCTGTCATCAAAGATAATATGAACATGATTATGGAGTGTCACCATATAAGGCTAGAAATAATAAACAAGTTCAAAATAAGTTTTTGAAATATATTAAAGCTCATGGTAGATGCCCTAACTATAATGAATATCAAGATATTAGGAATTTAAAATTGTTAAGCTACATAAAAGACTGGAAATGGTAGACATTTGTTTTATTTTAAAGCTCATAAACAATAGAATAGACTATCCCAAATTATTGCCTTCGATACAGTTATATGTACTGGCACATAGGTCCTGTCCTTGAAACTTGTACATTCAAGATATAGAACCAATTTTAAATTTTATTCTCCAATGACAGGGATAGCGACAACAATTATCCTATCAATCACGAAATCAGTATTAACTTCTTTGATTCATCATTGTATCATTCAAGAACTGTTGACTAAATTTCTTCACAAAATCATAACAATCATTTAATTATATTTCACATACTAAGCAGGCATATTTCTATTTAATTTTAATAAATGATTCAAAGAATTTCCTAAATTCTCTGCAATAAGTCCAAGAAGTCCATGTGCTGAAGTCTAAGTGAAAGCCAGGATTATCTGGAGCCAAAGTTGAAATTTAACTTTGTGAACTTAATGATATTCAAAGAATTTTCTGAATTCTTTGCAAGTCCAAATAATTCTTTTTGACCACTAAAGTCAGGATTATCTCGAGCCAAAGTTGAAGTTACTTTAGTTATACAATCTACACTCTTATACTACAGCTTATCTCAAACTGTAATTGTTGGTCTAAATCAGTCAATACATTGTCCTAACTTCTGTCTGTTGTAGGTTTGACAAGCAACTACGTGGGTAGTAGAAGATTCGTGTCGTTTAACACCTTGGAGAAAAGAAAGAAAAAAAGAATATGACGCCAATCATTGTATCTATCAATTGACATATTTCTCGTCTCATGCCCACTTGTATCAGGAATTAACCAACACGGATTGCAGTATGCAAATCCTTAGTAAAATTAATTTTATTTCTTTAATTGGAAATTGTAGCACCAATCGCGTTAATTTGGTCGCTAAAACCAACAGTGTCCATTTCAATTGCTGCCAATTCTTGGCGATCCTCAATCTGTGACTGTGTTTATGTATCATTTAAAGTCAAATTTGAGATTTACTTGTACTTGAACAGGGAATTGAAGTAGTTAGATTGAGATTCTCGTTCACTTCAAGATTTCTTTTACGTGGCGGAATTAGTGCGTCACTCATTTATGTAACAGCTACCACTTCTCACTGATGGGAGCGAGGTTGCCTATCCACCCTCTACTAGTTCGCCAAGGTAGTACCGGAGTTCTGTCCCCGTGAGAGTACATTTACCCCTAATCAAGCATGCGGACCTTTCACTGTCCGACAGAGCTCTCAATGTGCCATCTTGGTCATAGGTTCGCCTAGGATACCCTAGGAATTTGCCATCATAAATACCATTTGGCCTACCATAATAAAGGCTTGGTGAGCCTTCGACAGGCCCCGCTTGACTCTACCTAAAAGTAGAGACCCTGCCTATACCAACGTGGAGGTGGGGTTGTCTTTGTATGAGAGGCTATGTGCCTGCAGCTTAAAGACACCGATCAACTGCAGAGTCGTCTCCAAATAACTGATCAACATCTTGACTGCACTTGGGAAAGCACCTGGCAAAACGTTTTCCTCAAAGACAGTGATCAGGGGGTTACTTCCGGAATAAACCTTACCAGTTACTCTCACATCCTGGAGTTCCACCACATTCTGGGTTCAACCGCAAATTAAGGGACGGGAGCCCTAAGATGCCGGTCCAGTAATATTAAGAGACCTAACACCAGCCAGCCCAGTGTATCTGGTAGAAGCAGAACGCAAGTTATGACTTGATAGTTGCAACATGTGACTGAAGTAGTATTCAGTGAAGAGTGGGGTAGGGTCGCTTGTTCATTTTCTGCAGTATGAACTCGTCATTTGCATATATCTTTTTCGGCGTCAACTTGCAGCCTCCTTTACCTTGTGGGTTCGTGTGTCCCGCAGGGTCTGCACATCCCTATTTACACCACTGACATGATTTCATTCATCTTGGCCAGGCAGCTTATGTCATAGATAGGAACAGATTACTTGAATTTTACTCTAATCAATCTTTGTTTAAAAAATAAAACAAATTTAAACAGTTGTTTAATAAGATCTCAAACTAAAACAACTGCATCCTCCAAAAAACCGACAACTAACTCAATTGGCCTCATATTACTCTCATCTTATAATATTTATGTGAAATTTTAAGAATAACCTTTGATATCATATTTTTGCACACCCTTCACTTTCCCAAACCAATATAAGCGTTTATTGTGTGACGCAAATGCTTGCTCAGAGATCTTTGCCAAACATTTTACTTAAAATTTATACAAACAGAAACTGACAATAAAAGTGCAAGCACACCCTTTCAGGTATACCCTCAGTTTCATTTAACATAATAAATTATTATTAGCATAAATCTTATTATATTCACAAGTTAGCTTCGAACTGAAACAAAATAAACAAATAATTGAGCTGACTGAGGAACAATCTAAGTCTAGTAACTCACTAGTCTCTAGAATAATATTCCCTCACACTTCCCAAAACTGAACATGTAACTGATCTTAAGGTCCCAAAAAAAACCTTTACGATAGTTTTGGCAAGTACTGTGTATGTTGTTATTAGTGGAGTAATCTTATGTTTTTATATAAATGAAAATCTCAATAGCTCAAGAACGGTTGGTTGTAGACTTGTTGTAAAAATGGTTGTATTGTTCACACTTTGAACTACATTTGTTATTCGAAACATAAGTTTCGTAAGATGCTTCCTTATGGGTGCAATTTAAGCCTGAAGCTTAACAGCTTTTTTAGATGCCACATTTCCAGGAAAAGGCGAGTCTCAGGGCTCATTTTTTTTCTAAGAAGGTACATAGTTAGGAATAGTCATGCCCATCAGAGATATTGAGGTCCAAAGTTGCACAAAAATGAAGAAAACGAGAATTTCAAAAGCCAAATATAAATACCAAAATAGTGAAGTTTGAGATTTCAAATATTTTCAACATAAACTATTCCAAACTCTGTACCTTCTTAGAAAAAATGAGCCCTGAGACTTCACCTTTTTCTGGAAATGTGGCACGCTAAAAAGCAGAAATTTTGCAAAGCTGTTAAACATCGGGCTTAAATAAACGGACAACGGTTTTTACCACAGGTCTCTATGACCAACTGTTCTTGAGATATTGAGATTTTCGTTTACATAAAAAACTGCAAGAAACATCGTGCACCACGAAACAGATATGGCTGCCATATTTAAATCAAAAGGAATAAAAGTAAAATAACAGTGGTTTCGAACTAGCAATACTTAGGGGTTATAACACAAAAAATTATTATTATTATTATTAACAAATTATTTTTTTAAATGATAGTCCAGCAAGCAGTACTGGACCACTTGGAAAATATTTAGATTTTCGAGTTTCACTGCATTTCCCGATCTAAGCATCAATTTCTAACCTATAAAGGTTTTAGTATTTTATATTTACAAGATTTAAAAAGAAATCGTTCAAATCTGAGTTCTTTCAACCAGTTCTGAGGTAACACTCTTTTTTTTCCTAGCGCTCCTACGCTATATGCTTGAAAATACAATTTCAATTTATTTCTTAATTGTTCTAGACCACTTTTAAAAGTGTTAAATCTACCATGCCCTGAAAAACCATCAATCTTTCTAAAGCCAACAACATCTTATATTGTAGAAGGACAGGCAATTGAGGTATGAGAACAAAAGCATTTTATACATTTTTTACATTTATTACAAACTTTTTAAGATACCTAAAGGATTTTCAATAAATCAAGAAATTGAATTAGGTATTGTAATTGGAAAAAAATGCAAGGATGTCGATGAATGCAAAGCAATGGAATATGTAGGTGGTTACTGTGTGGCATTTGACATGACTGCAAGTTGTCAAATGGTAATTTCTTATACTAAAGGACTGTATCGAAAAGAAAGTTGACATTTTTAAATAATTGCAAAAGCAATCTGTGAAATATTTTTAAAATAATATCGATAATGATATATTTATTTTCTTATTGACAACCTCTTCATATGAAAAAATTCAAGTTTTTGTACAATAGACACCAATTATGTGAATTAATATAAATGAAAGAAAAGTAATTTTGGACGAGTAGCGCAAAATAAAAGGAATTTTCATAGGATAGTAGTTTCCTAAAAATGGACCCTCTAATTCAGGATTAGATAGTAAGGTGTTAAAGTTTTTTAGAAGTAAATCAATGTTGTCAGCATGTGACATTGCGAAAAAAAGCAGAAACATCAATAGGAATGCTTTAGCGAATAAAGAAAAAGTACAATGTAAAACCTTATAAGAAACAAAAAAATTTAAATGGAACGAAAAACAATCTGTAGCTGTAAGGAAACAGACAAGAACACTGTACGACAACATCTTAACAAGGAAAACGAGTGTATTATAATTAATGATAAGACTTACTGCAAATTTGATTATAAAACATTGCCAATGCCCTAGTTTTACACTACTGAAAAAAATGCATGTGTGAGCAAAAAAGGTCTTAGTATGGCAAGCCATATGAAAATGCAGCATGAAATCTAACTCCTTATTTACCCAAGAAAACTTGAATGCAGATTCATACCGAAAAGAATGTTTCCAGAAAAAATTTTCATCGGACCTAGCTGCATGTCATTACACAGCGGCCACTAGGGAATGGTATAAACAGCATAAAGTCAATTTTGTCGAGAAAGAGCCTAATCCCCCAAACTACCCTGAAGCACGTCCTACTGAAGACATTGGACTATTATTAAACGACACTAGCATAAATTTAAAAAAAATTCTTCCAAAGCAGTCACAAAGGAAGTTGTCCAAAACTTAATACTTAACCTGAAAAAGAAAGTGAGAGAACTGGCAAAATAAGATTTTATATTTTTGTAAATTATTTAATTTTCTAGATATTAAAGTGTTGTTTTATTATGAGATTATTAAAAGTGTTGCATAATTAAAAAAGGTATATGAGTCTGAAGGTGTCAACTTTCTTTTCGATTCGAAAATCATTATTTAATTGACTGTCAGACATTTACATAATTAAACAATTCTAATATTAATTTCTAGAAAGAAGCAAGGAGTAAAGGTTTATCATGGACAATTGGAAAAGGCTTCGATACATCTTGTCCTGTAAGCAGATTTATCTCAAAGGAAGAAATTCCAGATCCAAATAATTTAGAACTGTGGACCTGCGTTAATGGAAAGTTAGAAGCTGAAGGAAATACAAAAGATTTTATATTTTCTATTCCTTATTTGATTTCATATATTTCACAAGTCATTACTTTAGAACCTTGTGATATACTACTTACAGGCACACCTGGAATGAGTCCTGTTAAGCCTGGTGATGAAATTGAAGGTGGGATAAAAAATATAATTACATGTAAATTCCCAGTAAAATCAAAATGTTCAAGTTAGTTGAATATAATTTTTATTGTAGTTGTGTACATTTATTTATAAAATTTTTGAAATACATTTTTACAAAAATGTATTCTTTCTTATTACATGATATAAATATTTTATAAAAGAGACTTGTATCAATAAATTATTTGTCCAAATTAGGATAATTTTTCAACTTTACTGTGAAATATTTAAAATATAAAAATATTTAATAACCTGACTAAATTTACTAAAATGGAATGTTTAAAATAATACTAGATAATGCGACAAAACTCTCAGTGTCTGTAAATGACTGAATTAGACATATCCTTTCATATCCAATTAATATTTTTTAATTTCAAAACTCTTAACTGAATGAAGTCATGGTATTCTTTATCATACAGCAATGCTCCAATTAGTATGAATAAATAATTAATCTTACAAAAACATTGTCATAAATTAATTCATACTATTGGAAAAGTTTTGTATCTCATGTTTATTAACATAAATAATGTACAGTATACAACAGTAAATATATGTACTTTCATGTTGTTGTGCTTTATAAGTTTAATATTTTCTAAATGAAATTATTGCTACGGACAACGAGGAACATTTTTAAACCAAGGATTATACACGAATGACATTGAAAATTGTCCAGATGATGTTAAACTGCTACAGTTTATTAACAGACCTAATCAAAATAATGAAATAATGTTTTGGCCTGATTTGGCTTCAAGCTCTTACATTGGTACATGCGAATGGCTAATGCAGTATGGTTTACTTTTGAAGTTAATGCAGGCAATCCCAAAGTCCGCCAGTTTCTTCCATCAAACATTTTTGGGGATTACTAAGCTGCAAAGTTTACGATAATGGTGGGGAGGCCTAAACCGAAGTGGAATTACATAGCAAAACACTTCAAAAGATTAGACAAATAGATGTAAAGTCGTCTAGAAGAAAACCACTTGCCAATGAATACAGTAATCCATTATCGGTCATGTAAGGGAGTGTTCAAGTATTACGTAAGCATCATTTTGTTGATTTTAACTTCCCCCCTTTGTAAGAAAAAATAAGAAAATCACGTAGCTCCTTTACCCCAAAGGATAAGACATACGAAATTTCTTTATGTTTTTTATTAGATATCCAAATCAAAACAAAAATCAAATTGTTTCTAGGGTTAATGATTAAATTGAATAAATAAAACGATTTTTGATTCAAGCAAGAAGAACAAAGCAATTAAAAGAAAATCTTATAACAAATGATATTTGACTCATATTCGTTTATTTCTATCGGGGATTACCCGAATATCGTGGTGTTAAAGTCGACTACTTTGTACTAAAATAGTGCAGCCACTCTGAGAATTCCCAGAACACGTGTTTTGCTTACAAAGAATTATAAACAAACGGGATCGAAGTGCAGGGTGCGGCAAGATAACTTCCTTATTTGAAATGAGCGCTCTGAAGCTGATGGGAGTCCCAGGCGGGTGTGCGTGGCCTCGTTCGAGAGAGGGGATCCTAAAATTTTGTTAACTTGTGTTTCGGTCATCATCATGCGTTGGCGTAACGAGCAGCGTACGTTTGCCTTAGAGGCCTATTTTTCCAACGGCCGTTCGGTGGTTTCAACCCACCGAACCTGGTCCTGTCCCGGATCGGAAATCAATCTTTTGTGGGTCACAACGTTCAGGGAAACTGGTTCTGTGCAGAAAAGAAGAACTGGAGACGCACGTCCCATCAGAACACCTGAGAACATCGAAGCAGTAAGGGTTTCAGTTTTGCGATTCCAGCGGCGTACGGCGCGTAGACGCGTCTGCTCTTAAAATTTTCAATCGTTCCGTGAGGCGAATTCTGTACGATGATCTTCATTTCCATCCGTACAAGTTGGCCATTTTGCAGGAACTTTCCGAACGCGACGGAACTTTCGCGGAACTTTAATGCTCGAAGAAATGCGTGTCAAGCATTTCTTGAACACGTCCCTCAAGACGCGCTTGTGTTTTTCAGTGATGAGGCTCATTTTCACTTGACTGAATATGTCAATAAGCAAAATATGCGCTACTGGGCTGCCAACAACCCCCGAGAACTCCATCAGAGGCCTTTGCATTCACCACGTGTCACCGTTTGGTATGCAATCTCGACAGTTGGGATTATCGGCCCATGGTTTTTCGAGGAAAACGGGCAGACTGTCATAAGTGTCATAGTCAATTCAGACCGTTATGTGAACATGCTCGAGGAATTTTTTTGCCACAACTTCATGAAATGGACTTAGCAATGGCCCATACTTCAAGGGCATCGATGGCTGTGTTGCAAGAGCACTTCCCAGGGCACCTCATCTCCATGAGGGATGATTTGGAGTGGCCAGCACGTTCACCCGATTTGGTCCCTTGTGACTTCTTTTTGTGGGGGTATTTGAAATCCCGTGTCTATACCAACCGCCCACAGACTCTGGACGACCTGAAACGAAACAGTCAGGAAAAAACGGCCAACATACCCATTGATATGCTGGAGAAGAAACAGCAGAATTCAGTTCAACCAGTGTATCGACAATGGGGGGAGTCACTTACCCGATATGATTTTTAAAACGATGTAAACCACAACTTTAAATGTTTAACTTTTTAATAAAAAAAAAAATTGAAAATATATCTTTACTACTTTTTGTTTTATTGCATTATGAAATAAGGAAGTTACCTTGCCGCACCCGTTAGAAAAACTAAATTCATTGATTTCATATAAGTATTTGAATATTATTTTAAAAATTTAATCAATTTGCAATTTCTATTTTACATAAGATTTTTTGTTTCCCCCCCTCCCTATGTCAGCAAAAATAAGGAAAACCTAAACACCCCCCACCACCTAAAGCCTGCTTACGTAATACTTGAACTATTAAGTGATTTTTGATGTTGAAAATTCTCCAGACAACTAAAACTTTGCCAAAGCACGTTCAGTAAATATTCTTAGTGTAGTATGGCTGATAATAATCTATACCTCCATCAACAGCATGCAGTGCATATGAAACAGTGGAAGCAGTATCGATACGACGTATATGCTATCAAGTTCGTACACAATGTGTATGAGTGTGACACTGTATGCACCACATGCTGCTGTGTAACATATTTATATGGGAAATACTTATGTAAATGCCAGCTTTGGTGGATTAGTGGTTAGCATGTTTACTTCATAATCCAAGCGTCGCAGGTTCGATACCTAGCCGAGTTGGAGGTTTTCTTGCCACTTTACTACTTAATAGGTGGTGGTATAACTTAATTTTCTCCAAAATTCGACATATTGGTAATTACGTATACATTTTGCTTCTCTGATTAGGTGTCTATGAAGACCTCGACCAGCATAATCCAACACCTAATAGTCAGTGCAAGATATCTTCATACGTCTCTTAATTAGGTGGTATTAGTGACGTCAATAAGACAACTTACTAAGTGATTTAACGTTAATTTAATGCATTATGTAGCAAATATTATGAAATTTACGTTAGCAGATTATTTCAAATAGGTCACTTTTATTTGGTCATCCTATTAGCTAAAGATCGTTACCAAAATTTACTGCCTAATTAGTGCTGTGTAACCTATCTGACCTATTACTGAATCATTACCAATATACATTCTTAGGCTTATTAAATCATTTATTTTACCAATATATTACCTGCACTTCGTCTCTAGCTTAATAGAGAATTTTTTAAACTTACATGAATTAAACTTAAATATTAAGTAATTTAGACGTGCTTTGGTTGATTCTCTTTGACTCAAGTGACTGATAAATTGCTAACTGTGCACTCAGTGTTGCTGGACAAGTAATAACTGAAAGACACTTATTCTTATCAGGCAACATGATCGATGTTTTATAAAATGGTATAGTATAACTGAGGAGCAGACTTTCAAACGGCGTTTTATCCAATTTTCAATCATTCAAGAAAACTGTCAGTTAACTACGATACATAGTGGAACCAAGATTTAATAATTATAAATTTATAAAAAAATAAGCACTTTATTAGCCTTATTCTTAAAAATCTGTCTTTTCAAATGTGGCTCAAAACTTAAAGAGGACAGAAATCTTTTTGTTTGTCCAAGGGGGACTAGTGTTTTTCTTTGAAAATATATAGAATAATACGCACTTCATGAAATATAAACTTTAATAAACATCATTTGTTCTATTTTATATAGTATCGAGGTCGTCCTTAAATTATGTAAAGCATATTTAGAAGAAACTGGTACTCCCTTTCTCTATTATAACCACTCGTAACCCTACTCTGAACCGCCCTTGGATAATTACATAACTCTAGTATCAATCAAACCCCAACCAAATAATTTTAAAAAGCATGTAAACACTGAAATTTCATGACATAGATAAATACGAACATCTCGAATACTGCAAAATTTTAAATATTATTTTACGAAATGATGAAATAACAGCAATAAAATAATGTAGGAAAATACTTAATTTGTTAAAATAATATTTATACCTACTATCGTTTTAAATCAATTTACAATTTAAAACTTAAATAATTTCCTAGTAAATTTGATGCATTACAAGTTCTCAAACAAAAGCATAAACTACAGAATCTAGATTCCTTTTTACATTAAGAATGATCAAACACCAATGCAGAGAAATTATTTAAGATCGATTCTAGAGGTACTTGATAAGCACACCAAAAACGGTGAAACCAATTTAAAACTTAAATTATATCAATTCAGTTCCCAAAATTATAAAAATCAATGGAGAATCTCCAACAAAAAACTAGACATTCATCAGGATGTTGAAGTCTCTTGGTGGTACAGTAACTTAAATTTTATAGTAAACAAAATAAATGAGTGGATGGTTAGTATCAATAAGCATAAACCTACCTTTATACTTATAACTGAAACATGGTTAAATAAACACATATATGATAGTATAATCGCTATAGACGGTTACAGTATATTTCGTCAAGATAGGGAAGATCAAATAGGTGGAGGCATATTAATACTAATTAAAAATAGTATTCAAGAAAACAAAATTAATGCCACTATAACAAAGAAATATGAAACCCAACTTCCAATAGCATCTATTTGGTTAGAAGTAACGTTGCTAAAGATGAATTTGTTTTATCTCTTGTATATATAGAGCGAACTATGCGACATATCAAAACAATATTCGTATGATACAAATTCTAAAAGATGCCCTTTCAAAAGACATCCCTACATTTATATTTGGAGACTTTAACTATCCTGAAATTTAATGGAAGGGCCTCACATTAAGTCATCAAATTCAAGCAGATCACGAGTTTTTAGAAAACTATAAGGATATGAATGCTTCTCAACTAATTACGTTTCCTACTCCTTTTAGAAGTAATCTAAACTCACTGCTAGATCTTTTATTGGTAAATGACAAGAAGCTTATTTACGATCTCACATCTGATTATCTAATAGGCCTAAGTGATCATGTAATTATTACTTTAAAATCACATATAGAGGACCATCTAAATCCACTACAAAAACACTTCGAAGAAGTTTCTGGACTGCAAATTATTTGGAAATTAATAGGTTTTTACAACAGCAAGATTTTACCCCGAGCCATACTGCACAAACAAGTCTTGAAAAATGTTATGAAATAATTAACAATGCTATAGGTGTCATGATACTATTAAAAGCTTCCAAACATAATCCAAAAACACGGTTAAATGAAACAATTTTCAAAGAAATAAAGTAAACATTGGGACAAATACAGAAGAACAACAAGTGAACAGGACTATAGTATATACAGAATACAAAATAATAAATTAAAAAAAATGATTGATGATTCAAGAATAACTTATGAAAATAATATAGCAACATCTGACTCTTCAAAGAATTTCTTCAAGTACGTAAAACGCACATTAAATTCCAAAGTCACTAAAATCACATTAAAAGATCCTACAAACAATGAAATTATAAACAGTGACTTAGAAATTGGAGAGAAATTTGCTAAACAATTTGATAAAGTTTTTGCTAAAGAGAATGTAAACGACATGTTACCAATGTTGCCATTGCAAACAAGGTCGATTCAATCCCTTACAACTATAAATTTTACAGCAGAAAAAGTCTCTATTGCAATTAATGATCTGAAGACAGAGCCAAGTTCTGGACCTGATAACATTCCATCTATATTCTTACAAAAATGTAAAGATAATATTTGTACTCCCATTGCAAATGCGTTGAATGAATGCATGAATACAGGTTGCCATAAGTTGCCACAACAATGGCATCTAGCAATTGTTACACCTCTTTTCAAAAAGGGCAATAAGCACCTGCCAGAAAATTACCGCCCAATAAAATAATGGAAAAAGTGAAACTAACACCTTTTCTAATAGAAAATCAGGTTATTCCAGACGCACAACATGGATTTTTACCAAAACGATCAACAACGTCCAACTTACTAGCTTGTCTAAATGAATGGACATTTAATCATGATGAAGGACAGCCAACCAATGTAATTAATCTTGATTTTGAAAAGGGTTATGATAAAGTTCCACATGATCGACTAGAGTCGGCTAGAGTAGAGTAGAGTGCTCGAAGCCCTGAAACTTGCAAAAAAAAAACACTTTTTGTGGAACTTCGAGGTAAAAATGTATAAATTACTTAGAATTGTAGCTTTGGTTCTGTAGATTCTAAAACTGCAACTTGTCAAAAAATTCTATGGTGCAAAAGGGCACTATTTAAAAATTTCGAGTTAAGTACGTAGATAGAAAATATAAGTTACCTCTGTAATAAAAAATTATGTACATTTTTGTACAGATTCTTATTGATTTTAAAGACTTAATAAGAGCTTCCGATTGGAAATGCACGTAAATCCCATAACCAAAAATTGAGAAGGTTTCACATTTATGCAAATTTCTCGTTTCAAGCACTGCAAAAATCTAATTAAATTTGACTAGTTTTTGCTTTACACCGTTTTATCTCGGAAAAGGTAGCATTTAACAAAAAAAATGTATTCTTGTGAAATTGTAACCACGTTTTTCGCAATTACGATGATCCTTGATTTATGAATTTTAAAGAAATATTAATCAAGATGTGTAATAAAATGTAAAACCATTCCTACTGTGATGTGCCACCGGCGTACGTGCATCTTGCTGAATCATACCGTGCCTGCCCCGCGACTTAGCTAATAACATCAAAACTATAATCTTCTTTGCTGATGACACCAAGCTTTATGCAAATCCCTTGGAATAATACATAGAGCTGAATGCTGACTTGAAGATAATAGAAGATTGGACAGTTACTTGGAAAATTAAACTAAATGCAGATAAATGTACAGTACTAAATATTGGACCAAACAACAACAGCCAATCATATAAATTAAACAACGTTGAACTACAGCATGTCAATCAACAAAAAGATCTTGGTGTCATCATTAGCAACGATATAAAATGGGAAATTCATATAAATGCAATTGTAAAAAAAGCCAATTCTTTCATTTATTTAATTCAAAAAGCATTCAAGAATAAGTCTCCGGACATGATTTTAAAATTATAGAAGAGTTTCATCAGGCCAAAATTAGAATATGCACATACAATATGGAATCCTTACTATGCGAAAGATATAGAGGCATTAGAGAAAGTACAAAGAAGTGTTACAAGAATCCCCCAGAACTATCACAGCAACCACATGAAGCAAGACTAAAGAAACTTCAGCTAACAACGTTGAGAGAGAGAAGATTAAGAGGAGACATAATTGAAACGTACAAGATAGTTCAGGGATATTATTCTAGTAACATAGAAATATACAATTACAATCAAACAGTACAGTTAAGAGGACATTCAAAAAATTTGAAAAAGAAAAACTGCTAAGCTAACACGAAGAAACTTCTTAGTAAACCGTGTGGTATACCCCTGGAACTCTCTACAAGAAGACACTAACACATCGTTCAATAAGTCCCGGGACTAACTAAGAAAAAAACATTTTTTTCGAAAAACTTACTTTTATTCAACATAATTTCCTTCAAGGGCTATACAGTCATTCCACCGCTTTTCTAAATTTTCAATACCGTGCTTGTAAAACGATTTGTCCTTGTCCTCAAAATGAGCCTCAGTTGCAGCGATGACTTCCTCATTCGAGCCAAATCTTTTTCCTTGCAGCATTTGTTTAGATCAGCAAACAGCCAGTAGTCGCTCAGAGCCAGATCTGGAGAGTATGGTGGGTGGGGAAGCAGATCGAAGCCCAACTCGTTCAATTTTGCCATTGTTTTGACTGACTTGTGGCACGGTGCATTGTCTTGATGAAAAATGATTTTTTTCTTCTTCGTGTGCGGTCGTTTTTTGCGATTTCGTCCTTCAAACGCACCAGTAACTCAATGTAGTAGTCGCTATTGATGGATTTTCCCTGTTGAAGGTAGTCGATGTGAATTACACCTTGCGCATCCCAAAAAACTGACTGTTGCGTTTTTGGACGCTTCAAACGGCTTTCACCGGTTGCACGCCACTCAGATGACTGCCGCTTCGACTCTGGAGTGAAATGGTGGATCCATGTTTCGTCCATTGTCACATACCTACGCAAGAATTCCTTTTTATTGCGAGTAAGCAGTGACAAACAGCTCGTTGAATCGTCGACTCGTTGTTGCTTTTGTTCCATTGTGAGGAAACGCGGCACCCATTTGGAACAGACTTTTTTCATGTCCAACTTTTCTTGTAAAATCGTCCACGCACTTCCAGTTGATACGTTCACCATCTCAGCAATCTCACGAACTTTCACTTTGCGGTTATCCATCACGATTTTTAAAACTTGTTTCACATTTTCTGGGGTAACTGCTTCATTTGGCCTACCCGAGCGTTCCGCATCATTTGTATGCGTGCGACCGCGCTTAAAATCAGCATACCACCGGCAAGTGGTTGTTTTCGACGGGGCAGAGTGCGGATAACGTTTTTCAATCCATTGCTGAGCTTGCACGGTATTCTTTCCCATTAAAAAGCAATGTTTTATCAATACACGAAATTCGTTTTTGTCCATTTTTTCTACAAATGCAAAAGTAGCGTCAGTTTCACCACGGTAACTTTGCTGTTTATGATCCGATTGCCGTGAACATCAGACACGTGTCATTTGAAGGTTAGATCTTTCGGAAAACGAAGTCGAGTTGATATTACTAACGCCATCTGTGGGTTAGTCCCGGGACTTATTGAACGATGTGTTATATCAGCAGCAAGTTTCAATTCTTTTAAAAATAAACTTGACAGAGAAAACATAATATAGGGCCGTATTACGAGCCACGATTAAAGGTGTCTCTAACTAAAGTTTCGTTTAAAATCACCAAGAACAAAGATAGCTTTATCAAATTTTAATAGGTGGGAAAAGATTAGAATTAGTCACCATGGTAATTAAACATGCTGTTAATTTAATAGAGAGATGCGAATACGGCTCAAGACTCTAAACATTGACTATCGATTGTGACAAATTGTGCTATTAAAACTAATAAGTCGAATAATTAAGTTCTAAAAAAATCCTTCAAACAAAAATTTTTAAGATAAATACCAACTAAACAAATAGTTTCATCGGTTTCGACTGCCTACTATATACATAATAATAATTCTTTTTCTAAAAAAAAAATTATGAATTATGTAATGCTATCAAAGACCCTACACTTCCTTTTCAAGCGTTACATAATTTAAGGATGACCTCTAAACAGACATTAAAAATTACAGATATTTATTTTTACCTGTTAACTTACACTGTGAAGAACAACGTAAACTGAGCTGTCAGACACATGAAATGCAGTACGTCCTTATTTTAAGGACAAAATGCATTATGAAAGTCCAAGTAAACTTTGCAAGGCATTTTAATGGGGATGTAATGCGTTTAGATCATCGAGTTGTAATTAGAAAAAGATGCAGATTTATACAAGCTATGCAACGCTATCACTAACTAAAAATTTCAAATTTTGGACAAAACGCATTTTGAAAGTCTGCTCCTCAACTGTACATTTTCACAGCAGGATGAGTTGTTTTTCTTATGGACCTTGCAAGATATGTCCGAGTCCAATCAGGCGAAACTTGGTCTCAACTGTTCAGTTCATCGAGCAGAATAAGGAAAGTACAAATAACAATCCCTGATCTTCAATTTAGGAGAGTAGGAGGCACTTGAAGTAGTGGGTGGCACGGATGCAAAAACTGCCATTCCCATGCTCGTTTACGACATTGTACTATTGCGAGATAAATAATTGATACATTTGAATTATAAAGTAGGCAGATTTATTAAATTTTAGCATACTACATCGACTTTGACAGTGACAGTTGCAAATTTTATATTTTTATTACAAATGGAGAAAGTCCTGTTTAAACAGGAAAAATCTGCTGTATCAATTATTTATCTCACAATAGTACATTCAGACACCCACCCGCAACGCACACAAAGTAACAAACAAACCTCCAGCCCACCAGACGCAATCTGGGCAACTCCATTTTTTATGACTGCACGCCCCCTACTATCATGCCCCTCAAAGAGCGGAAGCTGATATTTAAACTTTTCTTCTTCAGCCCTTTGGACTCAACATTTTGTAATCAAATTGTAATGGATGCAGCCTGCGGTATAAAAAAATTTCAATCCCTGTTCTATTGTAAAAAGTAGTTAGGCCAACCAGGCCAATCTCCCTTCTTAGTTCATGGGGAATCTAAGGGTATACTCACGTGAGGACTATGCGATTTTTTTTCCTAGGGTCTTTGATGGGGTAAGGTGGAGCCTTTGATAGCTAACGAGCCTGGAACTGCAATGAGTGACGTCACGATAGTGGATAAAATTATTGCAGCATTTGGAAGGCGCCACAAAATCCTGTGTGAAAAAATGTATTGAAAATACACAGAATTAAATTTCCTATAAAACGCAAAATAATAGGTCTGCCTATTTCCAGTTGTTTAGACGTGGGAAGCTGTCAAAGGTATGCGTTATTCTGATAAATACACAGGAAGCGTCTATTCCCCTTATGTACAGGGTGGCTCATAACAAGGACATCAAACGCAGCAGGTATATAGACATCGATAAGACAAACAAAAAAATCCCTATTTCTAAAACATTTTTTTCTCAGAAGCGTAGTTTTCGGAAAAAATGCAAATAAAGACGGGTATAATGTTTTTTAGCACATACAGTAGTGTTTGTTATTTTCTTCAAACAAGATGTTCTATGGTTTGTTATGTTTACATTGCTGATTCTGCAACATGATCTTTTTATAATACAATTTTATGAAGTCAGTCACATGATAATTCTGCGAAGGCAGATAATTAAGAAAAAGTTATTGGTGTAGGTCAAGTCATTGTAAACGATGATGATACGCAAAATCGGGGAATCCCGCCGTAATAAACAAGTAAATGGCGAATCTGGGTCAACGCGTGACCAACACTTGTGTAAACAGGTAAAATGAGATCAGATTCAAATGAGATAATTCAAGCAACACTGATATTATCTAAGCTGTTAAAAATGTCAACAACATACGATATGACTAAATATGGATAGGGGCAATAGATGTTCATTTTCATTTTACTTTTCTTCTCAAAATTAATGTTATTGTAATTAAATTACATTTTTAAATTTTACCCTGGCAATTCTTGTGGCCCAGATTTTTCATTTTCTTGTTTAGATAAGCATCATTAATTAACACTAATTAGTAAATTCCACAGGCGATTTGAATTCGATGTGGAAAACTCTTACCCAATTTTTTACTATTGAAAGTTGAGACTAGATTTAACCAATCTTACAGTAAAAAGATATGCAAGGTCACGGTTAAATAAAATTAAAATCCCGTTGTAGACAAACGTCTTGTAAAAATTAAAATCTTACTGAACAATAAAAACATCGGTCAAAATTATTGAAAATTTGAACTTTCTCTAATCAAAAAATTTTATTAGGATTTTTTGTTCCAAATGCCATCAGAAATGCGGTGGTAAAGTCTGGTGCAGGGGGTATGAGACACCCTGTATACTCAAGAAAATTTATCAAGATAAAGTGAATTTTCTGGAACTTATTATTTGCCTTAGCTGATTTTTACAAAAAATAAACAACGTTGTAGATTTAAATACGAGGGTAGATCAGTATTTACGGTCCCTGACATAGTAGGCTTTGCATGATATCGTCACTCATTTTTCTATGAGAACTGTCATTACTAATTATTTGTTGTGTCAAGTTTTGCGTAGGTGCGTGTTGTTCTTTGAAAGTTATTAATAATTAAGCTGGTCGATAACAGACAATTTTTAAAAATGGAAAAAAGTGAAGTCAAAGCGGTGATAAAGTATTTGCAAAAAAAAAGGATTAACACCTACTGAAATTCACAAGGATATGACAGACGTTTTAGGGGACTCTGCCTCTTCTTACCAAGTGGTGAAAAATATGTCTCGTGAGTTTAGATTAGGCAGCACAACTTGCGAACATGCGAAAGGTGCGGGACGTCCAGTCTGTGTCACCGTTGACAAAAACATCAATTTGATCCATGATATGGTAATGGCAGATAGAAGACTGACTATTCGCCATATCGCGGAAATAACGAACATCTCTTATGGGTCAGTTGAAAATATTTTAAGAAATGTTCTTGATCTCAGAAAAATTTCGGCGCGTTGGGTTCCAAAGATGCTGACCGTCGATCAGAAACGCTCTAGAGTGCTGCATTCGGAAGCCAATTTGGAGTACCTGAAGGCCAATCGGAAGCAATTTCTCACTCGCTTTGTGACTGTGGATGAAACATGGGTGCACCATTTTGATCCTGAGACGAAAAGACAAAGTATGGAGTGGCATCACAGAGGTTCTCCACCTCCACGCAAATTTCGAGTTCAACGGGCGGCTGGAAAAATTATGGCCACATGCTACATGATTATGGATGCAGAAGGAATTTTGATGATCGATTATTTGCAGCGTGGACACACAATAACGGGTTCTTATTATGCAGGGTTAATTCCAAAATTGCACGAAAGCATCGACCGAAAAAGACCAGGAAAGTTGGCACACAAAATTTTGTTCCATCAAGACAACGCTCCAGTCCACAAGAGCTGCATTGTCATGGCTGCCATACAGAACGCTGGCTTTGAAATCCTAGAACACCCTCCATATTCACCAGACCTGGCACCCAGTGATTACCATCTATTTCCAAAATTAAAGGAAAACCTGCGTGGAAAAAAATCTGGAGACGATAATGAAGTTATGACCGCAGTAAATGGCTGGTTTGAGGAGCAACCGGAAAACTTCTTCCTGAAAGGCATTGAAGCATTGGAACATCGGTGGACCAAGTGCATTGAAGTCCAGGGAGATTATGTTGAGAAATAAATAAATAATGTTTTAAAAATTCTTTCTCTTTCTATATCAGGGACCGTAAATATTGATCTTCCCTCGTACATAAATAAAACTGAATGTAAATATAGTTACAGCCAAATTTAAAAAAAAAAGAAACGACTTATCTATTTAATGAATAATTAATTCAATTAATATTTATTTTAACAATGGTTAATCATCAAGACTGCTTTATTTGTATACACTACAAGTGACATGCAGAGAACAATAAAGTAATTAGTTATGTCATAATTTAATAGTTATTTGTTTAATTAATACAAAAAATGCATATTTTGGGACAAATAAGAAAGTTGCTGGACGATGTATTAGTGTGGCAATCATATGAGTTCCAAAACTCGTTTTTTGTATGAATTAAACATACTATTTTTTCTCCAACCACTTTTAACTAACAAACTCCATGGAATCTTCCCATACTAGTAGAACAAACTACATGAAGGTAAACTACTTTTTACTTACTGGAATTATAATACAGGTAGGAAGATGCAATTTTATTATTAATATCATTAAGAAATACTCACAACTGTGTAATCTACACTGCCGTTTCATTGAAAATTCAAAACTTATGAATGGTAAACGCATATGACTGAGCGTTTACAGTTAAATAAAAAGGTTATGATTTGTTTTTGTGTGTCGTCTAGCAGTAACTAAGGTTTTAATAGAAACATCGAATGTTTTTTATGTCTTATGAAATTAATTTAATATTTGAATATTATGAAAAGAAAAGATAAATGATTATTATTTAATTGAAATGTCTACTTATTTTGCATTAATGGTATAAAAGAAAATGGTTTACAGCACCACGGAAAATATGCCATACATAACCTCAGACTACTTTTTGTACTAGTACAAACAACTCGACATGTTTGTAATTATGTACTTCTTGACTGGTACTAAGCGTTAATTCAACTGAGCACAAAAATGGCGGCATTGTGATGACCTATATTTCTAAGCCTGCTAATACATTTACGAACCTTGCCACTAAGTATCATATATAACAGGCGCGGATCCACGGGGGGGGGATATTGGGGAAATTCCCCTCCTCTAAATTTTTATGGCCGGTTTCACAAAGCTTGATTAAAATCCGATTAACTTAATTGTGATTAAATTTGAAATCTAGAAATATAATTGGATAAAATCCCAGGTCTGTTAAATCTTAGCCAATGAAATTTCTGGATTTTGAATTTAATGACAATTAAGTTAATCAGAACTTAATCAAGCTTTGTGAAACCGGCCATTAATCTTATATACTTTAGTATTATAATTTAATACATTTTGAATGTAAAAGTAGTTAATGTTTATTAAATATTGTGTAATATATAACATTTATAAATAAATATACATAGGCTAGAAACAAACAATGTTTGTTTAATTCCACAGTACAACACAAAAAGAATTTCCAGGTTCTCATACAGTTTGTCGAGAGCTTTTTTGTATGTAAATCATCATCCTCCAAACAAATAAATGTTTCTGTTAACTTTTTTTATATTCAATTAATTTAAAAAAAAATGCAACAAATATAAAACAATAAAAATCTTAGAGAGGTTTATTTAAGGATTTATAACTATAGAGTTTTTTTCAGTAACAAATTTGGATTATAACCCAAATTTGACCAGATCCAAAAAACCAACAGCTGATTCGTGATCTGATTCCCTCGAAAAAAAAAATGAAACCCCAGAAATCTTTTTAAAGCAATATTTTGTTGGACAGTACACGGTACAACACAAAAAACTTCCAAGTTTTTTTATAGTTTTTCTATAGCTTTTTAGTATGAAGATCACGATCTGCTATTGGTTTTTTCGGGTCAGGTTAAATACTGTTGTTTCGATGTCATCCATGTGTCATGCACCCAACCAGCAGCGTTCAGTGCATACGAAACAGTGGAAACAGTCGCGATACGACGTATGCGCTATTACGCTCGTACGCAATGTGTAAGAGCGTGATAGCACATACATCATATCGGGATTGCTTTCACTGTCTCGTATGCAGGACAAGCTGCTGCAGCCAACACATTCATGCCTCATGAGTCGCAACTCAAACTGGTTTGTTCACGAAGTGATTTCTCCCTTACGAATGCAAAACACCAATAGAAGAATAGCATGCATACAACACATGAACAGGATTGATAGTTTTGATATTTTGATGCTTCCTGGTTCTACAGTTTTTTGTTTTAGTGCATGGTACTGTAGTGATTTAGTATCCAGGGCAACATATGTAAACAGAGTCAGATATGAATTCATAAATAAGCCAGTCAAACATTCGTTCTCTCCTCTCCAACATTTCTCTAAATTTGGCTATTATTTGTATACTATCCGTCCACAGAAAGATGAGCTCTGCGTCATCTTTGCAAGAAATTATTACAGAAAGCGTATTGTTGTGCTTTACTCTCATTATCTACGAGTATGACGAAGATAGCATTACATTAGCACTTCTCTGGGTCGTTGGAAGTTGATTTGACTACCTCTGTAGAGTGTAAAATACGGAGTGGCCAACCTTCCAAATAAATTCCTAGATCAAATTAACATATTGCCACAAAAAAACAAAAAAATAACTACATTTATTGGCAAAATTATCGTGGAAAAATTGAATGTCGTCATTACAGATAAAGTTGATCAATTTTAGGGATTCTTTAAGGTATTTCACAGATTTCTGAAAGAAAATGCCAAAATTATAGGCAATGCTGTATGCGGTTATGAACATGTGACTTTATTGTAAAACATGTCACAGGTATCTCTGATACTTGTAGACTGTAGATTTGATTGGCACAGGTGACATTTGCTGAAGTTATTTCTTATTTACATGTTTTTCGTGAGTGTTATAGTGTTTCAATAATAATAATAAAAATAATAAGCAACAGTTAATAATAATAATGATCAATAATAACTGGCAGAAAATCGCAATTTTACCTAATATAATACATATTAATATTATGACAGTATAAGGGAAGACACTACATTTGCAGTCTCATCAGTTATTGCTGAATTTACTAAACTAGTTCGAGAGAGAAAAAGGAAATCGTGGAAATTTACTTCCTTTATTTTGTGTACAAGAGGTAAGAAACGTTAATTATTATTTATGATCATATTGTACTATAATTGTTTGTTTATTGCAGCGAGCAGCTGAGGCTTTAAAAATTTGTGTTTCAACTGTTAAAAGGGCCCGTAGTAGAAACCAGCGAGTTTTATCGAGTCCTGGTAAAAAAAAGACAACGCAAGAAGTTGAAAACTGCAGGCCTAGCAAGTTCTTCTAAAATGGTCACCAGAGAAACTGTATATAAGTGAAAGTAAGACGTTTAATATTTTTTGATTTTATAAAGTCTATATTTTGTATAGTTTCAGAAAAAGCGAACCTACAGAACGACAGACAGATAGACGCTGCGTTTTATGTACTTAATATGCATAATAAATATACAAGAGAAGAAATGGATAAGCAAAAATAGTGTTAATTCTATTATAATTAAGTACTTTAATAGCATTTAAGTTGATTAAAATATTAAATAGCAATAGCAGAGTTTTGTTAAATGTAAAACTGTATTTGAAAAGAATATATTTCTCCATATTGAAGGTATTATACTATTACAAAGGTTATAAATGAGTTAATTTCTTAAATATAAGTAAAAGTGATTTCTTGTTTTTTAGTACTTGGTAGTTCTGTAAAACTAGAGAACGTACAGTACTAATAGATATTCGCGAAAATCTAATTCTTAGTTTCCTACTGAAAATGTTTTAAAACTTTCCAAAACAACAAGTATCTATGTTAAAAATCTAAAAGAAGGTTACAAACGTCCAACATTCCTTATCCCTAACCTCAAAAAATTACCTGCTATGACATTTTCGTAAACACGGTAAAAATCAATAATTGTCAAACTATGAATGCTGATTTGACTAGGAATTTTTTAATCTTATACCACACAGAGAGCATCGATGACCAGCGTTCATCTTTAGTTGGATGGATAATAGTGTTTGACTATTATAGGCTATTGTATAATAAATAGGGTACCCCGACTCGACATAACGATAGATAAAAATGACGGGCGTGGTAACTGTAAATTCTTGTTCATCTGGACTGGTCTAGTGCTCTCAGCTCTTTGTGATTGGTGGTGGCAGATTAAGTTTGAATTCATTGCGGAGCGATTACCCATGCCTATCTTTCTATCTTCTAGATTCGTTACCTGGTAAACGTAAAAGTTTGCCTACCCTTCTCATGCATTTAAAAACAAGTTTTATTTAAAAACAAATAACTGAAATTTGACCTGACCCGAAAAAACCCATAGCAGATTCATGATCTCCATCTTAAAAACCTCTACAAGAAGTGCATTAGAATCTGGAAATTTTTTTAAAGTCCAATTTTGTTGTACAGTGATTATTTATTTAAAACAATTATTTTTTCAAAAATTTCTCCCCCAAAATAATTCTCTGGATCCGCCCCTGTATATAACAATATAAAACACAAACTTTCTCTGTGCAAAAACTACATAAAAAAAATTAAAAGCATAAATTAAATAAAAAGGCATTCTACAAAAATTATAACTACAAGTAAATAAACTCTTAAGTATTTAGATTATACTATTTTGATAATATCTTTGGAAAATTTTTGTGCATTTCTTCTTTTGAGAGTATTATTTTCTTTGCAGGTATGTTGTGTTTCTGCTTGTTTGCATAAACATGTTGAACTGTATGTTCTGTTAGCTTTTCAATGGGTTGAATTAATCTCACTTTGTCTTAGTTTAGTATATCTTAGTACTAAGACGATCTGTGGTAAAAAGAATACACCTTTAGTGCTTTTGCTATTGCTTCAGCTGATGCACAGGTACTTTATAGTACTAGTAAAATAAAGTAACTACTTTATTTTACTATTGTTACTAATACTATAAAGACGTACTTTATAGCCACAAAACTATGTCATAAACAGTACTTTATAATGCAGTCATACATAATGGTTTCTAGAAGTATCTCAAAGTGATTCAGGTATTTCCTTTGTTAGTGCTTTGTGGAAAGGCAGGATAATTAAATAATGGGACTGTGTTCTCAAACCATTAATTCGAATGAAGATCATAGACTTAGAATTGAAATAGGTATATAATGGTATTATGTATAATGGTGTGGTATTTTAAGATGTCAGTAAATGGAATTGTTATTCATAGATTCCGCTCAATATATCTACAGTACTGGCGATAATATATATTGAAAGATAGCCACCACATTCTACCACAAGATTACTTTTAATAAAATACCACGAGAGAGCAAACAGATCTTCGGCACGTCCCATTTGTAACTGGAGTATTATCTAAACAACTGTAGATGTACCTAACTTAAAAACATGAGCAAATTTATGTGGAATAGCAGTGCAACTTATGGTCATAGCTACCAATGTGTATTCAGTCAATTACAGACACCCAGTATGTGACTAGCATAAAAAGTTTCTATCTTCCTCTGTTTATATTATTTACAAATAAAGATATATTTTTTTATTGTTAACTCTCCATGGATAGACTTTGTACAGCATATGGCATATTAGAATAAGGTGATGCTAGACTAGGGTAATATTGCCTGTAGCAAATATAGGCAATGGCAGATCCCAAGATGCTTCCTGCTAAAACATCTAAAACGAAGCAGATCATAAAAATAATTAAAAACTTTTTTTTGTATACCTTGCCAATGGTGATGATAATCACAAGTTCGACTTATAGCAATTCCAGCTGCAAAGATTACTGGCAATACACATGCAGAGAATCGCCATGAAATTCCCCTACCACCATCATTAAAAATTTTTAATTTACCAGCCAAGTATAAACTTAGAAAAAACATACTGGAAAACGCAAACGCTGAATGACCACTAGGAAAGCTTTTTCTCCCATCTAGAACACTTATTCGATCTCCTGTACATTTTGTAAAATCAGTACCAATTCCATTAGGAAAGCACCTGTAGAAGAAACTTGGCCGAGGCCGACCAACTATTAGTTTTAAAATTTGTGTTATATTCCCAGTAATCCCATAATTTAATGTTAGGCTTAACAATACTTCTGTAAGTTCAATCTTATTTTTATTCTTCATGTATTCTAGGAATATAAAAAAAGTAGGAACAAAGAAAACAATGCACCATAAAGCTGTTGATGTTACGTAACTAGGTTTTTCTGGATACTTGTACAGCCAAAGTTCTTCTGGTTGTATTATTCGTATGAATGGTGCTTGCACATCAAGCCACCTTAAATATAATTAATTTGAAGATTTATGTATTGAAAACATATTGTAGATTATCCACTTACATAAATAATATCCACATTATTGTTCTCACACTAATATCAACCAGTAATTGCCTTTTTATTTGTACGGACATCATAGTGAACACCTGTGATATTGGTGATTTATATAAAATACAGATATAATACTTGAAAATTCTTACACAGTTTAAAAAAGTGTGGTTAGGTGTCTGAATGTATGACAACATTCTGATTTCTGAGTCGGTTGATCTATCACTTTCATAAGACGTGTTTTTTTCGCAATTGGTTCTGGTCTCGGTTCACAGTGGTTGACAGGTATTTGACAGATTTTTTGACAGCGGTTGCTCTTCGGGTCTGTTTGGTTCGGAAGCACTCGGAGTCATGACGTCAAGTGACGATTTTTCCAGGAACTCAATCGAACGGGTTGGTTCTGAGATCGGTTGCTCTTCATGTTTACAAACAGTATTCTAACCTTTATTAATAACAATAACTTGCATTTATTAATCTTTTATTATTACGTAGATTTTGAATTCCAAATGCATACTTGACAATATATCTATCATAATGTATTCATTTATCATGAAGAAAGACGTCCCCATAAAAGGTGTCATATTACATGTCTTAAGTGTCACTTCAACAGAAAAGTAAACTATGATTAGTGTAGGTTTTTTATACTGTTATGTACAGAGTTGGATAACAATTACATAAAACTATTTTAGGTCTGTTGGTTTACCATGTACCGACTACACTGCCGGTGAGGTACGTGCAAAGTAGAAGGCACTTCAAATACAAATGATAAATGGAAGAGATAAGTGAAACAGCAAAGAATTAATAAGAACAATATAATCTTACCTTCGTACAAACAAATATGAGTTGAAAATACTACAGTGATAAGAGATATTACAGAAGAATTATGCAAAGGGTTGTTGAAGAAAAACATAATTACAGAATGTGTACGTAGTACTGCTAGTTATAATAGATGTCTATAGTTATTTGTCTACCAAGTTTAGAACCATTTGGAGAAAACAATTGTATTTTTTGTTGCAGGCAACTACTATTTAATTACGAACTAAATAATTTCCAACCAGCTGTTGCAAACAGACCCAGCTACTTACAGTAATTGAATCATGAAAACCTACTAGAAACAAAATAGTTGTTTTACTAATAGGGCTAAAAGAGTCCCACGCATTGAAGAAGAGACTGTAATCGAGACAAATATACTGCACATTGTGTGAAAAAGATTAGACTTATGCTCATTATCTAGTTGTAGTTAATTAATGTTATCCACTGTATATTTATGTATATTAGGTTCATTGTTAACATTAATTACTCATGTGTAACAGTTTATATTATATATCATATACTGACTTGGTTTAGTTAAAAGTATACATCCACTGTAGTACAAGATATTGGGATTTTATACCCATTCTATAATAGTGCACAATAAGTAATAATATTCATTTCATACCTAGTGATTGAATGAAATACATGCAAAATACATAACGGCTAGTGTTTTAGAATATTTATTTAACGAGTTAGAATATTAACTCGGTAAATACCATAGTGGCTGTGGAGAAATCTTTGTATGTGAGAATAGTTTTAGTATTATGTACTATGGTACTAAAAATGCACTGCTTTGGCAGGATTTTATATGTGTGAAGATATTGTATAAACATTATATTCTATTAAATGTACAACTTTTATCCTAAAAATTTACTGTACTGTACATTAAATTTTATTAAATATTAAGAGTTGTTATTTCTATTTGCTGTTCTATAACCATTTGTGCAGTAATACGTTATTTTTTCCAAAGGCAAGGCCCTCCCTGAGTAAGTGGTAGAGAGCTTGTCTCTCAATCCAAGGAACGGATCCAAATCTCAATTGGGGTAGGATTCTTAAAAATCCAGTACAATCATATTTGAGCTAAATAGTTATGATGTGGAAGTTATGTAAATGATAGGGTGTGACGGAGCATAATTTACTTGTTATATGTAGTAGCCCCATTGCACTGTCATAAAAAAGAAAATAAATTATGTAAATACATATCTTTGTAAAAGTACATTATTCAATATGTATATAATGCCCAATTCATCTAAATACATATCTTCTACGATAAAGTAATATTGTCCTTTTCATAAATGTATATTTCATCTGAGATTATGGTTGAAAGGAAATAAAAAAAACAAAGATTACTTCATTTAATGCTTTTATTTTTGTATGAGGCATATGCATTTTTACAATTTTGTAATTGGTTTATTAGTATCAACATCATGTTTCTAAAATGTAACAAAAGAATCCCTAATAACCTTCCGTATGTCAGTGTACCCATGTATACAATAATATGACTGTATTACCTAAATATTTTCTATATCAGTATTGTCGTCAATATTGAGCTTGGAAAAATTAAACTCGTATATATGTATAGGTATATCTCAATTTAAATTATTTAATTCAACGTTCCTACAAAATTCTTTTAAGCAGTCGAATGAAAATAGTGCAATACCAAATTTATGGCATACTCAATTTATGGTTATTATAACTGTAAATGTTAAGAAAAATGTTACAAACAAGCAGTAGCCTGAATGACCCTGCTCTTAAAAAGGTTTTAGCCAGATGTGTATTGTTCAGCAATGGATGAATATAATTACTAGTTTTAAACACCAAGAATGACATGTTTATTATACCTAATATACAAACAGGAAATGACAAAATTCATGGCTATGCTACTCAAAGAAGTACAAATACATCTAATTTTCTCTACTTTAACACATTCAAGAGATATTTATCATCAAAGTACCAGTTTTGAAAACTATACAAATTTTTAAAATTTGTTACATTTCAACCATAGGTTACACAGTTCTTAACAATACCCTTCTCACAATTATTTCTAATATTGCTAAATTATAGTTGTACTCATACATTACGTGCAATAATTTTTGCTATTATTCTAATAAATTGTATATTAGCTAGTATTGCTCTGTAGCATCCAGTATGTATTTGTAATTTTACAATAGGGCTATTTTAATTAAACCACCAAAAGTCTGATGATTATAAAATAATGTATTTCTAACAATTATAAACAAAGGGTTACAGATGGCAATATTAGACAAAATACACTACAATAAAGCAACTTAAATAATATACAGATTACAAACAGGAAATTGGTAATAAAGATAGTTTTATTGTTTATTTTTGTATTGAAAAACTCAGGTAGACTGACTACCCTATGGGAATGAATCACTTACTCTTTTTGAATTGATTTTGCAATTTTCAAGCATACATAATTGCTGGCAGGCTGAACTAGAAACTTTTCTTTTACTTTAAAGATGTACAATTTTAGTTTAAAGATTTGATTGTTTTATCTTGATATCGAGTCCAGTTTCTCTTTAAAAGAAAGTTTGGTACACATGCATGATATAAAATTTTCAACCAAGCCTTTTGGCAGAGTTCCACATATTTCACATCATAAAATGCACTGGTGAATCAGCAGGATATCTTAGAATTGTATATTTCACTAATTTAAATGGTGAGAATCTCTTGATCCAGTCATGGAGCACCTGCCATTTCATTCAGTTAGAATGTTCAGTAAGCAAAGTTCAGCATCTGTATCGAATGATGTTGATTTCGATTTCTACCATATAACATTCATTGAAAAACGCATATTCCAAAGTTACATTGTCCCATTTTTATTTAATCTCATGGTATAAATTCTGCCAGGTAGTTTGAATAGTTTATTATGCTGTAATTAAAACATGTTAGTAATAATAAATACAAGATGAAAACCTCTTTTGGTAATATAATAACTAAAATAATTGCCAATTAAGTTCGTATTTCAGTGATTAGTCAGTACCTAATTTACAAAATTAAATCACTTTAAATAATAATTGTTCATCGTAATGATCTCTATTAGAACACTTGGAACTTAGTTTTAACTCAAGCATTTGGATAGGTACACCACAATATTCAATATCAAACAATTAAACGTGTAACAAAAAATAGTGTGTGTTTGCAAACTTGATTAATTTAGTACGTAAGATGTAGTTTTTTAAATATCATCCAGCAGCTAATTTTGTTATAATAATATTAATATAAAATGTTTTGACTGCTATTAATAAGAAAGTAGGATTTTTTAATACTTTGTTTACATGTTGAGGTTATGTTCCATGGAGCAGATGACCTTGGCTAAGGACCACAATACAACCAAAACTTACCTGCATTTAGAACCTGCTCCCTGAGCAGGTTCTGAATTTGACAGACCAAAAGCAATTAAAATTGAAACCAGGTCGTATGTGACGTCATTGTTTTCCAATAGAACACGGTTGGTTACTGGTTTGACCGACCGGGACCAGAACCAAACCCAAAAAAACACGTCTATAAAAGCTACGGCGTTTTATACGAACTACAGTAACTTATAGATGTAAAACACTTTTTTATTTTTTTTACTCACGCATAATTTTTACATTATTTATATTTTTTTATGCTTTTGCAATATAAGCTGTCATATTACCAACTATAATTGTCATTTACATTAACTTTTATTATAATAATCTTATATTCTGAAACTTTTTGAGCCTTTAGTTTTTTTTTACACGCAATGCATATTCATCATTTCAACATTTTTCACGGGGTGGTATTTATGGACGCGTGTAAATTTATTATAAGTATTCCAACCCTAGTAAGTTTACGTGTAATGTGACAGTAGTAAAAAATGTTTGTCTTTTTTTCAATTTTGTAAGAGGTGGATTTAGATATTGAAGAGATTCAGAATTAATAAGATGAAATTCCTGGTATACCAGAAATGGAAAGACCCGGGAAGACCAAAGTTTATAAAAAGAGACAAGACCCCTTTGACACGAAAGTTTTATACGCAAGATGAATTCAGGCAAAATTACTGGTGATTATTAGTGGTAAATCTGCGTTTGCTTTTTCTTGTGAAACACACTCCTTTTCCTTGTCTTTATTCTAATCGCAATCAAATTCGGTATAATCATTCTCAAAATCAGCTGGAATCGGATGTCTAAGAATCCAGTCAAAATCATTAGGTAGATCTCCCGCCTCTCCTCCTGTTTCGCATTTTTCTTTAAAAATTGCAAAACCCTGCTTTTTGCTTTATTTTTCATTCTTTGCCACTGTTCTTTTGTCTTTATTATTATTATAGCCGTGGTAATGTAGCGACTATAGCATGCTAGTCCCTCACCCAAGCGGTCCGAGATCTACTCCCGGTAGCGGCAGATCTGGTTAAGGTTTTCTGCAGTTTTCCTTAGCTGTAACACAAATGTGGGATTTGTGTTATACCATCTGTAAGCCAGCTGCAGACGCACGTTGGACCTGCTTAATGATAATAGTCGCCCTTTTCTCACAAGCTTAAACTTCATTGCTTGTGGGATCTGGTTCGCCAGGCAATGGGTAGTAGCATTTATTATTAAGTAATCAATTTTGCCTACATAACTACGAACAAATCCACGTGTTATCCACGCGTGCATATCCACGCATAGATTTGAGATTTACACACCATTTTTTTTGCTTGTTTAATATTTTTAATGTATTATGAGTACACTCGAAAACTAGCAGGAAGCGATCGCATATTGGGTAAAGAGGCGGCGATTAATATTATTACATAGACCCATCGTGCGGCTACAGCCGACTTACAGATGGCATAGCCCAAATCCCACATTTGTGTTACAGTTAAAGGAAAACTGCAGAAAAACCTTAATCAGATTTTCCAGTACCGGGAGTCGAACCCAGACCGCTCAGATGACAGTCTAGCATGTTAGACACTACATTACCGAGGTTTTATTAAATATGTTCTAAACCATTACAGCTACTCGCCATTACGAGGTTTCTAGTTATATCAGTTACACCGTGTATAAACTTAGCAACGTGTTTGTTTATTATTCTAATTTACTTTTGATAATGCCATTATATGTCGAAACAATTGTCAGGTATAGAAATATCAATAAATCTTGTAAAGCTTGTATTATTTTATTTCTATTTTATCTCATGACTATGGAGTTTCACAAAAAGTAAGATTTGAAACATGTAAACTTTAAAAAATTACAAATCCTTTCTTTGAGCTAGGAGGCCTGAGCCATGGTCCATGTATTACAGAGCCCATGCGTGTAGTATTTATTACATGCCACTAATTGCCAAGAATTAATTGATTTTTAGAATTTTGAAACAATTTACAAGTGATTAATGATTTGTTCAAATCAGTTTATCTACATAAAATACCTACTATGCAAATTAGTGAAAGTACAAATATATTCTAAACAGAATTTTAAAAAGAGATCTATTTAACTGTATTTTTTATAATGAATAGCTTACATCAATTTGTTATTAGATGGCAATAAGGAATTGTGTGAAATTCACAATCAATGGCTACCATCACCATCTCGAAATTATTATCTTTATCTTATTTGACCATAAAAATTATAAATACATTTCATTTGGACTTAAATACAAATGTAGAATTAACATTAATTACAACAAAACAAACTGTCGATGCAATGCCAAACACACTTATCAGTAAACAAAAGTAAAATTTGTAACATAAGGAAAGGCCACTTAACCAACAACAGGTATTCTTCCATTCACATGGCAAAATATGAACAAGGATGTGTTTTTCACGTTTTAATTTTAACGTGCCAAACATATACCATGGTGTGCGTAATTATTACACGCTATTGAGCATTACTTTAAAATTGATTGTGACATGCAACACAATAAATGGCACGTAATTTTCAGATGAATTTCTATTCCAGCGTTACTTTAGGTTGTGTCTTTGATATAATACACACAAATGCCATCCGTTACATAAATTTCTTTTTTTTAGAGATGGGATAAGTACTTTTGTAGAATGCATATTACAGTTTTCGTTAATGTACTGTTACAAATGCTTTTTGACAATATATGACTTTTCTAGCACTTCATCTCATTATTCATACAGACTACATATTTCTGTTGTCATATTTTCTCTGCTTGCAGCCAAAAGGAAACAGATAAAAAATATGACTGTCTAGGACATCAAGAAGATTGTACAAGAATTTGGTGAAAAAGTTTGGGCTGCATGCACTATTAGAAATGTCAGACTGGGCCGCGGGTAACCAGGCAAATGCCCGGTGGGCCCTCCTGGAAGCCGAAAAGTGGGCCCCTAAGAGCAATTTGAAAAATTTAAATGTCATTATTTCTTAAAGAAAAGCCAGACTGTCTGTTTTTTATAAGTTGAATAATTAATAGTTTTAGAAATTGAATAAATCTCAAAATTATTTTTTACAAAGTCATCAAGACGTTTCGATAACGATTTGTATTCTTTATCAAGACCTAGAATATACAAATTCTAAAGAATAAAACCATTAGCTCTTCTTCTTGTTATTCCTATGCCTTTCTACCGTTAAGTGTAAGGCCATATGTATCTTGCTGTTCTTTCTTGCACTTTTCCCTCGATCCTTTTTTATCTTGTGTCATTTGTCTGTCTACTTTCCATTGGATTCCTTTTCTGTCGGCCTCTGTTTTGATTCCCTCATTCCAAGTCTTCCTCAGTCTTCTCATTCTGTTCTTACCACTCATTTTTACTTCATATATTCTTCTAGTTAGTCTCTTCTTATTCATCTGACAAACATAACCAAACCATCTCAGTTGTCCTTCTATTAGCGTTTCATATATTGGTTTGATTTTGAGTTGTTCTCTGATGGTTTCATTCCTAATTCTGTCTCTTCCTGTTTTGATTTCTATTTTTCTTAAAAATCTCATGTCACTGCATTTATTCTTGATTTTTTCCTATTTGTTATTGTCCATGTTTCGGTGATATATAAAGTAATACTTACTATTTTCTTGATAACTTCTTGTTTTTATATGTTTTGGTACTTCTCTTTTATCCAAAACTGTTGTTTTCATTATGTAGTATACTTTTCCCTGCTTTCCCAGTTTTCACTCATTTCTTTGTCCATCTTACCATTTTCTTCTAATACTGACTTGTTCAATACTCTTTCCCTGTATTTGTACGTTACGTGTTTTTTTATACTTGATGTTATTATGCTCTTTGTTTTCCTATTTTATTTTTTATAACACTTATTACCTATTTTTCTTGATTTCTTCAACATCTTCACTTTCTTCTATATTCTCTTCTTCTTCTATAACTTTTGTCGTATCTTCTGTTAACTCTTTGAAGTGTTGTCTCCATCTGTCCATTATTTTGGTCTCATCAGTAATTATTTTTTCTTCTTTATCCTTTATACTGACTATATTATATTCTTTTTTTTTCCTTATTGCTTAATCGTTCTATGAAATTGCTTTTGATTTTCTTTGTAGTTATCTTTCATTTTCAGTCCGAATCTTTGCCATGAGTATCTTTTTGCTTCTTTGATTGCAACTTTTGGGTCTTTTCTCTTTTTTTATATTTGTCATAATGTTTGATCTGTTTTATACTTACGTATTTTATAATTCTTCTTTCCTGGTATTTCTTTCTAATTTCTTCGTTCCAGCACTATCTGGGTGATTGGTTGTGTAGGTTATGTAATTAGGTATGCGAAAGTATGATCTGGCTGTGAAATGAGTTTCACTGACTAGCATGATGTCCACAGAATTATGGTGAAGAAATATTTCTACTTTATTTTTGTGCTGCAGAAGGCCGTTGGCATTCCACAGAGCTATTGTTATGAATTTAGTAAATTTTACTTATCAGCGTGGTAAGTAGGTTCATCACCGTACTGTTCTGTTGTACGAGTTGCTGGAACATAGTCTTGAACTCACCCAGAAATTTGCTCAGGCTGATGTCGGGAGTTCCTGTGGGGAGCTCGTTGTGCACTCTACTCTCAGTTGAGTGTAAAGTGTTTTGTTCGTTGGTTCTAACATTTTTTACTGCTGCTGCATAGCTTATGTTATGTTAGATATGTTTGGTTTGGGAGAGGTTGTCTGTAGGGATGGCTGCTGGCGGATAAAATTGGATGTTTAGTCGATTGTTAGCGTTGTTGGACTTTTTTAATAAGCCTTGGTAGAATTCACAACCTTTATAGCTGGCCGGATGAGGACCATTGCATAATGCACATTTTGCAGGTGTGTCTTTGGTTTTTGTACAATTAGTCGTGCTATGTGACCCTCCGCATTTGACACATACATGAGGTTTAGTACAATAAGCTTTAGTATGGCCATATTGTTGACTACGCTCATACATTGTGAGATACCTTTATTTTTTTGAGTGGTTCGACAGTAATCATTTGGTTTAGTATTTTTTGTACTTTATAGACAAGTTTGTTGGTTTCCGCAGGTTACAGATCAACAAAAAATAGGTTTAATTGTTCTTTTGTTATTCGGCTTCTTGCATTCATAAGATTTCTAACTTGATGCCCGTCTTTACCAAGTGCCTCTTTGATGCTTTCTATGTTAGTTGTATGGTGTAGATGCTTGAGCACTACCCTGTAGGCACGTTCCTCCTTGGGTTGATATGTATGGTGCACAATTTTATTTTCTTGCATGAAGTGAATCAGTTTACGGTAAGTTTCCGAAATGTGACAATTGATTTTTATGGTGCTATTTGCTAGAGCTTTTGTGCTGTACTGTTCCATTTCTATAATTTCGTTAAATTTGTCTATCATTTGTTGATAATTTATTACGCCATAGACAAAGATTGGAGGGGGACGTGAGACTTTGTTTTCTGTTTGTGATATGTTTGTTTCGTCTTCCATGGCGTTGGTTAATTGGCTATACTTATTCTGTAGTGTTATGTTTTGGCTGTTAGTTAGATGTATTTGTCTTCGCTTGGTTTGCTTTACTTTTTGCCATGGGTTTTCATTGGAGTTTTCTTTGGGATTTTCTTCTGGTTCGTCATCGCTGGTTGAAGTCAGTCTATAGTATTGGTGCTTGACGGGTGGCTGCTGCTGCGACGAATGATCTGGTGGATTATGGTACTGCTGAGGTGAGAAGAAGTTGCTACTACTGTGTGTTGGCTGGCTTTGATGCTGATAGGGGTAGAACAGACACAAGATACAAAGCGACATAAACCTGGGCGTAAGTCTCAAAACTCCGGATGAAATTGACTCCGCTCTCACCACTCTAATCACCATCCTCAAACAAGCCGCTCAACATGCTACTCCTTATCCAGCAATCCAAAATAACAAATATTTCCTACCTACGGTAATTAAGAAGCTTATAGCAGAAAAAAGACGAGCCAGGGCAAAGTGGCAACGTACCCATTCACCAGCAGATAAAACTGTATTCAATAGAATAAGTAACCAACTGAGACGTCAAATACACGAAATGAAGGAAGAGTCATTCCATGACTATGTAACCAACCTCAACCGATATGATAACACCATATGGAAGCCCATAAAACACAATAAAAAACCTTAAGACACCGATACCTCCCCTTCGTCACATTACTACAGCACATCCACAATGGGCTAGAAGTGACCAAGAAAAGGCCGCCCTGTTTGCAGATTATTTTGTCGAAGTATTTACGCCTAATGACGACATTGTGGAGCATGATATAGACAGACACTTATCCGAGATCCCCATAAATATCCCAAAGATAAAGCCCTTTACTCCGAAAGAGGTCGAGAAGGAAATCAACCTCTTAAATCCTCGTAAAGCACCAGGAATAGATAAAGCGACTACCAAAATGTTGAAGGAGATGCCACGGAAAGGATTAGACCTACTCACTTACATCTTTAATGCTATTACAAGACTAAGCTACTGGCCAAAACACCTAAAAAGCGCCGAAATAATATTAATCCTTAAACCTGACAAAGAACCCACTGATGTCTCCTCGTACCTCCCGATAAGTCTGTTGTCAATCCTCTTAAAACTACTCGAACGACTCCTCCTACAGCGAATCAACTCCAACCCAAAGACAGATGAATGGATACCTATGCATCAGTTCGGCTTCCGCCATCATCATTCCACAATACAGCAAGTCCATCGCATTGCCCACCAAATGAATCAAGCACTAGACCAAAAGCAATACTGATCATCAGTATTTCTCGATGTCAGTAAAGCCTTTGATACAGTATGGCATCCTGGATTACTCTACAAGGTCAAAGAACTCCTACCCATCGCTTACTTCAAACTGATCAAATCATATCTAAGTAGTAGAGAATTTTGTATCAAAGTTAACGACGAGGTCTCGACCCAATGACCAATTCAATCTGGAGTGCCCCAAGGCAGTGTTTTGGGATCCCTGCTCTACGTGCTTTACACAGCTGATCTTCCCTCTAATGCACACACAACCATGGGTACGTTTGCCGATGACACGGTCATTCTATCAACAGCCACCGACCCACTCCTTGCATCATCCACTCTACAAAGTCATTTAGACCAAATACAGGTATGGACTCGTTAATGGAAGATCAAGATCAATGAGACGAAATCTGTGGAAGTAAATTTCACGTTACGTAAAGGGTTATGTCCACTAGTATACTTCACTCAAATACCAATACCTCAATCCACAAGTGTCCCAGATAGCACGAAAGTTTTTAGCAAATTTGCCTTTCACTCAACTATCATTTTCGAACATAAATTTGCGTTTGCAATTTTGTAGCAAACTTAATTTGGCTTGTCCCGGCAAAGATGCGCGCGTCGAGTGTTTGTCCATGCTGTAAACAGGCATTAGTGCTCGCTAATTCGCCATTTTACATTGTGATTCTTTGTGGTTACCGTTATCTGGTGAAACGTGAAAACTAAATTGAACAAGTGAAACAACCCTTTTCAATGAATTTGGTAACTACAGAATGTTCTATTACTTACCTAGTTAATATTATTTTTGCTTAAGTGTATTATTATTAGGTGTATCTTGTTAAATTGATCTATAAATCTTGTTCAATTCTTTCGTCCATGTGCACAACCTTATACGTTACTATGCATTACCAAAGTAAGTAAAAACAAATTACAAGCCATTACAATTTTGTGTTTCAGAGAACAAGACGAGCAAACAGTCGACGTGGAGGTAATGGATGATACGCGGATGATAACAACAAATGCTAATAATATATATACGATTTATAAATAAATCTTTTGTTTATTTTTCCATAAGCGTTCCTCCATACTTGCAGCAATGGATTTAATACTACGGTTTTCGTAATTCTATAAATTAAGAAAAAATTAAAACTCAAGTTTATTACAAATTTTTGGTAAATATTTGTAACAAATTTTATTTTCATAATTTGCTGAAAGTTTGCAGGGACAAATTTTTTGCAAATATTTTGAACTTTGTTGCAAGTTTGTCAAGAGGAAACTTCAGTCTTTTCCGAAAATTTTATGCAAATATTCGTGTTTGCAAAGACAACTTTTCTGCAAATATTTTGGTTTGCAAAGGCAAATTTTTGAAAGTGTGCTGCAATTTTTATTTGCTATGTGGGGTACGATACTTAGGATTACACTTGGACAACAGATTAACGTGGAAAGAACATCTAATTAAGAAACGTAAACAGATTGACTTGAGAATAAAAGAACTCCAATGGCTAATCGGTCGCAAATCTAAGCTCTCGCTAGCAAACAAAAAACTAATCTACAACACCCATTAAACACTATTAAACCCATATGGCTGTATGGAGCAGAACTTTGGGGATGTGCAAGTAACTCCAACATAGACATAATTCAACGAAGCCAATCAAAAATACTGCGTATGAATGTATGATCACGAACGCGCCATGGTTTGTCTCTAACCTAACACTTCACACTGACCTAGACATTCCCTACGTGAGGGCCGTCATCAAAGAAAAAAAGTATAAGGCATCACAACAAATTGGAAATCCACGACAACCCTTTGCTGCACCCCCTGTTTGATGCGCGCAACGAAAGAAGGCTCAAACGTACCTGGCCAGCAGACCTGAAACAGGATTAACGCGCGGTACCTCACTGGAGATGTCCCGTCCACTCCCATCACGCCACAATTAAATATAATTAAAAAACACATTAGCTTATAGAATACTGTAACGTTCTTTTTCAAATAATAACACAAGTGCTGTTTAAATCGTCTATTCACAAACAAATATTTATTTCTATACACTAATAAATACACTATAAATTAACGCTATGATTATAAACCATTAAAACTATTATTTACAGATTATGAATTTCTAATATAACATTTATCTATACAGTTACTATTTATTTTGTGAAACACAATTAACGACTCGCTGTTGACTACTTCTCTTTTATCCGCGAATCCGCTTTTATACCCTCATATAACCGTACCAGAAGTCGCTGGAACCTTCTATGTATTCTAGAAAACGCTAGAATAAACCGCGTCTGGTTTACATGCTTGTACGGTGCGTCATTCTCTCGAATGCGGTAGAACACACCATTTCTTGCTCGAAAAGAGGTTCTTTCTTTTTCTCTCTTGTTACACTGCCCCCCTCTTCAAGTCTGTTCTGTCCCAGAACAGGTTTTATGCTCTGGTTCCTGTAGAACGGGTCATGACGATATCGACAGTCTTCACCTCGACTACACGTTTCATTACGGTAGAAATAACAGTCTACACTCTTCGTTGGCCTTAATACGGGCTGTGGGTCAAAACTGCAGACGAAGATCTTGACGTCCGTACCTCTAAAGACAACTTCCAGCATGTTTCTAACGATTCTCCAATCCAGCTGGTCCCGCCCACAGCCGAGTTTGGGAACTGCCAATTTGTTAATTCCCCTGGTAAGCAACTCGATCCTCAAATTCCATAGTGCCCTCCACAAGTCGGCGTAACTCGGTTTCTGGTAATAAAACTGCTTGGTTACCAAGTAGTAAATGGATCGGTCATGATCAGGCAAGCGTAAGGATTTACCAACAGAGGGATTTTGTTCTCGAAGTTCATTCAGCAGTCCAAATTTATTTCTAAACACTACTGCGATCCCCCTGGACATACGGAGATCCGCGGAGACACAGTGGGCAATGGAATAATCACCAGGGACCCGGAAGAGATCTTGTTGCATCTCAGTCGTGACTCCGAATCGCGCTTTTCTAGTTCCAGAGAACGCAGCCATAAATTCTCTAAAGGTTGGCTGATCATCTTCACGCATTACGGTATTGATAGCCACCTCAGCCTCATCTTCCCGATCCGGGACTGCGTCATTATTTCCCTCATAGTGCGCCAGACGATTGGAGTGTACCACCTTTGGTTTCCCCCTTGGCAATTTCTGGATGCGATAAATCAAGTCATTTATTCGTTTCTTCACCTGGTATGGGCCCTCCCAATTTCGCTGTAACTTTGGAGAATAGCCACGACGTCTTTGCGAGTTGTATAACCAGACAAGCTCTCCAGGTTGAAACCCTCCTTCTTGGGCTCTCACATCGTACGTAGCCTTCATCCGGTCACTCGCGATTCGACTATTATTTCGGGTTCGGTCGTGAATATCCTCCAACTTCTTCTTTAAGTTGATGACATAATCATTCCCGGCTACCTCCTGCTCTATAGGTGGAGACCCAAATTCCAGATCACACGGTAACCGTAACTCGCGTCCAAACATCACAGACGCTGGTGACTGACCGGTTGTTTCGTGGACCGATGCACGATAAGCCATCAGGAACAGATGCAGGTATTGGTCCCAGTCTCGTTGATGATCGGAGACGACCTTGGCCAAATATTTGCCCATTGTTTGATTCATGCGTTCTACCATTCCATCGGACTGCGGATGTAACGGTGTGGTCCGAGTCTTGCGAATGCCCAACAATCGACAGACTTCTCCAAAGAGTACAGACTCGAAATTGCGGCCTTGATCCGAATGCAGCTCCATGGGCACTCCGAAGCGACTGAAAAACTCTTTGACTAGTACGTCAGCAACAGTCGCAGCTTCCTGGTTTGGTAGGGCATATGCTTCTGGCCATTTGGTAAAATAGTCCATTGCCACTAATATGTATTTATTCCCATCGTCGGTTTCGGGAAATGGTCCGGCAATATCTATGGCTATTCTTTCCAGAGAACTACCCACATTGTACTGCCTCATAGGTGCTCTTCGTTTCCCCAAGGGTCCGTTACCAGTGGCACATAGTTCACATTTCCGGCACCACTCCTTCACGTCTTCTTTACAGTTGACCCAATAAAAACGCTCCCTAACTTTCTCCAGAGTCTTTTTCACACCGAAGTGTCCTCCTGAGGCACCGTCATGGAGATGTCGCAATACTGTAGCCACTCGGCTTCTTGGAACCACGAACTGAGACCTAATGGTGGTGCCATCTTCACTCTCCAGTACTCGCTTCAGGAGATCGTCTTCCACCTTCAAGGACTCCCATTGGGCCCAATATGCTTTGAGCGTTCTATTGAAAGGGCTGACGGCCTCCCAGGCAGGCCTTTCTCCCACGCGCTTCCATTCCAGTACCATTTTTAGTTCGGGATCAGCCTCCTGCTGTCGTTGCAATTCTTCCGGCAACCAATTGTCGTTGACGATGGTAGTCCTTAATACTTGGCAAACCCTCTCTTCCAAACGAGAGCAATGACGGCAATCCGTTGGACAGGGTCTTCTTGAAAGAGCATCGGCATTTCGATGACTAGTGCCCGCTCGATGTTCGGTGTCAAAGTCGTATCCTTGTAATCGTTCGATCCACCTTGCGACCTGGCCTTTAGGATTACGGAATTGTAGAAGCCATTTCAACGCTGCATGGTCCGTCCTCAATAAAAACTTCCGTCCGTACAAGTATTTGTAGAAGTGCTCAACGGACTTCACGACGGCCAATAGTTCTTTTCTGGTCACACAATAATTCCTTTCGGCTTTCGACAAAACCTTACTAAAATAGCCGATGACCTTTTCTTGTCCATCCTGTATCTGAGAAAGTACCCCCCCAATGGCCAGATTACTTGCATCTGTGTCAAGTATGAATTTTCCTTCTGTCCGTGGATAGCTCAATATTGGTGCTGTTGTCAGGGCACGCTTCAGCTGTTGGAAAGCTGTTTCACACTCTCCGCTCCAAACATACTCGCGCCCATCTTCAGTTAACCTTGTCAGAGGTTTCGCTATATTGGCAAACCCAGGAACGAAACGCCTGTAGTAGGTACATAACCCAAGAAAACTACGAACTTGGTGTTTATCTTTCGGTGTTGGCCACTCTTGAACTGCACGAATCTTATCGGGGTCGGCTGCCACTCCATTTTGTGATACGACGTGCCCGAGATATTTCACTTCCTTTCTGAATATGTGGCACTTTTTCGGACTCAGTTTCAGATTGGCTCCATGTAGTCTTCGGAACACTTCCTCTAGATTGTTCAAATGTTCGTTGAATGATTTTCCGACTACAATCACATCATCTAGGTATACCAGGCAGGTCTTCCACGACAACCCTCTCAGGATGGTCTCCATTAGACGCTCAAAGGTGGCCGGAGCGTTACATAGACCGAAAGGCATAACTGTAAACTGCCATAGTCCGGAACCAATAGTGAACGCGGTCTTCTCCCGGTCTTCAGGTTCCATTTCAACTTGCCAATAACCGCTCTTCAAGTCCAAAGTCGAAAACCATCGTGAACCAGACAGGGTATCTAACGTGTCGTCGATGCGTGGTAAGGGATAGCTGTCTTTCTTGGTCACGTCATTAAGCTGCCGATAGTCCACACAAAATCTCGTTGACCCGTCCTTCTTACTGACCAGGACCACCGGTGATGCCCATGGACTGCTGGATGGCTCGATGACCCCTTGTTCTTCCATATCAGTAATAATCTTTTCGGCTTCTGCTCGCCTTGCTAGAGGTAGACGCCTCGGCTGCTGACGGACAGGCATAGAGTTGCCTGTATTGATTTTATGTTTTACTATATTTGTTCGTCCCTTCTGGCTATCGTCAAGAGCGAAGATATCTTGGTATCGGTGAACCAAACCCTGTACCTCTTTCACTTCCGTTCTGTTAAGGTCTTCGCACGAACTAGTAACCATATCCACTAATTTTCCACCATGGTCTTTGGGCACTGGTTTTGGAACATCAGCCATACACCTGGCTACTCGAAATACTGGCACACACTGTCCCACAAGGGTACTCTTCTTCAATGTCACCGGATCCACATTAACGTTCATAATTCTCACCGGTACTCTCTTTCCAACCTTGATCAGCGCTTTTCCCACCAGTATGCCACTATGGATCTTCTTATCACAAACAGGCTCCATCATTCGCACACATCCTACCCGAAGATCTCCATCCAAACCCGCCTCGACAACCATCTCGCTTTGACCCGGCAATATCACATCTTCAGTCAGCAAAACCCTTACAACCGGATCTTCTCGTGGGTGCAACGGAAGTTCTTCGTTACCGACCTTCAAAACACCCTCTTTCAAATCCAACGTAAAACCAAATTTTCTCAGGAGGTCCATTCCCAAGATGAAGTCATCAGTGATATAGGCTACCAGCACCTCATGATCACGTTCTTCACTTCCAATGCCAATCTTCATCTTCACCACTCCGCGTGTTGGTATCGCTTCACCTGTTGCTGTACGGAGTTGAGTAGTAGTCGGTAACAATTTAATACTTGATTGTAGAACATCAGGGCGTACGATGGATTTTGTCGCCCCCGTATCAATAAGTAGTGGAACAGTTCGGTTAGCAATCTTTCCATCTACAAACAAACTGCCGTTACTATTCTTTGATGTTACGGCATGGATCGTGATCTCCGGGGCATCTTCACTCGCAGTCAACGTTCGCCTCCTCTTGCCAACCCCTTTTAACTTTTCCGACGGTTGTACTTTTCTTATTTTGGGACAACGGCGTTCTACATGTCCTTGTTCGCCGCAATTCCAACAACGAGGCCCTCGAACTTCTTGATGATTCTTCTTACGGCTTTCTTCCTTCCGAAGAACTCTCAGTACTAACTCCTCTAGGTGATCCTTAGAACCTTCTTCTTCTTCCATAACGGCTCGAACACGCCCGTGACCTCGGGACACTTGTTTTGCAGCTTCAAATTCTAAGGCGTGAGCAAGCGCATCATCAGTTGTTCTTGGTCGTGCTAGCCTCAATGATTGTTGTGTTTCCCCGTCTCTTAACCCATCAATGAAGGTCTGCACAGCGAGCTGTCCCAGAAATGAATCGGGTGCCGTAGGGTACGCCAATCGGACAAGCCGCGCAACATCGGCTTCAAACTCCTGCAGGCTTTCTCCATTCTTCTGGATACGATTCTTCACTTGCGCGTGATACACTTGTTGAAGATGCGCGTCTCCATATCTCATCTCCAATCTAGACACTAACCATTGATAATCATTTTCCTGTCCTGCTGGGATTGTTTGCAGGACGTTCAACGGGTCTCCACGCAAAGCCACAGTTAAAGAAACGGCCTTTTCCTTGCCTGTCCATCCGTTGGCCCCAGCGGCCGCCTCAAATTGTTTGTAGTAGGTGGACCAAGGTATCTTTCCATCGAACGTGGGTGGTTTTACTTTTATCCCTACGGCAGGAACCTTTTCTTCTTTAAATTGTTTCTTTACTTCATTAAACGGCCACTCAGAAGTTGAGGGAAATCGTAGTTGCCTCATTCTATCTTCCAGCATTTCGGTCATATCATCTTTCTTAGTTGTTGGTGGTAATTGCATTTGGGATATTTTCTCTTCTACCATCTTTATTACCCTATCATGTTCCGCCAATCTACCTTCCAACAGTCCTAACGCGCTGGCATTCTCAAAAAATTCTTCGAAAACTTTATCTACTAACGCTTTGACATTGTCCTGCAATTCTTCTTTAAGCCTTCTGGAATTTTCTTCAGATTTCCTGGAATTCTCCAGTATTTCTTCCTTTAGCATTCTAACATTTTCTTCGGACTTTCTAGAATTTTCCAAAACTTTTTCTTCCAATGCTTTAGTGTTTTCCATTAGTTTTCTAGAATTCTCTTCGGCCTTCCTAGAACTTTCCAGTAATTCCTCTTTTAACATTCTAGAATTCTCTTCCGACTTTCTAGAACTCTCTTCGTGCTTTTCCAATAATTCTTCTTTTAAAATTCTAGAATTCTCTTCGGACTTTTGCAGTAATTCTTTTTTTTTAAATTCTAGAATTCTCTTCGGACTTTCTAGAATTTTCTTCGGCTTTTCTAGAACTTTCTTCCATTTTACTTAACAACAAACTAGTATCAATTGCGGGTCCAGGTATTTCGAAGCGGTAATTTTCAGGATCTTCCTTCTGTTCTAAAAGCCATTCTCTTAGCCGATTTATCAAAACTTCTTTCTTTCCATTACTATCCAAGTCCCTCTCGTCCAATTCCCGTTTTAAATCTATTACTAAGAGATCTTTTAATAGTTTCATCACCATTTTTGTTGTTTGTTGAAATTAATTTTAACACTAAAAATTTATTCTCACAGCACTTTATTTAATTATTACGCGATTTTATTTATTTTAAAACACCACACCTGACAACACTGTAACGTTCTTTTTCAAATAATAACACAAGTGCTGTTTAAATCGTCTATTCACAAACAAATATTTATTTCTATACACTAATAAATACACTATAAATTAACGCTATGATTATAAACCATTAAAACTATTATTTACAGATTATGAATTTCTAATATAACATTTATCTATACAGTTACTATTTATTTTGTGAAACACAATTAACGACTCGCTGTTGACTACTTCTCTTTTATCCGCGAATCCGCTTTTATACCCTCATATAACCGTACCAGAAGTCGCTGGAACCTTCTATGTATTCTAGAAAACGCTAGAATAAACCGCGTCTGGTTTACATGCTTGTACGGTGCGTCATTCTCTCGAATGCGGTAGAACACACCATTTCTTGCTCGAAAAGAGGTTCTTTCTTTTTCTCTCTTGTTACAATACGATGTAATTCTGATTGCTAATTAAATGATATTACAAAAAAATTCTTCGTTTTTTATTTTATAACTACTTATCTTTTCTTTTACTGTATCTCTTTGTGTTTTTTTTATTGAGTAAATGTACGGTAAAACGGGAATGCTCTTGAGTATTACCTGTGTTACTAAGTTGATGGTAAAATAGAGACCGTTAAAGGATTGTTGTTAACTATTCTTGTATTTGTTAAATATCTCAAATAAATTGCAATGCAATAGAATTAATATCTACCATAGCCTTGGTAGTGTAAAATCTAGAGTGCTGGACTTTCACCCAAGCGGCCCGAGGTCGATTCCCGGTGCCGGCAGATCTGGTTAAGGTTTTTTGCAGTTTTCCTTAGCTGTGACACAAATGTGAGATTTGCGCTGTTCCATCTGTAAGTCGGCTGCAGCCGCACTTAGGGCCTACGTAATAATAATAATCGCCCCCTCCCTCCCGCACAAGCTTATAGCTTCTGGGGCCTGGTTTCCAGGCTATGGGTTGTAGCAATTATTATTATATTATTATTATCTTTAGGGATTATTTATTTTAAATTGTGCATATTAGTTAGAATACAGGAAGGATTAGGAATATGGGGGTTGTTTCGTTTATTTACAAGTGTGGATTTTGTATTGTAACTTTCTTTTAAAATAATAACCAAAATGCTGTTTAAATCGTCTATTCATAAGAGAAATAGTAATTTACATACACTTAATGAAAAACACTATAACTATAAACTATTTAACAAACTATTTAAATGCTAGGTATTTACAAATTTATATGAGGTCTATTTATATAAAACTATTTATGTATTACAATAATTATTAACATTTATTTATTCACTATTAACTAATTATTCAGAGTACATTTCACTATGCCGGTCAAACATTAACTGAGCTCCTTCTACCCGCGACCTCAATTTATATCTTTCATAAGTTCTAGAACATAACCAATGAATCATACAAGCAGCTGTTGATGAGTCACGTCGATGAGTCATACACGCAGGTGTTGATGAGTCATACATGCAGGTGTTATTGATGAGTCATACAGTTGATGACTCATACATCTAGAATGTTCGATGACGTCGTATGTGGGTTTACTATTTGTTACAGTATAAAGGAATGGGGAATGTGTTACTGGATAGCAGATCCCATACACAAGACTTTTGTATATACGATATTCAATGAAGATTCTTATAAATTGAGTTGATTTTATGAATGAAATAAAATAAACTCAACTTATACATTTCTGGAAACTATAAACTAATAAATAAAAATCTTAGAAAACCGACACAACAAAATGATCAAATAATAGAGAATACCAACCCACAATAAAAATTATTTGACATATGCTATTAATTTTCAAAATTCTTCATTCGCAGTAACCTTGTCTAGGCCAGCACTTTGCAGAATGCACTACGTACCTCTCAGATGATGTAACCCATGCTTTTTACCTAAATCTTGATAATTTTGCAAAAATCACCGTAATATTTATTAAATTATTGTAAGCGATTTCACATAATACTCATAAGTTTGGCCGGTGGGCCCCAGTCTGACGCTGACTATTAGGATGCGACACAACACCAAAAACTCTTTAGATTAGGAAAAATAACAGCCAAGATGTTAATGAATAGTACTAACACTTTCAAGGAACAAACAAACACCAGGAGAATCAAAAGGAGATGTTCAGACTGCTAATCATGAAGCTGTCATTACTCTGGACAGTGGTAGGATACACTGAGTGAGATTCGATTTCGAAAGATCACATTAAAATTGACAAAATCTAGTTTAAGTGAAACTTGAAGTATTGCCTACCACAAACGACACACATTTCACTGTTTAAGATTACCTGGGTTAGTAGTGAATGGATATTCAAATAGATCTGTTTAGCTGGGTTTATGAATTGCATCACAGATTGGCACCAGTGAAAATTTGTCAAATGTGGTCACACCACAAGTCAGTGTACTATCCAACAGTGCATACGAGCCCCGACGCATACTAATTTGTCTACTTTCATTTTTTGTTAAAAGTCACCCTGCAATCTTTACTCTGAAATTCTCTTCTGATCTAGAAAGTGACTCTTTCTTGTTGCCAGAAGTGAAGTACTGTATCTGCATCTACACCATGTGACATTTAGTAAAATTCTATTAGGGGTTTTCTTACACGGCTTCTTGCAAGGTTTTTGGGTAGTTTTGTCGATCTCAAGATGTGTAGAAGCGATGTGAGGAAACTTCCTACAAGATTCCATGAAACCTGGCATAGAGTAGGTGCAGGAGTAATACTTTACTCTAGCAATACGAAACATCCACTTCAAAGAACAAAAGAAAATGTTGGATCAAGATTGCTGGAGACAAAATATAAAAAAGAATATCCCACAAAATATATAGTATAATGAACATAGGTAGCTTATAATTTATACATTAAATGATTGTATCTATATACTAAAATGTGATGTTAGGTTAAGAACTATCCTATATTGCTAAATATATTCATTTGTTTATATATTTTGTCATGTATTTATTTTTCATGTTTTAAATCAATGGACGCACCGACATTTTTCTTCTGGTCTACAAACTAGCTGTTTGTTGATGCTTATGTGAAGTATTACTCCTGCACCTACTCTATGCCAAGTTGTGTGAAATTCTGTAGGAAAGTTTTCTTACACTGTCTCAAGATTGAAAAAGTACCCAAAAATCTTGCAAGAAGCAGTGTAAGAAAGCCCCTTGATATAATTTTATGAAACATCGCATGGTGCAGATGCAGTACTGCACTTCTGCCAACAAGAAAGACTCACTTTCTATACCAGAAAAGAAGAGAGAATTTCGGAGTAGAAATTGGGGGATGACTTTTAACAAAAATGAAAGTAGACAAATATGCATCAGGGCTCATACATAACATACAGGGAAGACATTTTATGGCATAGAAAGGACAGGAATTCTATGGAATATGTTGGAATAGTTAATTTCTTTTTTGTGGTTTTACTAAAAAAGTAATCTTCAGTCATACCTTAAACCAATGTTAATATTATATAAAGAAGGAATTTAATAATTACTTTTAAATGCTCTTTTACGTGTTGACTTTTTCCTTGGACTGCAGGAGAACGCCTACCGAATGCGCTGTGTTAATCTCGTCACATCAACTGGCTCCTCTTTTCTGCTATTGATTACTACAAGAAATACTAATAAACATTGTGATTATAGCACTCTTATTTCTCACAACCATCACTATATGACGAGATATTATGTGAATGACGGTCCAACAGAACACGTTGGACCGATTTCTAAATTCTTTTGCAGATGTTATCTCACTCATGAATGCATAAATCTACAAGAAATCATTTGCATTCCATTGAAGGATAATAGAAGTAACCCAAATCTGCCCAAAACTCCCACTTGAGACCAGTGCTGTACAATACACATAGAATTGCAAATTTATTGCTTCGTGATTGGACTGCTAAGAGTTGGAGGATAATCACAACCTATTGACTGATTGTGATGGATGCCCCAAAAAGTTTTGGTTTATTTGGATTAAGAACGTCATCCTAATTATATGAAATGAGCTAACGTTTGCAAAACGATTTTGACATGCATGCACACTAGGGTGGTTCTTATTTGGGTCATGTTGGAATTTCGGTTTTGCCGGGTGCCCATTTGGTTCTAAAAAAAAACACTGAAAATGGAAAATCTTAAGACCAATACGAACTTTCTATCTCTACTCTAATCATTCGCTGTAACGAAGAGAAGTTTCCCATTTAAAATGCATGCTTTTTTCACTTCTTATGTATATATTTGTTCACTGGGACAAATTGTTGAGAAAAAATTTGAAAATTGATTTTTTGGAATTAACCGTGTTCGATACTATTTTTAGGCACAAAAAAAATTATATGGAGAGTAGATATGCTAGGACAGTTCGAGCCCAAAATCCCATGTTATTTCTTATGGAGGTCCAAAAACGCCGAAAACGTGACAAATGATAGTGCGCCGACTCGCGACTCGAGGTCATCCGCGGTTCATCCAGACACGCGGCAGTGATTTCATATTACCTTTTTAATAATTATCTGTTATATTAATAATAATAATAAAACATTTAATATTTATTAAAATCCCTAAAAATTAATTTACTTCTTTACTTCTAAATTTAATTGATTTTCAAATATTAACGTTTGAAAAGGGACATTTTAATTAATTTCAAATCCAACAGACACGAATTCTGCTATCAATCAAGTTTGCATTGAAAACAAAAATCGTTGTTGGGGTATCTTACATCTTGTTTACTGTCAAATTTAACTGTTAGCTGTCAAATAAAATTTAGTTAGAAAAATGTTTTACCGGAAGTGACCAAAATCCCTCGCAAAATCCATACTTCATTTTAAACCGGAATGCCAAATGTATTAGAGAAAAATGTTAAGAATTATGAGCAGATTTCGAAAACGGAATAATATACAGGGTGTTCTATTTAAAAAAGTAATTCAAGAGGGTGCTCAGCCGCCATTTTGAAACTTTTAGCTGTCATTCTTTCATAAAGAATTAGGTTCTTATCTCCTGTTTAAGCCCTCCAAATTTCGTTGCGATATACGAGGTGGTTCAAAAATTAGTAGGGGGGGAACGGACTTTAGACGCGCACTGTATATATTCTTTCTAAGTGTTAACAACAAATCAAGGTAACCTTTATCATCAGTTTTATAACTTTCTTTTCTAAATACTATTGCATAACTATTATAAATATTATTTCATCCATAGATCCGAAATATCAAATTAGAGAATTATATTAGTTGAAGCGTCTGTAATATTACGTTTTCCATAAATACTAGATATAATTAATCAACTTCATTATAAATTAAGTAGAAAGCATTATATTTTTTCAAGTCATTCCTTTTTATGAAAAACAGTTCGTAATAGAGTTTACTTTAAGGATACCTTATACCTACGCTTATCGAAAACAAATATAGACAAGCAGGTAACATTTTAAGAATTTTGATCTAATAAGGTACTAAACTGATTAGGAGTCCTTTACAGATTTATCAGGCTGAATGTAATTAGAAAATATATTCTATTGCTTACCAATTAGATTATTATATATGATGTTAACATATAATAAAGACACTAAAGTACTTTTACTATTATATAAAATTCGAAAAAAATGAAATGAATTGTATTGAGCAAACATGAATCGCTAGGAAAACGTTTAAAAAATCCCTTTTTCAACCTTTGCAATGTAAAAGCATGCCTTCAAAGCAATAAATAAATAATCTTTCTTTTAAAATAAATTAAAAAATAAAAAACCTGTAAATATATGCTAAAATGTTTCAGATATTATGATTAATTAAAACATTCAAGTTTCATCACGTCTATAAGACATGTGACCCTATGACGTAAGATCATGATATTAGATATACGTTAGATAGCTTAAATATGAGAGTTTTAGAAGGATAAACCATTTAATAAAGCTATAAACGATAAAAATTATCGAAACAATTCTCAGATAGATTGGCATTTACCTGTAGAATTTGCCTGTCAGAACAAGATATTAGGCGGGTCATTAACTCAGTTGTGTATCTAGCATTCAATAATATTATAACAAACGCGCGATATAAACGAACCGCCAGTTTTCTATCTATCTCTACCATTATATGAATTGTATACGTTTTAAAATTTCTAATATAATATTTACGTCGAGAGATTGCTTGATCATATAGTTGATATATTAATTACCTACATATCATTCGCGGGATCGTTTGCATATCCTCCATTTAGAAGGAATTTGAATCGGGTCCTATCACTAATATGCATTATCACCATCTGAATTAACTATTCAAAAGAGAAAAACTGGTTCTAATGCAGAAAATATATAGACTTACCCCTTTGCGCATTTGTGCCAGTACAAACTAAAACGGGAAAACAATAACTTAATCACCAAGAAGGAATATTACACTAATCATCTTTTTTAAAAATTAAAAACCGGTCATTGTCTATACAGTGCAACGTACCGCGATAAACTGAACTTATTTTCAAATCTACCTTACCCTCGACGACAAAAAGGGAAACACCCTGAGGCAATATACATTCTTTTAAAAAGACACGATTTGACCTGTAAATCACTAGAAATTTGAGGTTTTATACCTGCTTCGAACCCCCAAAACAGGTGATTTTTAATGGATCTTTCTGTAAAAATTCTCCCTTTTCAAACTTCTTTAAAGGATTTTACTGTAATCAATATCATCTTAAAACTCTTTCTTGATATTTGCCACTTGATTTACAAAACAACATTTGGAGTGTATAAATTTCACATTTTAAATTATTATTTACATATGTTGATTCCGTTTATAAATGAATCGTTGCTTTGGACACCCCGTTGCATTACTTTTTACATTTATTTATGATATGCTATATAATACACCAGTCACATTGAATGCATTATTACCTGTCCAGATAAAAAATTATTAAAGCATAGCATATAACTAAGTAGGGGATATATTTAACTTTTCATTCTAATCAATTTACAACAAATTTCATAAAAGTATATTACAAGCAGCAAAGGGTAGACCAAAAAAAACTCCAGAGGGCTGACTGAAATATTTGTTAACAGAATAATGATAACAATTAATAAAACATATAGCTACTGACCACGGCCTATTTGATAAGTTAACTAATTCCCAATAGTTTTCTCTCTCTAGTAATTAAGCCTTATCCACAATTAGTTTGTAACAGCTGATACACCATCCATCTTGAGATTTAATAACCTTACATTTAAAAGATTCAACATTTAAAAGTATACAAAAGCAGAATCTATTAGTCATTTCATTTAAATCTACAGAGCATAATAAACAGCAAGCCTGTTCGCAATTTCTATTCAATTTTACATCATACTTTTGAGATATAACATCTACCCATTTTCTAGGCAATCGAATTTGAACAGATCTATAACACGTTTTCTCATTTAATCATAATTAGGGACGACTTGAATAGCAAAATAGTAATGATAAAAGCATAATATAAATGTTAAATGATCAAAACCCGTATACTGGTCAGCCTCTTGCGACTATAGACTATATCCCCATTCAAACCTTTATCTTTTTCCCATCGTTTAAATTCATAAAAAGATGTTAAAATAGGGTTTCCGCATAGCATTTTAATATATGAACTGAACTGATTTATGTATCGTATTATTTAAATTCCACCTTATTACATCCAGTAACTCGGTAATTTTTCCTAGCTTTTAGCTGTTTTCTCGGCGGTACGTGTAAACGGGATATAGAACGAAATTCTAACTCTAGATTTCAGTCTCAGTGCAGCAACTGAACGAGTAACACTTATCTCTCTTCACATCCATATTTAACCTTTATAATAAAAACATGTCTTTCGCCAGCGAACTTGTTGAAGAGTTAAGGAGACTTGTCTACGACTCACAGATAGATGATGATAGTAATGCTATCCTCAGAGCCTTAAAACAATGTACCATAACAATAAGAAAACTTAATAAGGCACTAGATTCAGCGTCATCATTGGGAGCGAAGAACCATCTATTAGCCTGCTTGGCTCAAGCGACATCTTATCGAGAGACAGTCAAAGCCTTAAAAACTGTAGGCGAGGGATATAACCAGCGAAAAGAGACAGCCTGTAGCCGAGTCAAATGGTCAGACATGAAATCAGCATTTAAGGGACGTATGCGAACTGCTGCAATAACTAACATCAGGCATATTGATCCGAAGACTTTCATGGAAGACTGTTTAGTCATTTTTCAGAGACGTATGCTGAATGCGTTGAAGAAGGATGCGGCGTTAAAGGTGAACACGGCTTTAACAGGCATGTTTGAAGTCAAAAAAGGGGATACTATTATGGAAGAAATAAAATATATAAACACTAAAAATGTAGCCATATACCGATATAGTAATTTAGCCCAATGGTTCAAGATCAATATTCAAGATCCTATCCTTAAGGATCTCGAAGAGTTTCAAGTAAGTATAGACATTGTAGAAAGTTAGAAATAAACTAACACACATATATTTCTTTATCTAGCAAAAAGATAGCGGATGGACGCTTAAATCAATCATTAACCTCCAGCTCAATATCAATAAGTATACCCAACATCTCGGCTCATCCTATTAAATCTGAAGCTCAACATAAATCACATAATACAGCGAGTGTACTTGAGGTCCTCTACAAGCGTCCGAAGAAATTGACGAAGATACAAAAGTGTTTAAAATGTATATAATTTAGATAATTGTTCTCATATTTATCCTGTATTAATAAAACTCAACAAATGTTTTATTGTCTTTTATTTTATTTTTATGTTTTATTCTGTAAGTTACTACAAGTCTACGAGTAATCAACTTATGCATTGCATTCGATGACCTAGTGCTACAAATTAATCTGATGAAATTCCATTCGGAATATAAAAGCAATAGGGCTCATCCAGGATTGGAACCCGGAACCTTTCGCACTCAAAGCGATAATCATACCTCTAGACCAACGAGCCAGTTATATATGGAAAAAATTTTCTTCGAGAAGATTAGTATGTCTCTCATTACATCTGAATAATATAAAATATAGAACCGATCTTGGTACAAGCATTTTCAAAATTGACATAATGTTTTAGCTAAAATTATAGGTCGCTTTGCCCTTATACGCAGCATTATTAACAGATTTATTTATTATACGATTTACTTCGAGTAATGCAATTACGTGAGTACCCAGCGTGAAAGTAAATATTGCTATTATGTATTATACAATTTACAGTGTTGAATAGAATATTTGACAAAACAAACCTTACAAGGTATTCAATTGATTGACCGAAGAACAATTTGACAATTACTAATACATTCTTGCAGACAATGCAACATATCTCGCAAGATAACCCTCACGTGGGAGATTTATACCAGAGGTATTAATATTTCTTCGAATAATATTAAGGGGTAAAAGACATATGATAAACAGATATCGAACATACATCAGTTAACATTCTGAATATAGTAAAATTATATAGCGTATATAATAAATTAAAACTTATTATTATAAATTTAAAGAGCGCGACATATTTTTCAAATTCTATTCTCTCTATAAAACAACTCAGCTATTCTAAAAATATTTAAATTAATCAATCGCTTCATGAAATCTATAGAAAATTATGCAATCTTATTAAATAAGTCTAGAAACAGATTTATACCAGAACGTTTACTGAGGCAGTGAGAGGTTGAGAAATAAAAAGCTTTTATAGAATGTATTTCGTTTATTTAGTCATCATATCAAAAAATACCATATTACATATAAATACTATTACAATACGACTATATTACATAGTACAACTAGAAATTAAATATTTACTTATTCTATGATCTTTCTCGCTTTAAGCTCTGTGATGACTGAAATTATTTCGTTTTCGTTTTCGAGACTGCTGCTAAGAGCTTTTCTTTATAGCATACAACAGACGAAGTCGGTCCACTAGTTGATCAGGCGTACTCTGACGTATCCAATCCGGTTTCATCTTGTTTAACTTTTCGGGAAGACTAACCTCAAAGTCTGTTATTCTGTATAAATTTGGTCTGATTACATTTTCGTATTTCCAATGTTTAACGCTTATTAGTCGACCGTTGCGCCTATAGTCTTTCTTATGAGCATTAGTAAATGATATTATTTTCATATAGTTGTCGATATCTTCCTCTGTTGGACTAGGAGAGCTTATTCGTTTAAGCGTTAGTAAATTAAACAGACCGGATGTGCCATGGAAAAGTTTGTTTTTAATTAAAATATCTTTTCCCTGAAACTGTACTCGCGAACAACCAAATCGCCACTCATCGATGTCGTTATATAGAGCGTACCTAGTTTTGTCTACGTTTTTGTTTTCTCCGCTAGCTAATAATGCTCTATAATAGTTAGAGAATTCGTGATAATCTTTTAAGCTAGAATCGCATCCTTCTTCATCATCAGCAGATGTAGCGGGAGATGATTGTTCAAGCTCTGATGAGAGATTGATAGCAACGGTCTCCGATCGCGGTATAACACGATTATCATGAGGTTCTGCTTTATCACAGTGAAAGTAGGCTAATTTCTTACGTATAGCATTACGAGCGTTTATTATTCCATCATCATTATCATCATCATCGTATCTTATAGCACAGGATTAATTGGTATGCATACGTTTCAGATTCAGGTCTTTAAATATTTCATTATTTCTAGGTGATGACTTATTATCAACAACTATGGTATTATGAACTGTGTTCAATGACTTCTATAGTTATCTAGGTATTATTATTATTATTATTATTATTATTACTCATAACCAGGGTTTCTCAGCTATTTATCGAAGCATTGAACCGTTTCAAGGGTGAATTCATGCTTAAGGACGTCTAGCCAGGGTTAATTAGTGATGATGAAGGAAGATCGACAGGGTGATGATAGACGTAGTGCTAGGGTTAATTAAGAGTGACCTGAAGAACATGTTATATAAATAGGAACTCATGATCAATTATTAGTCGATATGAACCAGCGACGCAAGTGTGACGTATGTTGTACGAGTGTTTTACGCTCAGGGTTTGCTCGCCATTTGAAGATACACCAGGGGTATAAAGTTCAGTGTTCTATTTGTTTAAAGTATTTTACACGCCTAGATAACTATAGAAGTCATTTGAACACAGTTCATAATACCATAGTTGTTGATAATAAGTCATCACCTAGAAATAATGAAATATTTAAAGACCTGAATCTGAAACGTATGCATACCAATTAATCCTGTGCTATAAGATACGATGATGATGATAATGATGATGGAATAATAAACGCTCGTAATGCTATACGTAAGAAATTAGCCTACTTTCACTGTGATAAAGCAGAACCTCATGATAATCGTGTTATACCGCGATCGGAGACCGTTGCTATCAATCTCTCATCAGAGCTTGAACAATCATCTCCCGCTACATCTGCTGATGATGAAGAAGGATGCGATTCTAGCTTAAAAGATTATCACGAATTCTCTAACTATTATAGAGCATTATTAGCTAGCGGAGAAAACAAAAACGTAGACAAAACTAGGTACGCTCTATATAACGACATCGATGAGTGGCGATTTGGTTGTTCGCGAGTACAGTTTCAGGGAAAAGATATTTTAATTAAAAACAAACTTTTCCATGGCACATCCGGTCTGTTTAATTTACTAACGCTTAAACGAATAAGCTCTCCTAGTCCAACAGAGGAAGATATCGACAACTATATGAAAATAATATCATTTACTAATGCTCATAAGAAAGACTATAGGCGCAACGGTCGACTAATAAGCGTTAAACATTGGAAATACGAAAATGTAATCAGACCAAATTTATACAGAATAACAGACTTTGAGGTTAGTCTTCCCGAAAAGTTAAACAAGATGAAACCGGATTGGATACGTCAGAGTACGCCTGATCAACTAGTGGACCGACTTCGTCTGTTGTATGCTATAAAGAAAAGCTCTTAGCAGCAGTCTCGAAAACGAAAACGAAATAATTTCAGTCATCACAGAGCTTAAAGCGAGAAAGATCATAGAATAAGTAAATATTTAATTTCTAGTTGTACTATGTAATATAGTCGTATTGTAATAGTATTTATATGTAATATGGTATTTTTTGATATGATGACTAAATAAACGAAATACATTCTATAAAAGCTTTTTATTTCTCAACCTCTCACTGCCTCAGTAAACGTTCTGGTATAAATCTGTTTCTAGACTTATTTAATAAGATTGCATAATTTTCTATAGATTTCATGAAGCGATTGATTAATTTAAATATTTTTAGAATAGCTGAGTTGTTTTATAGAGAGAATAGAATTTGAAAAATATGTCGCGCTCTTTAAATTTATAATAATAAGTTTTAATTTATTATATACGCTATATAATTTTACTATATTCAGAATGTTAACTGATGTATGTTCGATATCTGTTTATCATATGTCTTTTACCCCTTAATATTATTCGAAGAAATATTAATACCTCTGGTATAAATCTCCCACGTGAGGGTTATCTTGCGAGATATGTTGCATTGTCTGCAAGAATGTATTAGTAATTGTCAAATTGTTCTTCGGTCAATCAATTGAATACCTTGTAAGGTTTGTTTTGTCAAATATTCTATTCAACACTGTAAATTGTATAATACATAATAGCAATATTTACTTTCACGCTGGGTACTCACGTAATTGCATTACTCGAAGTAAATCGTATAATAAATAAATCTGTTAATAATGCTGCGTATAAGGGCAAAGCGACCTATAATTTTAGCTAAAACATTATGTCAATTTTGAAAATGCTTGTACCAAGATCGGTTCTATATTTTATATTATTCAGATGTAATGAGAGACATACTAATCTTCTCGAAGAAAATTTTTTCCATATATAACTGGCTCGTTGGTCTAGAGGTATGATTATCGCTTTGAGTGCGAAAGGTTCCGGGTTCCAATCCTGGATGAGCCCTATTGCTTTTATATTCCGAATGGAATTTCATCAGATTAATTTGTAGCACTAGGTCATCGAATGCAATGCATAAGTTGATTACTCGTAGACTTGTAGTAACTTACAGAATAAAACATAAAAATAAAATAAAAGACAATAAAACATTTGTTGAGTTTTATTAATACAGGATAAATATGAGAACAATTATCTAAATTATATACATTTTAAACACTTTTGTATCTTCGTCAATTTCTTCGGACGCTTGTAGAGGACCTCAAGTACACTCGCTGTATTATGTGATTTATGTTGAGCTTCAGATTTAATAGGATGAGCCGAGATGTTGGGTATACTTATTGATATTGAGCTGGAGGTTAATGATTGATTTAAGCGTCCATCCGCTATCTTTTTGCTAGATAAAGAAATATATGTGTGTTAGTTTATTTCTAACTTTCTACAATGTCTATACTTACTTGAAACTCTTCGAGATCCTTAAGGATAGGATCTTGAATATTGATCTTGAACCATTGGGCTAAATTACTATATCGGTATATGGCTACATTTTTAGTGTTTATATATTTTATTTCTTCCATAATAGTATCCCCTTTTTTGACTTCAAACATGCCTGTTAAAGCCGTGTTCACCTTTAACGCCGCATCCTTCTTCAACGCATTCAGCATACGTCTCTGAAAAATGACTAAACAGTCTTCCATGAAAGTCTTCGGATCAATATGCCTGATGTTAGTTATTGCAGCAGTTCGCATACGTCCCTTAAATGCTGATTTCATGTCTGACCATTTGACTCGGCTACAGGCTGTCTCTTTTCGCTGGTTATATCCCTCGCCTACAGTTTTTAAGGCTTTGACTGTCTCTCGATAAGATGTCGCTTGAGCCAAGCAGGCTAATAGATGGTTCTTCGCTCCCAATGATGACGCTGAATCTAGTGCCTTATTAAGTTTTCTTATTGTTATGGTACATTGTTTTAAGGCTCTGAGGATAGCATTACTATCATCATCTATCTGTGAGTCGTAGACAAGTCTCCTTAACTCTTCAACAAGTTCGCTGGCGAAAGACATGTTTTTATTATAAAGGTTAAATATGGATGTGAAGAGAGATAAGTGTTACTCGTTCAGTTGCTGCACTGAGACTGAAATCTAGAGTTAGAATTTCGTTCTATATCCCGTTTACACGTACCGCCGAGAAAACAGCTAAAAGCTAGGAAAAATTACCGAGTTACTGGATGTAATAAGGTGGAATTTAAATAATACGATACATAAATCAGTTCAGTTCATATATTAAAATGCTATGCGGAAACCCTATTTTAACATCTTTTTATGAATTTAAACGATGGGAAAAAGATAAAGGTTTGAATGGGGATATAGTCTATAGTCGCAAGAGGCTGACCAGTATACGGGTTTTGATCATTTAACATTTATATTATGCTTTTATCATTACTATTTTGCTATTCAAGTCGTCCCTAATTATGATTAAATGAGAAAACGTGTTATAGATCTGTTCAAATTCGATTGCCTAGAAAATGGGTAGATGTTATATCTCAAAAGTATGATGTAAAATTGAATAGAAATTGCGAACAGGCTTGCTGTTTATTATGCTCTGTAGATTTAAATGAAATGACTAATAGATTCTGCTTTTGTATACTTTTAAATGTTGAATCTTTTAAATGTAAGGTTATTAAATCTCAAGATGGATGGTGTATCAGCTGTTACAAACTAATTGTGGATAAGGCTTAATTACTAGAGAGAGAAAACTATTGGGAATTAGTTAACTTATCAAATAGGCCGTGGTCAGTAGCTATATGTTTTATTAATTGTTATCATTATTCTGTTAACAAATATTTCAGTCAGCCCTCTGGAGTTTTTTTTGGTCTACCCTTTGCTGCTTGTAATATACTTTTATGAAATTTGTTGTAAATTGATTAGAATGAAAAGTTAAATATATCCCCTACTTAGTTATATGCTATGCTTTAATAATTTTTTATCTGGACAGGTAATAATGCATTCAATGTGACTGGTGTATTATATAGCATATCATAAATAAATGTAAAAAGTAATGCAACGGGGTGTCCAAAGCAACGATTCATTTATAAACGGAATCAACATATGTAAATAATAATTTAAAATGTGAAATTTATACACTCCAAATGTTGTTTTGTAAATCAAGTGGCAAATATCAAGAAAGAGTTTTAAGATGATATTGATTACAGTAAAATCCTTTAAAGAAGTTTGAAAAGGGAGAATTTTTACAGAAAGATCCATTAAAAATCACCTGTTTTGGGGGTTCGAAGCAGGTATAAAACCTCAAATTTCTAGTGATTTACAGGTCAAATCGTGTCTTTTTAAAAGAATGTATATTGCCTCAGGGTGTTTCCCTTTTTGTCGTCGAGGGTAAGGTAGATTTGAAAATAAGTTCAGTTTATCGCGGTACGTTGCACTGTATAGACAATGACCGGTTTTTAATTTTTAAAAAAGATGATTAGTGTAATATTCCTTCTTGGTGATTAAGTTATTGTTTTCCCGTTTTAGTTTGTACTGGCACAAATGCGCAAAGGGGTAAGTCTATATATTTTCTGCATTAGAACCAGTTTTTCTCTTTTGAATAGTTAATTCAGATGGTGATAATGCATATTAGTGATAGGACCCGATTCAAATTCCTTCTAAATGGAGGATATGCAAACGATCCCGCGAATGATATGTAGGTAATTAATATATCAACTATATGATCAAGCAATCTCTCGACGTAAATATTATATTAGAAATTTTAAAACGTATACAATTCATATAATGGTAGAGATAGATAGAAAACTGGCGGTTCGTTTATATCGCGCGTTTGTTATAATATTATTGAATGCTAGATACACAACTGAGTTAATGACCCGCCTAATATCTTGTTCTGACAGGCAAATTCTACAGGTAAATGCCAATCTATCTGAGAATTGTTTCGATAATTTTTATCGTTTATAGCTTTATTAAATGGTTTATCCTTCTAAAACTCTCATATTTAAGCTATCTAACGTATATCTAATATCATGATCTTACGTCATAGGGTCACATGTCTTATAGACGTGATGAAACTTGAATGTTTTAATTAATCATAATATCTGAAACATTTTAGCATATATTTACATGTTTTTTATTTTTTAATTTATTTTAAAAGAAAGATTATTTATTTATTGCTTTGAAGGCATGCTTTTACATTGCAAAGGTTGAAAAAGGGATTTTTTAAACGTTTTCCTAGCGATTCATGTTTGCTCAATACAATTCATTTCATTTTTTTCGAATTTTATATAATAGTAAAAGTACTTTAGTGTCTTTATTATATGTTAACATCATATATAATAATCTAATTGGTAAGCAATAGAATATATTTTCTAATTACATTCAGCCTGATAAATTTGTAAAGGACTCCTAATCAGTTTAGTACCTTATTAGATCAAAATTCTTAAAATGTTACCTGCTTGTCTATATTTGTTTTCGATAAGCGTAGGTATAAGGTATCCTTAAAGTAAACTCTATTACGAACTGTTTTTCATAAAAAGGAATGACTTGAAAAAATATAATGCTTTCTACTTAATTTATAATGAAGTTGATTAATTATATCTAGTATTTATGGAAAACGTAATATTACAGACGCTTCAACTAATATAATTCTCTAATTTGATATTTCGGATCTATGGATGAAATAATATTTATAATAGTTATGCAATAGTATTTAGAAAAGAAAGTTATAAAACTGATGATAAAGGTTACCTTGATTTGTTGTTAACACTTAGAAAGAATATATACACTTTTGTTAATACGCGCGCCGGACCGAGTCGCGGAAAATGTATTTTAAAATCTAATAATTTTATATGAGACATCTACCAAGAGAAGGGGAATTAATTTTTAGGGATTTTAATAAATATTAAATGTTTTATTATTATTATTAATATAACAGATAATTATTAAAAAGGTAATATGAAATTACTGCCGCGTGTCTGGATGAACCGCGGATGACCTCGAGTCGCGAGTCGGCGCACTATCATTTGTCACGTTTTCGGCGTTTTTGGACCTCCATAAGAAATAACATGGGATTTTGGGCTCGAACTGTCCTAGCATATCTACTATGGAGCATTCGATTTTTTCCAAGGATTTACAAATAAGTTCAAAATAATGCACTGTTCAATTAGGGTTGAAGTGATGTAGAATGTCCCATATAATTTTTTTTTCACCTAAAAGTAGCATCGATGCTCATTAATTCCATAAAATCAATTTTCAATTTTTTTTCAAAAATTTGTCCCATTGCAGTGGTCAAATATACGCATAAGAATTTAAAAAACCAATGTATTTTAAATGGGAAACTTCTCTTTGTTACAGCGAATGATTAGAATAGAGACAGGAAGTTCGTATTGGTCTTGAAATTTTCAGTTCTTTTTTTTGAATCAAATGAGCACCCGGCAAAACTGAAATTCCAAGATGACCCAAATAAGAACCACCCTACTGCATACCATGCTGGGCAGTTCATTATTTATTGCCATTTTATAGCAAGTGAGAGGAAGGTCAAAGTGATTCTAAGTTCTATAGTAATTATTTGTTCCTCTACCAAATAAATACACTTTTGCTATACATAAACTTTATTCACATTACATTTGAAATACTTGATTACAGTTTTTATTTATCAAATAGTTTTGAAATTAAAGATTATTGAGCAAAATGCCCAATACAAGTGTTGTTTAGAATAACATTGAAGTAAATTGAGGTATGGCCTTTCCTCGCATCTTCCTCCAGAGTTTCGCTTCTCTGGTTAGGGCTAGGTTCTTCCAGTTTTTTTTAGGGAAATCACATGTAAGGCGACAAGACTGAGAGCAATATACCTGAGCATCGCATATTTCCAGTAAGTGATTCTTGAATTCAGGAATAAAGCACCCAAGAAATGAACAAGACAAAAATAAAGTATAATACTAAATGTGTAATTCGAAAGTTTCTAATTAAAACAAGAACCCATACAAAAGACAAACCAATTCTATCAAGCAAATATATAACCTGGCTAGGTACACCTACAAAAGAAAATAACAATTTTTCTGACATACAGATTCAAGTCTTGTTTAAATTAGTCTGCTTAAACATTAAGATTCCAATTATTGGTAAAAATGCATAAGCAGTACCCGAGCATACGCATACCTACTGCGCATAACGACTATATCTAATAAACTCATGGGATTAATTCTGACACTATTGCCGGTCCTACTTTCTTTATAATAAATAAAATATTAATACACCGTATAAATTTAATATTTTGTATATTCTTAAACCACGAACGCAAAAATGATTTTGAAGTTGTTCTTTACAAAAAAAATAAAGCTTGCTTACTGTGTACCTACCACGAAATCAATTAACCGCTAAAAAGACATGATTTAGGCAAGCTTTAATTTACTTTCTTTGTAAAGAACAACTTCAAAATCATTTTTGTGTTCGTGCTTTAAGAACATACAAAATATTTATACAGTACATTAATATTTTATTTATTATAAAGAAAGTAGGACTGGCAACAGTGTAAGAATTATTCCCATAAGTTTATTAGGTATAATCGTTATGCGGAGTAGGTATGCGTATGCTCGGCTACCTCTTATGCATTTTGACCCAATTATTTTATATGCAACTTAAACTAGTACATTATAAAAAGCATAGACACATTATTATTGTTTGTTAAGTGGGTTTTTTACAACCAAATCACAACCCTGATATTCAAGTAGTTCATATGAATATTTACGATTACATCTGCAATCAGGTCCACATTTGGTAGATTTACACTTCGGACAAGGAAAATGACAACCAGGGCATTGTTTTTGTAAGCAATCACACAAGTCAACGCCTGTAAGAATATGAATACCATTCTCATCAAACACAGCACCTGGTGTTTTACGAGTAGTTGTAGGTACCGCATTAACTTTACGACTTAATTTTCTTCTTTCACGAGCACTACTCTCAGGATCAAAATTTTCCATGAACCTATCAACACTAACTTTTCTTATGCTATTAGCTAGGGCAACTTGTCGACGTGTTGAAGCTGCTGGAGGTTGACGTAGCTCAAGAGTAGCCGTAGATTTCTTTGCAATACGCTTTACTGTATTGTCAATAACTTTTGGCACTATTGTAGTTTCTACATTATCTTCATCAGAATCTAAATCTACGACTTCTTCTATCATGTTGTTGGTGATTTTCAACTTTTCAGTGGCCATTACTAAATTATCACTACTGCGTCCGTCGGTTTTACTACCATCAGCAAGAGAAGGCATCTTCAAATAATTAAGAAATAGTTCTGCTTAGTACTATCTTTATCTGTTCAATCAGCATTTGCAATAATATAGCTTATTAATAATAACATAACCTAAAGCACAACAATAAACAATAATCGTCACTACTTTCTAATACTAGATGGAGCTGTTGATGAATGAATTGTGTACAGGGCTACATTCAGGAATATTTCCTTGTGCTGTTTCTATTATGGGTTTATAATATTATTGACGTCATACATAAATATAAAGATTTCTGCATAAAAATAGACCAAGTATGCAATTGAAAAACAAGAAGTCAACATCAAAAATCAAAATATTAGCAAAGAAAGATCAAAGTGCGGAAATTGTACGATTACTAACAGTAACCAGGGCCGTTTCTAGACAGGGTACTGGTAGTGCACTTGCACCACGGCGACTAAGCATAAGGACAACCGATGCCAAAGAAAAATCGACTAAAATCCTGGAAAAACACACAATTAAAATTAATTGCATTTTTTTAGTTTTTTCTATTAATATAAGACTTAGCTAAATAGTTATGTAATACTGCTGTATCTACTACTTATGTAACTGAGTTCCTGCATGTTTCAAAGAAACGTTATTTTTTATTCTAAGAGTTTATGTGTTTTGATTAAGTACTATTAGTCCAGTCAATCTATACATTTTACCTTTTACCTTGCAAAAGGTCGGGTAGTTCTGATTTTTTGGTAGGTTTTGTATGTTGGGGCCCTTATTAAAAATGAGAATTTTCGCAGAATATTTCCTAAACGATGTCTTTTATGGCGAAAGTGGTTATTTTTAAATTTAAAAGTAAACTAAATTTTGCTACACTTTGAGTGCAAAACGACTTATTAATAGTTGCCGAGATACAACTTTCAAAGTTTAGGTAGTTTTAAAAAATAACACAATTATTTGATTTCCTTAACTTGATCTTAAAACCTATAACTGGTGCCATTAAAATTATTTGTATATACAACAAATACGCTACAGTAGTAAAGAACTTGAAATCAATCATTTTAATAGCTAAATATATATATAATCAAAATATAGCACGAAAACATAGTAACAGAAAAATTTACAATTATCGTCGCTTGGAAGGATCGGGAGTGACCTCTTCAAGTTCTCCACTCACTATATCTCCTCAAGCTGTTCAATTTTGAAATCATCATTTTTTGATTGATCATCTAATTATTCAATCATTGATGGAGCGTCTATGTCTTTGGCATCACTATCTAGAAGAATTTCTAGTACATTTTTGCACATTGTCCGATGCTGCATCCTTTTTTGTAGCCAAGTGCATAAAATTAATTTAAGACGGGATTTAGGGGGTGGATTATTTTCTGTTTTATGAGGAGAAAGGCCGAGTGGGGTGCACCAAGCCCCATCCCAGAAGATCTTTTCAACTACCATCTACTTCTGCACTTGATGATAACGGTAAGATCACAGGGCGTGAAATCGTGCAGCATCCTGAGTCGGAGGCAATCTGGCAAGATTAAATTAAGGTCTTGTTGCGTCTTTACAGTAGCTGGTAGCGTAAGTCGTTTAGATTCTGAGTAATGGAATAGCACCTGCGGAGAGCTGCATCTCGGCAACTATTGGGTTTAGAAAAGTCATTCTGCACTGAAAGTGTAGCAAATTCAATCTACTTTAAAATTACACTAATTACAATAACCACTTTCGACGTACAACACATCGTTTAGGTTTAAGAGATATTCTACGAAAATCGAACAAAAATTGAAATTTTCATTGTTTTGTCAATAAGGTCGAAATTCTGGATTTTTAGTTCCTATTTTTGACACCAACGTACAAAACATATCCAACAATCAGAACTACCTGACCTTTTGCAAGCTAAGGTCCTTTTTTCTGCCTGATTCACTGGACTACGTTATAAGATTGTTTAAATAAATTTAAAAAGTCTAAGATTTTGTTGGCGCTTTAGTCTTTTAAGTAGAAGAAATGTGACTAGTAGTATGACGAAATTTTATCAAAATAAATAACTATTTCAGTTGTACCTGATTGCTTCAATTAAATTAAAAAAAATAAATGTCGGGTGTCTTGGAGCTGCGGAATAAAAAAAGGAAATGGAAACCAGGCTAAGCTGTCGGAGAGTGGTCGTGCGGTTTGACTCTCGCAAGAACTACAGCAAAACAAAAAAAAGAATAATCATGGGCGCCAGTAACCGATTACCCTTGACTCCCTCAAATACCCGATTACTAGTATTTTGAAGGCAGCTGATCGATTCCAAGAAAAATCATAAATCTTGCTAACACAAAAAAAATCAATCGGCGAATTAATAATGATTATCAAAATCAGAGCTTGGCACAAGCTGCAAATACTGATTTGTTAATATGATCTCCCAATACCAATATTTGGTGACGGCAGCACCAGAAATAAAATTTTAACAATATAAACAAAAGTTTCATATATTTATTAATCGTTCCCACAATTTGATAAGTTTATTTGCAACAGTAGAATATTGCCCCTTTTCTTAGATATTTCAAATTAAGTACCTCATTTACAAAGCGTTTATACCGTGTGTGATCACATACGTTTCCAGAATTGTTTTAGTTTAATAGTTTTAATAAATCAATAATATGGCAACATTTATATTTAATTATTAATTAATTAATTAGGAGCAAAAAAGTAAAAATATAAATCTTAACACCAAAACGGCAAATAACTATACTGAAACACATTAGCAACATAAAATCAACCTGTTTGCACTTCTGCAGCTTTGCCAGCTTCTCCAGAACGGTAGGATTCTTCCTTTAAATAGAATAACAGATTTGCAAATGTTTCCAAAACCAAAAGCTAGGGTTCTGCTCTCGGAAGGTAAAGAGAATACACTACCCCAAACCAAAACTTAATCTTAAGACTTAAACTCGTAGTTAAAAGCTCGAACTTAAAAACTCGAACTGAAAAACTCGATCTAAAAACTAGAACTGAAAACTCCAACTAAAAACCCTAAAAACCAAAAGCCTTGTAATGAGTTTTTTTTCCTTTTATCGCAACGATTTACAGAAGGAAAACGTCAACAAGGGATTGACTATAACACTATACGTATCCAATGGCGGAACGTATCTCGACACCTCATGTGACCAAATCCTCCACAAGGAGACGAAAATATCCCAAAGCATCCAACACCAATTAAAGATTGCGCTTCAACAGCACCTACAAACGGAAGATTTTCCAAAATGACGCTACCCTTGTAAATCCATCCCTCAGATGATGGATGAAAAATCCAGATACAATGGTAGGACGTCTCACACGAAAGTACACAAGAACGTTGGTCTTCGTTCGCTTTTTCAAAAACAAGAGAAAAGTCTCTCTCGTGCAGAACCAGAAATTGTACGTCAATGCATACGAAATCTTCAATACCGACCGTTTTCCAAAAAGTAAACAAAACCTAAAATTTTTATAGAAATCCTCGAACAGGGTCAGGAGAAGAAACTAATTAACCAGAATTGTTTTGTTCAAATAAACATATGCGACAGATAAGTGCCAACTGATATTTTAATTATATAAATTTATTTTTCAACTAAATGCTTGTTTATTTTTAGGATATAAAATATTTACGATATCAACCCAATACATTTCACAAAATACCTGGTGTCCGTTTGGCATTTAAATCGTTCAACTATTTATTCCAGGATACAAGGTAAGTATGAGATAATCACCTAACTGAAATTATTGTCCAATTTTATTGTTTTAGGTCAACATCTTCAACGAAGAAATGTATTATAAATCTATAATAAATGTTTTCATTCAATGTATTTAAAATATTTTAGAAATATAATTATTATCAAATTTAGACTATTATAAATTCCCCCCTAACTACTTTAAAATTTTCCTAGAAAATTTCAGGAATATAAAGAATATGTATAGAGCTAGCCGTGGTAATAAAGTCGAATACTCTAGGCGGACTTTATCTAGGTTATGACCATCGATTGGACTCAACCGTACAAAAAATAACAAAATAACACATACATACGAACAATCACACAATTCTCCAACAAAACGTAGCTAACAAAAGGATAACTATACCGCAACTTTAGATTGAAGAATCATCTAATTCGTTGGGATCTGAAAGACAAGGCTTGAGATCCTTGACATGCCATGTTCCACGATGATTACCCTTTAAATCCTTAAGTTGATAAGTCCATGGTGAGACTTTCTTAAAAATAACAAAAGGACCAACAAGTTTGGGTGCTAACTTGGACGAATAAAAGTTCGCAGCGTTGGACTGTGAATAATTCTTTCGATATACCAAATTCCCAATATCATACCTAATATCTCTACAACGCAAATCATAATACCGTTTATTTCTTTCAGCAGTTCTCGATAGCCTTTCTTTAATCTTAGAGTATAACTTCTGAAAACCCTCACTCCTACTAACAAATCTATCTTTAGACAGAGAATTGTCATCAATTTCGAAACCTTCGGAGTCACGAAGCTTAACTGGTTCAATATTAATTGGAAAATCTTTTCCGAAGACAACATAATATGGAGAATATCCAGTGATCTCGTGAACTTGAGTTCTCATAGCACATGCTAGTTTAAATAAATGTTTATCCCAATCCCTGTGATTGTCAGCAACATAGTATCTAAACATTGTTTCCAATATTCTATTTTGCCTTTCAGTAATATTGGCTTGAGGATGATAACTAGGTGTGAAAATTTATTTAACGCCATAGGACAAAAGTAAGCCTCGAAATTCTTTTGAAACTAATTGACTTCCATTGTTGCACATTAAGACTTTAGGGTGTCCAAACATTAGAAACAGGATATTCTCTATAGCAGAACATACCATTCTAGAAGTTGAGTTTTTCAAAGCAATAACTAATGGAAATTTACTAAAACTATCAACTATAACCAAAATAAATTTGTATCCATAAACGGACCTGGGAAGTGGACCGACTACATTACAAAACACAACTTGAAATGGTTTGTCCACAATACGATGTGGAGCTAATAAACCAGCAGGTTTCTTCTGTTCAGGTTTGTTTTGAGCACAAACATGACATTTTCTTACATAAGCTGATATATCAGCCTTCATTTTTGGCCAATAAAAAAATTTAAGAAATTCGCTTAAAAGTCTTAAACACGCCAGGATGTCCAGCACTGGGATCGTCATGATTTTTAAACAGAATATCTTTACGATATCTTTACGATTTAGGAACCACTATTTTCCATTCATCTGAAAAATCAAGACCTGAGATTTTCCTTGTTGATATATACTTATATAATTTGGAATCAGTGACTCTCCAATTAGAAAAATTGATCGGGTTTTTAAGAACCTTATCGATCATCTGGGAATACCAACTATCTACAGTTCTATCTGATATCGCATTACATATAGGTAAAAATGACGACCTATTAGATACCTACTAACTCACCTACTTCTTCAAAGGGTTAGGGGCTGATATTTTATCTGCCTTAGTCATCGAACGGTAAAATATGTTGTTTTCCTTTCCGGTGGATTAAATCAAAAGAATATTGTTGAAGTTTTAAAGCCCACCGTCCGAGTCTACCATTAGGATCTTTTAAACGGTTCAACCAACATAGTGACCAATGATCGGTAATGACCGAAAAATGAGTACCCTCAACATAAGGACGAAGCTTCTCGATGCTCCAAAGTACTGCCAAACATTCACGCTCCGTTGTCGAATATTTACGTTCCTGTCTCGTTAACGATCGGGACAAGTAACATACCACCTTCTCTCCAATTCCAGGATGATTCTGAGTTAAAACGGTACCGATGCCATAGGAACTCGCATCGTACTGTATCACGAACGGTAAATCAAAATTCGGACACGAAAGTATAGGACCAGATATAAGATGCTCTTTTATTTGACGGAAAGCTTCTTCTTGCCTACCAGACCAACAAAATTTAGAATTTTTACGCAGTAATTCAGTAAGAGGCTGTATCAAAGTAGAAAAATTGTGAATGAATCGTCTATACCAAGACGCAGTACCAATCAGACTACGGACCTCACTAGCTTTCGTAGGAGTAGGGATCTGAAGAATAGCCTCAACCTTACTAGGATCGACATGAAGGCCATGAGCGTCCACAACATAACCTAAATATTTCAACTCTCTTCGGCAAAACTCACACTTCTCCTTGCTAAGCGTTAAACCAGCCGATATTAAACGTTCAAAAACCTTGGAAAGTATTTCCACATGTTGCTCAAAAGTTTGAGTTGTTATTATGATATCATCCAGGTAATTAAAACAGAAAGGTTCTAGATCTACTCCAACGACTTGATCGATCAATCTTTGCCAAGTGGCGGGCGCAGTATGAAGTCCAAATGGAAGCCTTTTAAATTGAAAAAGCCCTCGACCGGGTACGGTAAAAGCCGTTAAAGGACGCGACTTCTCTTCCACTTCAATCTGCCAATAAGCCGATTTAATATCTAGACTCGACAAATACCTAGCATCTCTCAACCTATCGAGAATATTCGAAATAATAGGCAAAAGATATGCATCTCCTTTAGTGACACTGTTAACCTTTCTAAAATCAACACAGAAGCGCCATGAATCGTCCTTTTTCCTTACCATTACGATAGGACTGCTCCATGGACTTGAAGATGACTCAATAACATCTTTTTCCAACATATTGTGATGATTTTCCTCATTATTTGAAAATCATGAGTTTATAATTTGGTTACCCATGTAAAAACGATTCTGGTTTGGGTTAATTTTATTCATTGAATACATGCATATGTTAAAACAATTTTATCAGGAATACTACTTTGGGATTTATAGGATTATCACTTTCAGTTAAATATGAAAAGGAAAATGTATCAGTGATAAACGTTTACAAGACATTGCAAATATAATCAACAACAATACAGAAATAGTCTTGACGACCATAAACAATTAGTCGGTGATACAATTGATAAATAGACAATAATAAAATTACCGAGCTACATAAATAATGAGCAAGGCTTAGGCTATTTAAAATAAAAAAATATAAACTATCAAAAGACATGTAAGATAATTGCATAAAAAAACAATATATAAGGTTTCCAGGGGTTTTTCTGGGGAAGAGTAATAATAAAAAAAGAAAGATGGTTGTAAAATTTTTATGAATAGAAAAATGATAAGAAATGTAATGTTGTACAAAGAAGATAATAAATAAAATATTCAAGAAGTTATCCTGAGTTAATAGTATTTTATTAATTGTAATTATAATAATAAAGTTAAGAAAGAAGTACAGAAGAAGAATATTATAAATACTAAATACACAGTTTCATGGAAGACACCAGTAGCGGAAGAAAAGGAAGTTGACATCACCCAGTTCAAATTTGGACAGGTATACAGTTGGTGGACCATTAGAACCATTAGCAGCCGAAAGAAAGTTCTTGAAGGACGTAGGACCTGATAGCATATCACTAGAAAGGAAAAATTGATGTGTATTACAAAATAAGTTAGGTGGAAGTGAATATGAAAATATTAAGGTATATATTATTCCTCAATAATTAAAGCTATATACATATTTCAAGGACATAAAAATAAAAGCAAAATTAAAGATTACATAAGCTTACCTGAGGGTTGTGGTGTTGATTTGTAAAGCTGTTGGTGATCATCCCATAACCTGAAAATTAAAATATATCTATTTAAATAATAGTTATTTAATAAATTAGTTGGTTAATGAAGGCGATTAATAAATCGAACTGTTTAAAGCACGAACGAGCGATAGCGAGTGAGTTGCTTTAATAGTTGAGATTATTAATCGCTCATTAACCAACGAATTGATTACAACATTTTTTCGTTGACCGCAAACTCTTTTATTGTGGTGACAAAATTTGAAATTATTAATACCAAATCAAAATTAATTTTGAGAAAAAAACATAGTTACCACTGATAAACATGACATGCGAATTTATAACAAAAATGGTTGACGTATATCAAACGTCAAATCACAAAAAGAGTGGATTAATGAAAAAGGATCTATTAATGGCGTCCATTAATGCATCCTTTTTTAGACAAAATAATTCATTAATATTGACATTAACAAGCGGTCAACGAAAAAGAAATTTAATTATTAAAGTCATAAATATAAATATAAACTTACCTGATCAAAGTCGTCGTGTGGGTTTTATAAGTGAGGTTAAATATCATTTTAAACAGATGTCACAGTAAACAATACATAATGAAAAGGTTTCCCATTTATTAAATGTTCTTGTTTCATATTATAAAAATATCATTGTATAAAATCCCAAAACTGCAAAACACTGAATTCTTTAAAGGAACCCATATAGGAGTTCAGTATTCGTCTCATAATTAAAGCAGAGTAAAATAATAACGACCCTGAGATAAATAATAAAATTCTTTTATTATGTGATTGTAGGTAAACGAAAATCAAAGTGAAAATTAAATATCAAAATTTTATAACACCACATAATAATTTATGACGCCCAACGTGTCTGGCTAGTTTAAAAAGAGCACATAATAATGTATGGCCCCCAACGTAAGTGGCAACTTTCACATCTACTTTTACTAGTCACTTACAACATATCTGGTGAGTTGCAACAGATTTATATCAATAAAGAAGTTAACACCTATTGAGGTTAAAAATTTTAAACGTCAGGTAAAACTGCCATAAAATTTAAATATTATAAAACTTTTGCTGGGGCTGATTTTATAAAAACAAGTTGGAAGTACTAACAAAAAAATAAATAAAAAAAAGAAAGGTATTGTCATTTCTTTTTCTTTGTTTGTGTGTTTTTTTTATTATTTCAGCGAAGATGGAAGGAGATTCAAGAATGGTGAGAAGATCGGGAAAGAAGTATGAGGAGCGAACCACAAGAGAGAAGGAACAAAACGAGAGTACAGAAGAAGATAGCACACCAATGGAACATGAAAGCGATATTGAAGAAGAAATTATACCAATACTGCAGGAAGAGCAAAGTATTTCAACAGTAGAAACACAGGTAAATGAAGAAGAAAAAGAAAAAACAGGGGTAACGCTTGAGGACCTAATGAAAATATTAGTAGAAACTAAACAAGATGGTGAAAAGAACAGGAAAGAAAGAGAACAAGGCATCCAAAATTTGGAAGACAAGATTGAAGGAACTAACAAAGCCATCGAAGGTATAAAAGAAAAATTTGAAGTACACAATAGAAAAATGGAAGAAAATGTTAAAAGATTTAAAGAAGAGAGTTTACAGATAATGGAAAAAAAACTGAAAATTCATAAAGAAGAGGTGAAAAATGAAGTTCAAATAATACTACAAGAGAATACGACAGAAATGGAAAGAAAAGTTGTGGAAGTAAGAAAAGAAATCATAGAAGTAGGGAAGAAAGCAGAAGAAAATTACAATAATAATATAGAGATAATTAGAAGAGGTCAGGAAGAAGAATTAAGAAGTAAAAATCAAATGGAAGAAAAACTAAAAGATGTGCAAAAAGAAGTTAATACAAGAGTTGACCATATTACTGAAGACATTAACATGAATTTTGGAAATATTGATCGGAGTATTAATCAGATACAAGAAAAGGTGAGTAATTTAGAAAACAACAACACTTATAGGTTGAATAACAATATGAGATATGGACCCGATGCATTACCAAAATTTGAAGGAAGAAGAGGAGAGCAACCCATGGTATTTCTTACAAAATTAGATGAAATGATGAAACATGAGCAATCAGAGGACAACAGAAGACGAATCAAAAATAATAAGACAAAGATATCTGCGTTCGAAAGAAGAATACAAACGGTATTAAGGTTTTTAGTTAAAGAAGTATTAATTGATGTTGACGTTCATGCAGACCTTGCCGAAGAAACATTTTTACGATGCTGGATGAATATGGAAGATGAATCAGGAACACTTTATGAAGAGGAAAGCTTCCAATTACAATTTAAAGGTAGTAAGAAAATTCAATTCATTTATCCAGAGATTACATTTATAAGAAATCAAACAGAAAAGCATACCAGGGAAATGATGAAGCACTTCAGACATTTAATGTTTCAACATCATACAAGTTGGATGGATCGAGTATAACAAATAGAAGTATGGAGGCTTCACAACGATATAAACAATTAATAAGTGTAAATAGTGGAAATGGGTAGTAAGTGTATATATTTAGTGGAATAATTATAAAAGAGTTAATACTGAGTGATAAATAATTAAATAGTGAAGAGTTTTTAATATTTAATGGAGAAAGATATTTGGGTTTAATAGATACAGGGTCACAAGCATCATTAATTAGGGAAGAAATTGTCAATAAAAACTTAGAAATATTAGGAGCAAGAATTTGTAAAATAAACAAGATAAACCTGGTGTCAGCAATGAAGAAAAAGATATCGTCCATAAATAAAATGGTAAATATTAGAGTTCAGATTGAGGAAAATATAATAGAGGTAAGATTTTTGATAGTGGATGGTTTAAGTATGGATTTTGTGTGTGGAATAGATTTTATAGAACAGTGTGGAGTAATTATTGATGGACAAAAGAAGTCCATACAATTAAGTAATTTAATAAAACCTTGGATTGACCCAAAACGTGGCAACAAGGAAAATAAAATAATACATGATGAGCATATAAATAGCCTTCATGAAAATAAGAATGATTTATGCATGAACCTAAATAAAGGCGTGCTAAAGAATGAAATAGTGTTGGGATGTATGATGGAAAGTATAGTTAAAGAAAATCAGATTGGAGAGAAGAATGAATATTATAGAAGAAAAGTGAAGGAATTTTTACACAAAAATGTTAATCTATTCAACGAAGAACCTGGACTTGCCAAGTCATATGAACATAAGTTGGAAGTGGATGAGAACACCGGTTTTAATACAAAAGTTTACCTTACGCATATCGACCCAGAGTTAAGTTAGAAATAAAAAAAATGCTAGAAAATGAAATTATAGAACCCTCAATTACAAATTATGTAAATCCTCTAGTCGTCGTACCCAAGAAGAACGGAACCCTACGCCTATGTTTGGATGCAAGAAAGATCAATCAAGTTACAAAAGCACAGTATGAATCACCTCAAACCATTGATAATTTATTAGGAAGAATATGGAATAAAAAAATCTTCACGAATATTTACTGATATTAAAACTAATGATGAGACTTATATTACAGGACGTTTGGAAATTTTGAAATCACAATATAAAAAAAAATAAAAGAGTACTAACCTACAAATTGTAATGTCATAACCTACAAATGTAGAACATAACCTATAAAAAAAAATATAACCTAAAAAAATGATAATGAAAGCAGATTAATGTTGACATAATTAAATAACCTAAGTTTAAATTAATGACAATTGTCATGACAGATATAAAATAACCTCAATTATGACATTTGTAAATATTTGTAAATATGTTATTTGAAAGTAAAAATTTAATATTAATGCAAACGGGATAAACGAATTTTAAAAGAAAAATAAAAAAGAAAAAAGGAATTAGTTAAAGTTAAAATGAGATTAATACTGAATCTTTGGTAAAATAAACATAAAATAAATAATAATGAATGATTAAAATAATTAATAATTGATTAATGATGTAATGGGATAGAATAGAATGATATAGTATAAAATGATAATAATGATACTATGGTATAAAATAAAATAATTAATATTAATAATAAATGATAATTGAACAAAATATTAAACATTGAAATAAAAATAATCTAAGCCATTGAACAGATCATCATTAAAAGATGACATAATGATTTAATGAAAAATGGGAAATTTTCTTAAGAATACATGTACATAGTTAATTATTTGTTGATCATTCTATTAAAGTTTGTTCATTACAAATTTATAGATACTTGTTGTTTTATGTTTTGATTTCAAAAAAAATAATAATCAATCCATAAATGTTTTACAGTTAAAGTTTACTTAGTATATAATTATTTTTGTTGAAATCAAGCTGGGGCTAAACATGTGATGATTTTCCTCATTATTTGAAAATCATGAGTTTATAATTTGGTTACCCATGTAAAAACGATTCTGGTTTGGGTTAATTTTATTCATTGAATACATGCATATGTTAAAACAATTTTATCAGGAATACTACTTTGGGATTTATAGGATTATCACTTTCAGTTAAATATGAAAAGGAAAATGTATCAGTGATAAACGTTTACAAGACATTGCAAATATAATCAACAACAATACAGAAATAGTCTTGACGACCATAAACAATTAGTCGGTGATACAATTGATAAATAGACAATAATAAAATTACCGAGCTACATAAATAATGAGCAAGGCTTAGGCTATTTAAAATAAAAAAATATAAACTATCAAAAGACATGTAAGATAATTGCATAAAAAAAACAATATATAAGGTTTCCAGGGGTTTTTCTGGGGAAGAGTAATAATAAAAAAAGAAAGATGGTTGTAAAATTTTTATGAATAGAAAAATGATAAGAAATGTAATGTTGTACAAAGAAGATAATAAATAAAATATTCAAGAAGTTATCCTGAGTTAATAGTATTTTATTAATTGTAATTATAATAATAAAGTTAAGAAAGAAGTACAGAAGAAGAATATTATAAATACTAAATACACAGTTTCATGGAAGACACCAGTAGCGGAAGAAAAGGAAGTTGACATCACCCAGTTCAAATTTGGACAGGTATACAGTTGGTGGACCATTAGAACCATTAGCAGCCGAAAGAAAGTTCTTGAAGGACGTAGGACCTGATAGCATATCACTAGAAAGGAAAAATTGATGTGTATTACAAAATAAGTTAGGTGGAAGTGAATATGAAAATATTAAGGTATATATTATTCCTCAATAATTAAAGCTATATACATATTTCAAGGACATAAAAATAAAAGCAAAATTAAAGATTACATAAGCTTACCTGAGGGTTGTGGTGTTGATTTGTAAAGCTGTTGGTGATCATCCCATAACCTGAAAATTAAAATATATCTATTTAAATAAAGAAATTTAATTATTAAAGTCATAAATATAAATATAAACTTACCTGATCAAAGTCGTCGTGTGGGTTTTATAAGTGAGGTTAAATATCATTTTAAACAGATGTCACAGTAAACAATACATAATGAAAAGGTTTCCCATTTATTAAATGTTCTTGTTTCATATTATAAAAATATCATTGTATAAAATCCCAAAACTGCAAAACACTGAATTCTTTAAAGGAACCCATATAGGAGTTCAGTATTCGTCTCATAATTAAAGCAGAGTAAAATAATAACGACCCTGAGATAAATAATAAAATTCTTTTATTATGTGATTGTAGGTAAACGAAAATCAAAGTGAAAATTAAATATCAAAATTTTATAACACCACAATATCATTCAACTCTACATCAATATGCTTCAACAATGCCGGTGATACGGGGGTAAACACGTTGCTTAATTGGCTCGACATTATCTAATAACTCAATTTTATGTTGGACAATAGTAGTACACCCTAAACCATCGCCCATCTTCTCAAAACATTGTTCTACTAATCCATTTAAAACAAATTGCTGCTCGGACGTAAGACAATCGCGACGATGCAATGCTTCAATTTCACTAACACTCGGGATTTCAGAATTAATATCAGAAAATTTCCACTCTTTATCCCGTAAATCCGGTACAATACCCTTGTGCGTGATTGCTCGATGCAGTTATACATGTATGCTTTTTGTGCGTTCTGTTAATTATTGTGCATTACGTTTTGTGTTTGAAGTGATTTGTTCCAATCTTAGCTGTTATTACCAGCTGTTGCATTAATGTCGACTCGTCTAGATGAATGTGACTCTATGACAAATTATGTAAATCAAATTTTGGATATAGGGCAAAAACTAAATAGCACGGATTTAGACATTACTACATTAGTGATGAACTTTTGGCATCCATTATGTTAGCCGGCTTGACGGAAAAATACCAACCGATGGTTATGGCGCTAGAAAATAGTGGACAAAAGATTTCTACAGATTCCATAAAGATGAAGTTGCTTGATATGGATAGTGAAACTAGTGGCAGTGGAATGGCACTTGCAGTCAATCGATCACATCGACCAAATGATCGGAACAAGATGGCCGAACAGAAAAGGTTTGATAGATCAAATAGAATTAAAAATGTAAATAATCTAAACTTTGAAAAAGGTGTTACTTGTTGGTATTGTAATGAAAAAGGGCATTTCCGAAGTCAGTGCCCTAAATTAAGATAAGCAAGAGGTGGTAAAAGTGCAGGTATACAACAGAAAAATAAAAATTTATTTAATGTTGTATTTTCAAGTGGGAATTTTAGTAGTAAAGACTGGTACGTAGATTCAGGGGCTAGTTGTCATTTTACTACAAATGAAGATTGGGTAAAAATAAAGAACATCCTAATTTATCAGAAATAATGGTAGCTAATAAAGAAAAGCTTACTATTAAATGTGTAGGTGATGTGGAACTAAAAACATTAGTGGGTACTCAGTGTTTAGATATCACTGTAAAAAACGTTATGTGTGTTTCAGGACTAACAACGAACTTATTGTCTGTGAGTCAAATTGTTGAAAATGGGAACATCGTAAAATTTAAAAAGAAAAAATGTCAAATTTACAATGCAGAAAATGAGTTGATTGCAACAGCAGATCTACAAAACGGTGTTTACAAATTAAATACACCAGAGGAAGATTCTTTACTAGCAGCTACAGTGGCTTTAGCATCAGGACAGATATGGCACCGGAGATTGGGTCACATAAATACATCATATTTAAATAAAATGGCGAACGGAGCATTTGAAGGAATGAAATGCCAGGGACAAACACAGTTTGATTTAAAAAATTGTGTAACGTGTTGTGAAGGTAAGCAATCTAGATTACCATTCAAGAATGTTGGCAGGAGGGCTTCTTCTTTTTTAGAAATTATACACACTGACCTCTGTGGACCCATGCAGAAGCGATCGCTTGGAGGATCCAATTACTTCTTGATTTTTGAAGATGATTATAGTCGAATGAGTTTTGTTTATTTTCTTAAAAGTAAAGATGAGGTTTTTGAATACTTTAAGTTCTTTAAATCAATGGTTGAAAAGCATAAAAATACTCCTATCAAGTATTTACGCTCAGACAATGGGGGTGAATTCTGTTCGAAAGAGTTTGAAAATTATTTAAAGTCAAACGGCATTATGCATCAGACTACTAACAGCTACACACCGGAGCAGAACGGGATGTCAGAAAGACTTAACAGAACATTGGTCGAGAAAGCTAGATGTATGTTGTATGATGCAAATCTAGGAACTGAATTTTGGGTAGAAGCTGTGCATTGCGCCATGTACCTGAGAAATAGATCCATGACTGCAGGCATTAAAAAAACCCCATTTGAAGTGTGGTACAAAATGAAGCCAAACTTAAAACAGCTAAGAATCTTTGGTAGTTGTGCTATGGTTCATATACCCAAAGTTTTAAGACGGAAATGGAACAAGAAGTCTAAAGAAATGATTTTTGTTGGATATGATGAACAAACTAAAGGTTATCGTTTGTATGACCCTGAAAAGTGCGAAGTTAAAGTCAGTAGAGATGTAATAATTATGGAAGAAACAAGTACAAGGGATAAAGTCGAAGAACGTGTTGAAATGTTCGTAGAAGATGAAAATGAATTGTCAGATGAGCAAGTTTCAGTGGGGGCTGAAATTGCATCGGTTCTTGAGTCTGAACTTGAAGTATCAGACAGCGAACATGAAGAAGACTCCGATTATATCTGAGAAAATAATGTTTCAGTTCCAGAAAATGTAAGGAAGTCTCAGAGGGAAAGAAAGCAAATAAAGTATGATGATTTTGTGACGTATATGATTTCTAATAAAGTTTCCTATGGACCCGAAGAAGATCCTATTACTCTAGAGGAAGCTTTTTCAAGATCAGATGCTGAAATGTGGAGACAGGCTGTAAAAGAGGAACTTGACAGCTTTGAAGAAAACGACACCTGGGATCTGGTAGATCTACCTAGTGATTCAACAACAATAGTTCCATGCAAGTGGGTGTTTAAAAGAAAAGTCAGTTGTGAAAGTGAGGTTAGGTATCGTGCGCGATTAGTAGCAAAAGGGTTCAAACAGCAACCCGGAATAGACTACGATGAAACGTTTGCCCCAGTTATAAAGTTTTCTAGTTTAGGATTGCTATTTGCATTGGCTGTTAAATTAAATCTAGACATAAATTTAGTTTTATTTCCCTTTGAATACCAATATTATCCCCCCCACTAATGTACGCAACCATGTTGTCAGCAAATAAAATTTACATTTATAATGACATTACTAACATCGTTAATATATAGACTAAACAAAAGGGGTCCTAAAATACTCCCTTGCGGTACCCGGTATATTAACGTTAAGTGAAAACTGTGTAAATATTTCTTTTACAATAAAAAAAATGAAACTAGAAATTGTACTTGTTTATTTAAAAATAAGGTTTAAAACTACACTTCAACTTAAAATTATATTTAAATGTTCATATTCATCATTGTATAATTCCTTGTAAAGATTTACAGGAATATATCTTAGAAGTGATTCTACGATCTCACTTGCAAAAGGTTCCGTAACACGTTCCAGAACGGCACTACTTCCAACATTGCGTATGTCCAAAAGTAGATTTATTATTTGGCTTTCATTAAGAAGTGCAATGTCTCCCACATTAACTGTAGCACTAGCAATACTTCTGCCAAAAGTCAAACACAAAATTAATAAATCAGAAATACGTTTAAGAAAACAGGATAGGTAATATTAAATATAAATATAATGAGAATTCAACAATAACAATTCAGGCAAAAACAATAATTACATTTACATAAATATTAAATATCTAATTAAAAACATTAAAACTAATATTATTATAGCATTCCTGTTAATAGGAAAAATCAAATTACGAAGTGTATGTATGGTCGAACCTTGTATGAATGTTTATAGTAATATCTGTTTTATTTAAAAGACTAGCCAAAATAATATTTTTTAGCAGGATTCATTGTAATTCTTTTATCAAACCAGCATCCCGAATATCATCTAATATGTATACAAAAGTTGCGCCTCCTTTTAATTTATCTAGAACCCAAAAAATTGTTTACTAAATTATGGTTTTTAAATAAGGGCATGTATACATACTTGCAATTTTAGCTCGTTTCTTTGTTTAAAAAACAGACAATGTCAAGTGAGGGACCTACATGGGTTATCCAAAACTTCACCAGAATAAGTTCCTCGCTTTTAGTCAAAACCTCCATCCTTGAAGGACAAGCTTTTCCAATTTTATTTATTCCTTCGCTTTTAAAATGTCTTACACCTTTCCCCTTGTTTATGTAATTATAGGAGCAATGTCAGTTGTAAAATTCTTTCTTACTGCCATCGGCTAATAATTTAAATGAAGTATGCAGAACATACAATGACAAATTGCTTTCCTGGATATGGTCTGTCGATGAAATGCTAGAAAATTGATTGAAATTAATTGTTATATACATTGATATGTTCTTATATATTGTTACTTTTTTTATGACTTGCTATAAACACTATTGCATAAGATAGTTAAATAAAATATTATTATCAAATCCAGGAGCTTATCTGAAGAAGATTCAAACTGAAACTCATTATACCCAATTTCCACTTTATGTACAGTGATCATATGTTTAAATAGGTTAGGTACAAATCCTACGATGTCAAATCCTGCGATGTCAAATTAACACCGGATCGCATGTGGCGCGAGACGCTCGTTAGGGGTATCAAGCCGCTACATTGGTGGCGGCATCCGCTACACAACTGTCACTGTCAAAGGTCTCTGATTATTTTGTAAGTTTTCTGGTGTTATAATACACATCAGTTCAAGCTTCCAAATGTATCTTTGATGGAGTTACTTTTTGCTCATACTACATATGTTGAAATAGTTTTATAGAATGCTACTCTTTTCTATTATATAGTGAACATTATGATGGCACTTCTTTTACATAACTCCATACACATATCATCCTAGACTGGTAAGGAAAACATGGATCTGAAACAGCTTGTACGAGTACATTAAGGTTGCCAACGTTTGAAAGTAGGAAGTAAGGACATTCAGGAATTTCCAGAAACGTTATTTATTTATTATATCATTTACAATAATAAAGATTTTCCAACGCTATTTAAATGAAAACGAAACTTCAATGTAGTAAACTGGACAATGTCGTTAAGGGCTCCCTTGAATGGTCGCGAAGCGGTTCTCTCCTCATTATACACAAGTTTACTTCTAGTATAAATTCAAGGGATATTAGAAAAACTAAAGTTTTTTCGAATTATTGTTATTTATAAAATCGCGCCACATTGAGTTTTGTTAGTTATTGTAAATATCAAAACAATTTAAAAGCCGTTATTCGGCATTACAAATTTTTGAAAATCTGAATTAGCAGATTTTCAAGGCAACTTACTTTGTGGCATTATTGTAAATATACTTAATAAGCACTGTAATCAATTAATAAGCGTCAGTAGTAATTGTAAAAATTCATCAAAAAGAATTAACAAAAAAAAACAAACAAAAAAGGATAATAAATGACATTCATTAAAGAATGGCGGGGAAGGCGCGCTGGATTTACGATTTCAAAACCCTAGTTCTGGTATTTTTTTAATAGAATATTTAATATATTTCAGAAATAAACAATTTTTTATAATTATAATGTTTATAAAAAGAAATAACATACGATTAAATATTAATATGATATACATAATCATTTAGTTTTATTTTTATTTAAAATAAATATACCTAGTTTAACAACGACTATAAAATTAAGGGATAATTTTATGTAATTTTTGTTTTTTATAAATATTATATTTATAAAAAAATGTTTATTTATAAAACAAACAATTCATTAAAAAAACAAAGAAAAAGGATGATAAATGATATTCATTAAAGAAGAAAAAGTTATGAACAGAATGGATCATGGCCGACTGGAAGGCATGCTGGATTTCGACTTTTCGACTACAAAACCTCGGGTATATTCCAGGTTCGGGCAATTCTTTTTTAATAAAATATTTAATATATCATTAATAAACCAGTTGAGAATGCGCAGAGTTAGCATTGTCATGACGAACAAAAACAACTGTATACTTAATAAACTATTTATTTTTGAAAACTAATGTTGACCTAACACATTAGTTGTCATAAAAACTAAAATTCTAAGTCCTAAGACTTTTTCATTTTTCAAAAATTTACCAAAATCTACGGTGGTCATTTTGACCACTTTCCCGAAGAGATACAAAAGAACGTTTCAACCAAAAGTTTCTTAGAATTTGATGTACTATAAGATTCCAAAAAGAAAAATTCAAAAAAGGCGACAGACAGACAGACTTCACGAATTCAGAGACGAACTTTCTGTTCGTCGAAAAGAATAATTCCATAAAATTATCCCTTAATTTTATAGTCGTTTAAACTATAAAAATATAAAACTAAATGATTATTCATACCACCACTGGCGCCGACTCCATGGGGCTTGGGGGGGCCCGAGCCCCACCAATCTAGTCGACAGGGGGGCGCAATCCCCTCAATATTAAGATGCATCTGACTTTTTTTTAATACCTCTTCTACCAGTTCACCAGTTGTTGCTATTCATGGTACTGTCGATTATGGTTTCACTGGATGTTGCACTAGTGGTGCTACGAGCAACACTTGTTATAAATACGTGGCTAGCACTTCACTTTTCCCTTGATCATCTGTGTATACTTGGCCGTTTACACGAATCGTTGGAGTGATTGGGGGTTGACGGAGAATTTTCTTGGTGGCTCTCCACATGTTCGGATCCCCTGGATCTAGGTTTGCAATATAGTGGTTATATGATTGGATAGTGTGGTTGTTTAGGAGCTCTTTGACTATTCTAATTAGTTGATTTAGTCTGGCCTTGGTTACTGGGTCTCGTGTCCGTTGCCACTGCCTTCTTATTCTGTACTTTTCGTTGATAAGGTTAAATATTTCAGGTGGGGGCGTTAGATAGTCGAAATAACGACGTGTTCGATTGGTGGAGGCGGCGTGCGCGACCGCTTGCGTAACCTTTTCGTTAAATCTTTCAATTCCATTATCAATATCAGCAGGTGATGTTAGGTCTGCTGGGCATGGTAGTGATGCTGTGATGAATGCTTGAAATGCACTCCAGTCTATTGGTCCATTTATTAATTTGGGAATTTTTTGGTATTGTTGGACGGTACAGCCTAAGGTTATAAGTACCGGAAGATGATCGGAATCAAGTTCAGTAACGACCGTTGGGTTAATAGGTGCGGTTAGATCTTTGTGGAGTACTATGTCTAAAATATCAGGGAGATGATCTAAACGGTAGGGGTAATATGTATACTTAGTGGGTGCAGCAATTTGAATTGCTAATTCGGATGCAAAGTTTTCAAGTTTGGTGCCATTAGGATTGGTTATCCTACATCCCCAGTTGGTGTTCTTGCAGTTAAAGTCACCAATTAGAACCGTGGGCTCAGTACTTGTAAATATGTTTTGCAGTTCATTATTTTTAAGTTGTTTATTTGGCGGTTTATACCTTGATATTATTTTTATTGTGGAGTTCTCTGTTGTAGTCATTTTTAGTGCTATTGCCTCGATATTGGTGACGTCATGCATCTGACTAAATAACATTATAATCAAACCTCGATAGCACACACTAAACAATCAAGTCGAAAGACTAATCTATACTTTGCGGAAGGCACATACTTGTACAATAATAAGTAGGTCTAATCAACTTAATAAAAACTCGTACGTCTTCGCCTGTATTCCGGCCCAGACGCGTGCATTATGATTCGATGGAAACATACTTCGAAAACACTGGTGCATCTCCACCCGCCTTAAGGAATTTCAGGCCACGAACATCGACGAAAATGAATCTCGTAAACTCTCGTGCATCTCCGGGTTCACCACGAAGATCGCTGAAAAACAACGTCGAGTTCGAACACACTCGTAGGCCATTGGCCAACGAAGATTGGCGGACATACACGAGTGTGTACGAATCATACAACTGTCTGGCTTGCCGACGTAATTGTTTGTTACACTGGGCACTCATCGCCATTGCTGTCAGTGTGCTAGTTATTTGAGAGTAAGTGAAAACAACTTTTCACGTGTAATTTTCCCCGGATCCCCTTTTTTGCTGGGGGAATCCTCCGATTTGTGGGCCCCCCCAATATATTTTACAAGTCGGCGCCAGTACATACCACACTTATTAATATTTAATTGTAAGTTACCTATTCCTTTTTATAAATATTATAAACATAAATAAATTGTTTATGAAATTTTATTAAAAAAAATTACCGGAACTCGGGTTTTGTAATCGGCAGTCCAGCGCACCTTCCAGTCGGCCATACTTAATGTTCATGTCTTTTGCTTATTTAATAAATGTCATTTATCATCCTTTTTTGTTTGTTTGCTTTTTATTACTAATTATTTTTCATGATTTTTTTACAATTACTATAGTCTCGCTGACAAATGAAGGATTTAAATGAACGCGTGCACATCAGCTGTGAGAACATTACGATAAGCTAAGAATGTAAGCAGAGTATTGTGTTACTAGAGACGTTTTAAAAAGTCAGTAGCGTACGTTCGGATAGTACTTTTTAACATTATGTAAATTTATCATTGTTGAAGTATCTATTCAACCTTAATAACGATTTATAATTAAAAATCTCATTACGTTTTAAATGGCATAGGGTAATGAATACATTTAAAAAAAAGTAATTGCAAAAATTTTAACTATAAATCGTTAAAAGTAAAAAATAGGGAATCAATCAATAATCATAACTACACAAAATCATAACTGGTGTTAATTTACATTTTTAAGTGCATAAAACTGATACTAAATGATGGCAATCCTTTTTATATATTAGGAATCGTAATGTATAATAATTTACCAATTTCAAATAACCAATAAAACAATTAATGTATAAACAATTTGTTACTGTTGTAAAGGAATTACTTAACTATTATAGTAGTTCTTAAGAATTTTTGTTTATAACAATATTTCTGCTTTCATATGTTTAATTTAATTTATATTTTTTGCCGTTTACTTGCATACATGTTACATAGAAAACAAAAATATGCCTAACTGTGAGTCAAATAGTATTTTATAGGTGGAATGAAATAATTAAACTTGGACGTTAATAATAATTGTTCTTATAGTATAAATTAATTTCATTTTCCCTATTTTGTACGTGTATTCGATTATAATCGAATACAACATTAAGCATCAATGTTGGCCTTCGTAAAGGACATTTTGTGACGCTACTGCATCATTCCAGTTTATCAGTTGTTTCTGTTATCAGATACATTTTTCGGGTCGACCACGTGATCATGAGGTGGACACTGCGTGATTTGAGATGCTTTTTACAATTCTGCCCTCGTGATATCGGTAATCTTAAATCCTTCATTTGTTGGCGAGACTATAATTACAGTACATTTCCTATTTATTTGATTAGTATTAATTAATCAACAATTAATATTAATCATTTCTGCCTGCTATTTCTGGTATCACTGCCTGAAAAATCTTAGTTTCTCTGAGTCTATCCCTTTCCAAAAATAATGTGTGGTGGGGGTCTTAGTTCGACAGGTTCCCCTTATCGCTTCCCCCCTGCAGATGGTTTAGTACTATTTGAATATAGTCTTAAATTAATGGTCAATCAGTCTCATAATGTAAAACTTCAACTGTGGCTTGACCATTAATAATTTACTACATTATACTACAATACGTTTTTCTTTTTTTTTCGGAGCTTTTAACCTCATATTCTCGTCCGGCAAATTATAATCTGTAGCTTCACTCATTTTAATGTACTAAATTTAACTCATAGCAAATTTGATTCATTTTGCATGAACGATGTTGGCGGTTAATTTGAAATTTATAATTGTTGATTCTCGAAAGCTAATGTCACTGATTAAAATAAACGTTAAAATTTTAATTAAATATCGAATGATTTTTGTTCATTTTTTTAAATAAGGACAAAACCCGTCCTTTCCTATGACAAGAAAGGACGAAGGACACATTCTTAGAAATAAGGACTGTCCTTCCGAAAAAAGGTCAGTTGGCAATCCTAGAGTACATAACGCTACGCGAGTGTGATTGAAATGTGGAGAGCAAGCAGTGGAGATATTAGTTTGGCTCCACATGGTTTATAACAAGTCGCATGTTGTCACTCTTTAACAATATAGTTAAATTAATTAATATTTATTAATTAAAATACCGAAAGGTATATGAGGTTAAAGATTATATATATATATATACAGGGTGTCCGGAGATAGAACGCATTAATTTTAAGGGGTGATAGAAGACATCAGAAGGAACAAAAAAGTCTGAATAAATTTGTTTCTATGTTAATAGGCTTTCGAGTAATTTAGAGAAAACCATCGCCATATCTGGCAACCTTGCTTAAGTATAATCGCAGCTGGGTCTTGACCTTGTTTTAGAAAATCAAACAAACAAACTGATGATGACAGTCGTCGTTTAAAAATAATAAACATCCAAAGCAGATTAGTCGGGGACTAGTTCTATGAAAATTGTAATCCGAACTGTTTCCGTAAACAAAATTTGTACGTTGTAGGACGTTAAAAACACGCTGATTCATAACAAACCAACTGTAAAAATAATACAATAACTGACCTACATTTTATATTTATTAATTTCCGGAATATTTTCAAAATGTCTTGACGTATTTGTTTTTTTATTAAAGAATACTATCTTATGTAAAAAAATTTGATTAAAAGGCACCTAATTACCTTAAATTAAAGATTTCTTAATGTAGCCAAAACAAGGTGTCAACAAAATCCCTTAACCTAATTACCTAATTTAAACTACATAAATCTTCTCTTTAAAATATATTCTCTTATCAAATCATTAAAAACTGTTATTAAATAAACAGCAAGTTGCGAATTGCGTTATTGACAAATTATTATTTCAAAGTTCAACGAACTACAAACGCAGTATTATCGCAAGGGTATCATTTACAATTTTATTTTAAATTAGTTTGATTTATTAAGTATCAATGACTATTGCTAATGTTTATAGGGGAGCATTTTCTAAGATATTTTTGTTTATTTAGATTTATGTTACTTCTAGCAACTCATTCTTAAATGCTCTAGATCTATAAGAAATATTTAACATTAATTGAATGTTGTTGCAGCAAAATTAGTTGATTTTATACAATGTAATCTAATCCTCGATCCAGTGGCGGATTTAACACTTAAGGGGCTTGAAGCGTTACAAAGTTTTGGTGCCCCATAGTATAAATCAATTACTACAATTTATATACCATTTATTTTTTTGTCAAAAATGAAGTACATATAATTATTAATATCAGGCGCGAATTCACGGTGGGGGTGATGGAGTAAGTTTTCTCCCTAAGATTTTTTTTAAATAATCTGACTTCGTCTCATGCCGCAGTCACACGAGTATGAAATTGGAGTTTTTGTACGTGTTACACACTATACTTTGTCTACGACCACAAAAACGTAATAAAACACCAAAAGCTAGGAAAAATAATTAACCTAGAAAATGATTTGAGATTGAGATGCTGGATTGTCAAAAGTAGACAATGCCCACAGTTTGTGGAAAACAGGTGTTGGTTGTAAAAATTAAGAAATGCGAATAACTCAATGTAATAATCGTTTATTATTTAAAATTTATTATAAACAAGTAGAATTTGCTGAATTGTAGAATTTCCAACCTGCCTGCTCTAGGGATGTTTTCCCTAAGAATTAACACATTCAACTCCTCACGCAACTCGTCAAAAGCATTCACAAATACATTCTGATAACTACCCATCATTCAAACAATTTATCAATCTACTCAATACAATAAAGCAAACCAATACACAACAAAATAAAGCAGACACTTACGTTCAGAAAATCACTCTTTCAAGCACACACAAACTGCAACTTACACTTTCTCTTACAAATCAGCTTCAAAAATAACAACAAAATCTTTGCAACAACAACAATATCTCTCTCGAAATATCGAATAACGAATAAATGATCCATTTCCATGGGGGAGGGGGGCAAAACTCCCCTCCTAAGCCAACGGTCTACCCTCTTTTTTGGGATGGAGAGGGGCCAAATCATATATCTAAAAATGCAATTCTTGCCTTTCATTCAATCGTTCGAAGTTGGTGTTTTACAAGACAAGACATTTGGTATTTGTGTACAATTGTACATCATGGTTTTTCCACCTCCTACAGAACAACCATTGGTTCTTTTAAATAAGCTCATCCTGATGCTGTGGCACCAACACGAGCTACACCGTTTTCTGGGGGTTTTGATCTGTGCAGCGTGGAGCACTACATCATTCACTCTCATGATAAACAGCTAATAGGGAGAAGAAGTGCATACGTCATACCGTGCCTGACGTCATAATTCTTTCCTCGCAACGCGCATGTTCGCATCGCTCTACTTCGCTGTAAACCGTTTGTTTGACAGTTTTGACACTGTTGACAGTTGGAAGAGAAAACGTGACGCTACTTTGTGAGGTTAAAATAATAGATAGGTACTATCACAAATAAAATATTGAAACAACAATGGGTGAAAGCCATTGGGTAAGTGTTTTTATAGCTTGTAAACATCCTTTTTAACACTATCAATAATCAGAAATGAAAATATAATGTGCCTTATTGAAGTACATGCGCGTTGCGAGGAAAGAATTATGACGTCAGGCACGGTATGACGTATGCACTTCTTCTCCCTATTCATACTGGGCTACAAATTAATCAACCTGCAGGATGTTATGTTCGCATAGCTCCACGATCTGGATTAGCACACCATCATTTCTTGGACGTTGATGCAGGCGTTATCGATGAAGACTATTATTATATTAAGATTTATTATCCAGCAGCGTATGAAGTTTTCGAATTAACTCCTACAGTTCGAAATACTAACGGCTTTGGTTTATCCGGTTTGGATGGTGCCGTGGAGTCTAGACCATTTAATCCATATAAATTGGTAACATGGCTCTACAACAACAACACTAATCCGTTTTCGGGTTAGACCAGAAAAGTATATTATTGTTGCAAACAATATTTGTAATGCTATTTGTAATAGTAATACTTTAACTATTTTTAATAAATACATTTTTTTATTAAATATTTTTGACTTGTACGCAATAATTTATAATATAAGGGTATGATTTAATAACTTGATATGCTTGTTCTTATTATCCAAGATGCATTTCTTTACTAACTTACGTTCAGCTTTATATCTTATGTTTTACATTGCAATGACTTGTATATTGTAAATATTGTACTTGATTGTATAAAAGATGTACTTGATATGATTTTCTGGTTATAATATCTACAATTTCTCTTATTGTATACAATCAAATCATCAATTGTAAAGGAAAAAGAATTATTTCATGCTATTTTTTATTTAAAATGTGTTGGTCCTAACTAAATAATATTAACAAAATTACTAACTATAATGTCTATAATATCTACAATTACACATCACTGCTGATCCATCTCCATCTCCAACCGTGCATTCAATATTTGAAAGTAAAGGCTGCCGTGACAATTATCATCGCAGGTACACTCATCCGCATCGTTGCCTCCAAACTGGGATACCGGACCGAGGATATGCAACCGTTCGGAACACGCAATTGGGTCGAAGGTGTTGTACAGCATCCGTTTCATGCAGCCATCACACCAGTGGGATGGTACGTGGGAAATCGATCTCGACACCGTTGTGTGGTATTGTTGTGGTAGGGTGGCCGTACTACACACACTGCGTATGCAGCCCTTGCATAGACGCTTCTCTTTCCACGTGTAGTATGACCACCACAGACAGTACGGGACATCTGCCACTGTAAAGCACCCCTGCAATACCGTAGCCACCTGTTGAAACCGTAGGGTTCGGTTTGCACAATCAAGGTCCTCCAGGTCACCGAAACGGTCTTCATCATAATGTCTTTCGGAGTTAGCGGTTGTATACCAATACCATTTCCACATCACCCATAGTTCGAACACTAGGCGTTCAATTCCTATACCTATGGATGATTGTGGATTCATCAGCTCTCGATGGTGGCGGGCGATGGATACATGTGGACCCAAGGAGGCAGCGATGCAGCGTAACGATTGAGCCCGTAGGCTGAGCCAGCGATCCCATTCCTGCGCATCTGGCGCGGTATCTCCTTCAACGGAATGTGGTATGCGAGGTGCGATGACGGACATTGTGATGTGTTACCTGGTGTGGAAAACACTCCCTATTATATCGAAGTTACAACACCCACGGAGGGAGTGGGAGGTAGAAGACCTTGAGGTACCTATACACCAATGCCCTTGAGAAAATGTAAGGTTTCTGTCTAGACACCGACCTATACACCAATGACCGTGAGGAAATGCAAGGTTTCTGTCTATACACCACTGACCGTGAGGAAATGTAAGTATTTGCGCGAATGCAAGGTAAAGTGGTGGGGGTGATGGAGGGGTTCAAGGTGAAGGAGTGGGGGTGAAAGTGGGGTTCAAGGTTAGGGAGTGGGGGGTGGTTCGACAAAACCGGAGGGCGACCCAGCGGAGCGTCAGTCTGTCTTCGTTCATCATGGATACATCATCTAGTAGTGTTACCAGTGTTGGTGAAGTGAATAAGTGTCGTTGTGTGACATTATCCTTCTGGTCAAAATTATCGATGAAGAAAGCGTGCCCGGTACATGTGCCGCGTACACCATCTCCAGTTGCTGCGTGCCCGGTACTTGTACCAACTATCGAGCGTGCACCATCTCCAGTTGCAGCGTGCTCGGTACATGTGCCGCGTACACCTTCTCCAGTTGCTGCGTGCCCGGTACTTGTGCCAACTATCGAGCGTACACCATCTCCAGTTGCTGCCGCAAAGAAAATCATAGTACTACAAAATGTGGTAGTAAAGGCGGCAGCCGTTAATGTGGAGAAGCCGAAGTACGACATGCTTTCCGGGCGTTCACAACCTTTACTGCGAGAGCTGTTGACTTCGACAAATGTGTTTTACGCTGCTGGAAGTTTGCACATGAGAGGAATCCCCATCGTGACGGTCCAGGAAGCACCTGCGGCATCACCATGTTCGGGTGAGTGGGACTCCCAATTGTTGAATAGCCCACCGGGCAGCGAGTATGATATCTCAATTCGGGGGTCCCTTTTGGGGGATGCATCACCATCTGCAACCGATGATGAAGTGAACCTGCCCATGGAGATTGCTGCAAGTGCAAATGTAATTGTTGATGAAACGGAGTCGGACTGTTCCACATCAATTGCAAGCGCTCCTGACGATGACGATGAGGAGTTAATCATTCCGGGTACCCCCTGTGATGACGGGGTGCATGAGCATTTGGACATAGACACAGCGACACTTATGGAGGTTTCTGATGACACAGCGTCCATACAGTTGTCCGGCAGCATCAGAGACTTCACAACTTCGGCGATGGTCTTCATAGATGGTGTACCATGCGAGAAGCAGTCTTTACCGCTTGCTGTCGTTGATGACGCACAGCAGACAAGGATTACACGACGGTTAAGAGAAGTGGCGTCCGGTTTGCGAGGGTGTGAGAGTGAACGCATCGCTCTCCTCCAACGCAAAGCGGAGCTCTTAGCTGCTGTGGAAAGATATGAGATCAAAATCAAGAGTATCAAGACGCAGCAGCTACGACAAGTGATGGAGGAGATGGGGTCCTGTGAGAGCGAACGCCTCGCACTTTTAACCGAAGCGGAAAACTTGTCAGCTTTGCGTCATCAACGACGTTAACGGTTGGTATAACTGTGACCTCCCACTAACAATAACCCAGTCCTCTTCCTATCCCGGTCGGGTTTGCATAACACGTCCTCGTCGTCCCGACTGGAAATCAGTATCGCGAACGTTAGTGGTAAAAGTTGATGTAAAAGCTTTATCGTTTGCCAGTGCGTTCCCGTTTACTGATTACAAAGAATATGCATGTGTGTAGCTGCGGCGCGTCCTTCACCCGACGGGATGCCTTAGCCCGTCACCGAAGAGAAAGCTGTCGTGGACCGCTGGACTACCCATCCACGAGCGGTAAGTAACCATTCCTGTAAGGTTGTATGATGTGATACGAGTATTTTGTTGATTACAGCTGGGGGAACTTCGGATGCTGTAGGTAATACCGGTGAAGGACCTGCATCTAAGAAAGCGAAAAAAACCTCCCCGCAAGGTACGTGTACACATTGTTAACGGCTTTAGTGTTAGTGATCTGTGCAATTGTTTCAGTAAATACCTCCGCGACGGTGTATTGCGATGTGTGCGAGCTGGATGTTCCACGACGTGGCTACGCTGGACATCTACGAAGCAACCGCCACAATCATCGTAATACCGCGTCAGTGCAGTCGGAGGAAGTGGTGGTCCTGGAGACGGCTTTCAAGTCGCGTATAGCCAGTTATCGAGTCTTGGTGAGAAATCATCACATAAATCTCAGAGAATTTACTGATGAGACCCGCGAAAATGTGTTAAGACTATTAGAAAGAAACGTTCAGCGCTTTCGTAGTGTGAAAGTCAATCTAGAAGTATTCGGAATGTACTTTTTGGAAAGTCAAAATTTGCACGAAATTAAATCGTTTAATACGCAAAATGAGATTGTGACCGGGACTTCGAATCTGACCGATTTGTATGATGATTTCGTTGAGGTGCTGGATACGAAGATGTCGGACTTTAATGATCGGAACTCAAGTAATGAATAGTTACGGGTTACGATTCGATTGCTAATTGTAGGGTCCTTGCAGGTTGGGTACTGGAGCAGCTGTTATTTATAGAAGTCAACGTCAATAAATACAACCCGCTCCGTGCTTCCTCCTATGTTCCACTTCCGCCGTCGATACAACATAAAAAGGCTGTAATCAACGTGCAAAATAACGATCAGTGCTGTTTTGGTTGGGCCTTGGCGTCCGCTTTGTATCCGCCGAGGGGGGACCTTCCAACAGGACGACTTCGTATCCAAATTTTGCACAACTGTTTGATTTTGAAGGTATCACCTTTCCTGTCAAACTGGATGCTATTTCGAAATTTGAAGCGCGTAATCCACGCTTATCTATTAACGTGTATGGTTTGGAAGCTGTATTTAAAGACGGAGAAATGAAACAAGAAGTTGTAGGGCCTCTGCATTACTCTAAGCAAAAGAAAGAAGTACATGTAAATTTATTATTAATTTCTGATATGGAGGGTAATAGTCATTACTGTTGGATAAAAAACTTTTCGCGTTTGGTATCGTCACAGTTGTCGGCTCACAATGGAGAAAAACACTTTTGTGACGGCTGCTTGCAGTATTTTCCAAGTGAAAGTAGATTAAAACAACATACCCGTTTTGATTGCAATCATGTTAACACCAAGTTACCAACTATCGAACCCGTATGCAATAAATGGGGGCACGACCGGCCGGGTAATCTATTGAAGTTTGAAAATTTTCAAAAGCAACTTACAGTACCTTTTGTCGTTTACGCGGATTTTGAAAGTGTGTTGAAACCTTTGGACACGGTTGAGCCGGATCCTAGTGGAAAATTTACCATGACATCGTACGAACACGAACCACATTCGTTTGCGTATTACATTAAGTGTTCCTACGATGACGCGTTATCTAAATTTGAATTGTACCGTGGTCCGAATGCAGCAAGTGAGTTTATGCTGCGCTTAGAAGGAGATGTTAGAAGGTTGTATAAGGATCATTTAAGACATGTTCAAGACATGCGACTTTTATCGTGCCGACAAACTTTCAACTATGATAATGCAACCGTGTGTCATATTTGTGACAAACCCTTTGGTGAAAACGACGTTAAGATGAAAGATCACTGTCACCTCAGCGGCGAGTACCGCGGGGCGGCTCACTCCGGGTGCAATTTAATGTATCAAATTCCCGACTTCATACCGATATTTTTCCATAATTTGACGGGATATGATTCACATCTATTCATAAAGCAATTGGCATTAGAAAAAGAAGCAATCGAAGTGATTGCGCTCAATAAAGAGAAATACGTTTCGTTTTCGAAACAGCTTTTGGTAGATGAAATTAGGGACGGGTCCCAACGAATACAGGTATGTCTTAAAATGCGCTTTCTGGACAGTTTACGATTTTTAAATTCCGTACGAAATTGAACAGTTCGATCTAAATTCCGTGGCGGAAGACGCCGATATGGGTTACGTGCTGGAAGTAGATCTACACTACCCAACGCGGTTGCACGATTTACATAATGACTTTCCTTTCTGCCCCGAACCTCTGGTGCCGCCTACGGGAAACGCGCGTCACCCAAAATTAATTCCAAACTTGTTCGATAAAACGCGTTACGTTATCCACTATAGAAATTTACAACAGTGTCTTAAGCATGGTTTAGAATTAACCAAAATTCATCGCGTGTTAAAATTTCATCAGGCACCCTGGTTGCGTTCCTATATTGATTTGAATACCACGTTACGTAATCAGGCAACTAACGAAGCGGACAGGGACTTCTTTAAATTAATGGTTAACAGTTTATTTGGCAAGACAATGGAAAATGTCGATAAAAGGGTGGACGTTCGTTTGGTTAGTCATTGGGAACGTCATGGTAAAAAGCATGGGGCTGAGACGTTAGTAGCAAAGCCTCAATTCAAAAGCGTTGCTGCCTTCTCGGAAAATTTGGTCGCTATAGAGTTACAAAAAGTGTCGGTTACATACAATAAACCGGTGTACGTGGGTTTTACTATTTTGGATCTTTCTAAAACGATAATGTATGAATTTTTTTATGATTTTCTCAAACCTTTATATGGTGATAACGTGCGCTTGCTGTACACAGATACTGACTCTTTCATTATAGAAATTCGTACTGAAAATTTTTATGCTGATATGAAGCAGCACTTAGATAAATTTGACACCTCAAAATTCCCACCTGACAACATTCACGGTATACCGCGCACGGCCTCGGTGGTTGGTAAAATGAAAGATGAATATTGTGGAGTGCCCCTCTGCAGTTTCTACGGTGCAGGTGCTAAAACGTATTGTGTAAACTTGCTTGACCGCGACGGTGAAATGGCGATTAAAAAGGCGAAAGGGGTAAAAAGGGCGGTAATTAAGCGCGATCTCACCGTTGAGGACTACCGTCAGGTTGTGGAAGATGGTGTTGTACTCTTCCGAAAAATGTTTATATTCAAATCACGTTTACATGCTATGTACACAGAACTTCGGAATAAAGTAGCGTTATCACCAGCCGATAACAAACGTTACATTATTCCCGGGTCGCACAACACTTTAGCATGGGGACACCGCGATATTCATCCGGGGCGTGATAGTTATCAGAAAATGGATCGTTTGTTGGTAGAACCGACGGTACTGATTAGTATTATCGCAGAGGCCCCCGGCTACGTTGACAACAGCCTTTTCTTTGTTATGAATTATTGTAAATAGTATTTATGCTTTGTAGTTTATAACCGTATATATTTCATGTATTTATTATGATATTGATTAATGTGAATAAATTATATACATCATACTCTGTGTTTCTGTAAAGGTAGAAGAAATAAAACACACTATTGATATCAAAAAGTGATTTATTATTGTTTACTGCTTACATAAAATGATAGTTATATATTAACATTGCAACACACTGCATGCACTATACTACTTAATGCACTATATCACGTGCTGCTATATACGAGTTGTGGGTATTATCAAAGCCCAACCACTTCACTAAAACTTGATCTCCCTCTTTTTTTAACACCTTCTCTACTAAAAATACTTCAGGATGTTTAACCATCTGTAATTTCTCCGTGTAGAAGCCTCCACGTATCTCTTCCCCGTTCGTGTCTTCCAAGATATACGTTATGGGATTGGTTCGATTAACCTTTTTAATTTGAAAGATTTCGGTACTCCATGTGGGAGTATAACCTTTCGCAAACGCTTCCCGATGCTTGCTGATTCGCACGTGATCACCGACTGTGAATTTAGCACTTCGCAGGTCGGTGGTTTTCTGGAAATCGTAAACTGTTTGTAAAAGAATCTTGGCGTTGCTGTGGTTCACTTCGATGGGTTTGTAGCCGGTGGTGCGGTGTACGGTATCGTTGTATTGGTTAACAACCTTTGGTAATAACTGCAATCACTTATATGACCCTTGCATGGAAAATTCCTTCCACATCTTGTTTTTAAGAGTTCGGTTTACACGTTCTACCGGACTTGCTTTCATACTAGAAAAGGTGCTGTAATGGTTGATGTTGAACGTTTGCATTAGCTTACGAAAATGCTGGTTGTAAAATTCCTTCCCCATATCCGTTTGTAAATTGTCGGGAGTACCTCCTGTTGATGTTAATAATTTTTTCATTGCTTTCGTGACGTTTTCACCGGTTTTTCGTTTAAGTGGACACGCCCAAACACGCTTGCTAAACATATTCAACAATACTAAAATATATCGAAAACCTTTATTTATTTTAGCATAGGGAATCATTTCCACAAGATCGGCCATGTACAAATCGTTCAGGTCTTTTACGATTACGCGTCTTCTTTGAAATCGTTTACGAGCAGGTTTATGCAATTCTTCAATTATTTGACGTTTTATACTCATTTAGAAAATGCTGGAACACTAATAACAGCTTCAAAAATAAATATGTCCTTTGATCCAGGCTTCTTCACCATAAACTTATCCCCTTTCTTCAATGACACTCCGATGAGTGATTCGGCATCGTATAACGTATCGTTTAAAAAGATTTGCGCATCTGTGGGATAGTATTTGATTTGTTTAATGATACCTTTTGTTAGAGGAACGACATACTCGAAGTTGGTGGAGTTCAAAAGTGCATAACCGTTTTCATGGTTGTATATTCCCATCATATACAACATTGTCTCGTAGTGTAAATTAGACACGTCTTCTAAAAAGAATACTTTTGCACGAGCGTCGAGTTTAACTCGGACAGGAGTTTTATGAAGATGTTTACCGAACTTATCCAGAGTCATCGTCGTGAGGTACTGACGATATATGATGATATGGCTGACTAATAACAGCTTCGAAGTAAAATGGGACGGCTGTAGACGGATATAGCATCATTGTTGTGTACCTTACATTTGGGATATCGTCTAATAGGTACACTTTCGAACGAGTGTCGAGGGGTTTTGTGAAGATGTTTACCGAATTTATTGAGCGTCATGATTGCACTAACGTTAGCAATATCATGAAACGGATCGATATGCGTGTGATGATTTATTCGATAATTTTAGCAGCTCTCAATTCATCGATAATATATATGATTTCATTAGTGTGACCGGTGTGGCCAGCCGACTTTGAACTTAAAAGGAGTCTCAATCTGTCCACTAGTTTATTAGGATCTTTCCAAGGTATAAATTCCACCTGTTTATTATTATAGTTGAAAACGCGCATATCACCACCGCCACGTTTTGGTAATGTGCGAGTTTTCGATCGCTTGACCGGTGTAGTAGGTGTAGACTCGCTTCGAAATCTTGCTCCAGGAGTAGTTAGAAGGGGTCTAATTATATTTGAATATTTCTTTCCGGTTCCGTGTAGCTGTGCACCCTCAATGTAACCTCTTCTGGTAGCATTGGTACGTGTAAGAAGGTCCTTATACTTCTGCAAGTCTGATTGGGTGTATCCAATAGGTGCTTTTTTAAATACTAATTCGTAAAAACCAGGATTGCCTGTATATTTAAAAATTGTGCCTGAGGGTTTTTTAATAATAAAGTCGTTCTCGTCAAAAGTGAGTACGGCGTCTCCGATTAGGTACTGGTGAGATTCCGGATGGAATCGTACTCCATAATGATGATCGAACTCGTTCTTAGTATCCTTGAACATGTTTTCCATATACATTTTAGCTCTACCAGAAAAGGTCTCATCTATGTAAGTTTGGAATTCCGGACTGAATCCAACAGCAGCAAGTTGTTCTTTCAATTGATCCAATGTTGGGACCCCAGATTCTTCCAGGACTTCTGTTTCAAAAACTGAGATATCAGGTGAGGGAACGCTAGTAGTGCGCATTCTTTGGGTGATAGGTGATGGTTCGTGAGGTATTCGTCTTGCGGGTGGAAGTCGTTTATAAAATTTTTTTGGGGTCGAGGTAGGTATGGGAGAAGACACTTCCGTTTTTAAGAGTTCTTCTTTCGGAGTTAATAATTCCGTTTTAACTCCGGTTATAAACTCACGCAATGGTTGAGTGATAGGTTGATAGCGGCGTTGTAGTTCCACTTCTGACCGTGCAATTTCAGACTTGAGACTTTTGTACTTCTGTTTAACATGACGTCGTGCTTTAACCAAGTCTTCTGCTACACGCTTATCCATGTTTACTAAAACGTTTAGTTCGTGTCTTCGGTATTTATGGTGAAGTAACAGTCGAAACCTTTTCGATAACGTCCTCCATTAAGTGGATAATCTTTGTCGATTACTAAAAAGCCATATTTCTCCTTCCAACAGTGTAAACACAAGTGTTTAAACGCTTCGAAAGTCATATCCCCGCTAACATGATCGTTAAATATGTGTTTTAAGTTAGTATTATCCTGCTTAAACACGACAATGAGATTTGAATTATCTCTTACGAGTTGTTTAGGTATCGCAGAATATGTCTGACATAAATAAAAACAGTCGATGTGTTTATGTCTCCCGAAGCAGAAGTAATCACGTATGGTGCTTTGACTATCGCAAACTACATCGTCGAAGATAATAACCGAGTTTTGGTTTGCATCCTTAGGCGGTAATATAGTTTCAGAAGAATAGTATTCGAAATAACCGATGGGTAATGATCGAAACAGGTCGCGCAGATATGCGTATTTCGGTTGATAAAGAGATTTACTATAAACATATACGTTTTCGAAGCGTAAACCGTTTGGATGTTCTAGTAAACTTATCATTAGGTTGGTTTTACCACATCCGGAACTGCCTACTATTATACCGCGTTTGCATCCTGCACCCAACAATACGCTATGTTTAAACACTTGTGGCGTCGGTGAACAATTATCCCGATTTACAACCGGTAATCTGTGTCTCTGATGCACCAACTTTAGCTGCTCCATGTAGGACACGTTGTGAGGGAAGAGCACACGTGTGTGATATATATAAATATATGTAGACGGGCCACTTACAGTCACTCTTCACCTGTGATAGGAGGAGTAATGTGTTATGAAACGTACTCTGCGAAAAGCGGATAATCGTCAATCAACTCGTAAGGGGAAGGGAGTGATCAACACTCTCATTAATAAGTTACCGTTAGAATTACATTTACCAGGGTATAACTACTGCGGACCTGGCACCCGTTTACATCAAAGGCTTGCTCGTGGAGACAAAGGAATAAACCCGTTGGATGAAGCTTGTAAAGAGCACGACATAGTCTATTCAAAAACTAACGATCTTGGTGAACGTCATAAAGCCGATAGTATATTAGGACGTAAGGCGTGGACTAGGTTTCGTTCTAAGGACGCTCGTTTTGGAGAGAGAGCGGCTGCACTTACTGTGGCCGGCATTATGTCTGGAAAAAGAAAATTGGGTATGGGTGTTCGACGACGACGACGACGATCTAAGGTGAAAAGAAGGGGTACTTTAACGTTCAACAACGCCATCAAATTAGCTAGAAAACGTATTGGTGGTAAAGTAAAAAAGTTATCTTTAAAACGATCTGCTCGTCTTGCCCTAGCGGCCTTGAAACGTAAACGTATCATTGCTCCCAAAGGTCGGATTATACCTATTCCCAAGCAAGGTGGTTTCCTACCGCTGATTCCTTTATTTGCCGCTCTCGGAGCTATAGGCTCCTTAGGAACTGGAGCAGCTGCGGTTGCCAAAGCAGTGAATGAAGCAAAAGCAGCGAAATCAGCGCTCGAAGAAACGAAACGACACAATATAGCGATGGAGCAAGCGCCTGTAGGAAAAGGATTATATTTGAAACCGTACAAAAAAGGATTAGGATTGTATTTACGACCTCCAAAAAACTACCCTTAAAGCTACCACACCGACCACTGACCAATATCGATCTGTCAAAGTACGTAAACGAGTTAAAAATTCCATACTTCAGAGGTATTTTTATGCGAAACGGGTTACCGAAACGTATCCGTAAAAACGAATGTGGAATTGTGAATTTGGATGATACAGATGGGGAAGGTACGCATTGGACATCGTATGTTAAACGTGGTCGACATATATTATATTTTGATAGTATTGGACAGTTAAAACCCCCACTAGAACTCGTTCATTACTTTAAAAGTGATGGTAGCTTAAACGTTATTAGTTACAACTATGATGCTTTTCAGAAGCTAAATTCGTACAATTGTGGACATTTAGCGCTGAACTTTTTATATGAAAACACTCCTTAACATTTCCTCAGTCTTACTGGGAATGTTGAGATGTCTCAAACATTCATCTTCTCCGCTACAACGTCTGTTTTAACTTCTCCTTTTAACCCTCCCATATATTTGGATCCTACAAAACAATGGGTTATGCGTTTGACAAATTTCGAAACGTTCAATACTATTCCGAACGTAACGGATAAAAACAACGTGTTTAAAATGGGAGAAAGAATTGTTACGTGCTAATTTCGTAGCACCCTGTATAGCTTTGTATTTTATATTAAGTTGTATAGCGTTTAGGGATTTTTGCATTTTCTCTCCTTGTAGTTGCCATTTTGTTGTGGAACTATTTCCTGTTCGATAAGAGATTGTCACTCTTGTTTGATCCGCTTGTGAAGCTAGAAGTTCCTTGAAGAACCTTTTCGTGGACATCGCCGTCTAATTAATCTTTTCCTTTTATGTTGAGTTATGGGAATTGCCTTAGTGCAGATTTGATGATTGATTGTGGCGTTAGTTTTCCGATTTAGTTTATTGGAAGCCGTTTATGGGATATATTTCCACTTGTTCTTTTGAGGTTATGGAAGCACACCTTTTCGTAAGTTTATTGATTAACTTTTTTATCATTCAGTCTCTTATACTTAATTCTTTCGATAGGTTTTTATGTATAATCGTCGTTATATGGAGGCGATATAAATCTCTCTTAAGGTCAACTTCCATCGAAGGTATTTATAAAGTGTTGTGATGGTCATTCTGTTATTGCGATTTATTTGTTACAGACCTTTTTATCTGGGGTTTGTCCTTTACTCATTTTATTACTTGCTGTATAACAAGTATACGTTGAATGTTTGGATTGGTACAAGACCGTTACACGGACTTGGTTGCTGTTGTCGGGATCACGTTACGTTCAAGCTTTGGAGACGTTCCTCTTCAGCTCTAAGAACAGACACCGTATCGTGAGTTGGTTATAATTTAGCAACTGGTTACAACAACAATAACGTTTGACAACTCTTTATTGTATATAAAACATTTATGTATATTTGTATATTATGATTTTGTGTTAAATGGGTTTTCACCAGTGTGCGTGTAGCACTCATTACTAGATATCTGCTTCATATTTATAATTCTATCGCATACCATTTATTGTATGATATTGTCAAGACTATTTGCGAGTGTGTACGTAAGTCTTTGCCCCGTAATAGATGAATAGCTCACTACTGGAGCTGATGATTGCGCAATCTGATTGGTACCTGTAGACGTGTTAAATTTACCGTGCCCTTTGCTTATTGCTTTTGTGACTTTAAATCAACTTTAGAGTAAGTAATCGCGCTCGCATTAATCTTTTTCCCCTTGCAATTTGTGTATAGCATTCAATAACCGCTATTCAATTTTTGCCAAGGTTATTTCATATTAAATAATTTGCTAATTTGAATTAATTAATAATAAAGCACTGTATATAACTTACTTGAAGATCTATTATTTATATGTGTGGTATTTGGAGTTTATATTTTCAGCAATCGAGGAGTCATTATTGGGAAAAGTCGACCACATTGGTAGTAGTCGCAAATGTGTTGTTCTTTTCAGATTTTGTCGGTCAATACTGTAGCTATCTTAGACGATTCTTGGCGCCCATTACAGAAGACCTTTAGTGAGACCCACGACCTCCCACTAGTTAGCTGGCAGCCGACAGATTTAACTGCGGTTAAAGGTTGTTACCGTTTCCCAATAAGCAGTCCCCATTTTGTTGGTAACAGAATAATAAAGATACCTACTGGATCATATGAGCTTACTGATATAGCTCAATACATTAATTCTCAAGTAAACGGTGAGTCTGTTAACATCGATCCGAATCATAATACCCTAAGATCGATTATAAAAGCCGATCACGACATTGACTTTACAGTTGAACACTCTATCGGAACATTGTTAGGGTTTAAGAATAGAATCTTAAAAGCTAAGGAACGTCACATATCTGATTTTCCAGTTAAAATTATCAAGGTTAACTCGCTAATGATAGAATGTAATATAATAACAGGAAATTATATTAATGGTACACCTGCCCATGTGATACATCAGTTCTTCCCCAGTGTTCCTCCTGGATTCAAAATAATAGAAGCACCTGAGACTGCACCCTATTTACCAATTAATGTCAATACTATTTCAAACATTACCCTTAAAATATTGGATCAAGACGGGGATTTGGTTAATTTCCAAGGGGAAACCGTGACGATAGGACTTCATTTGAAGAGCGTGGATGATGGTGTTCAAATATAACACTCCTCGATGTTGCACTGATCGCTCTGGCTATAAAAGATCGTGTTGGAAGCGGAAAATGGTTAGTCAGGCATCGGTCGCTACTCAATTGACAAGGGGTAACCGCTTATTCTTGCAAACCTTAGGCTTTGTTATCCCAAAATGAATGTGCTAAATGTAAACGAAAAAGTGCTCGTCGATAACTCGATTGTTGGAGCTGAATTTCACACTCACCAACCTTATACCACTCGTTTTGAGAATAATGATGAAATTCGAATACCTATTCAAGAGGATATGTCCACTTTGCCTTCGCGTAGTTATCTATATGTAGAAGGTACTGTACTGAAAGAAGATGGTAAACCATCAGCGAGTGGTAAATTTATAAACAATGGTATTGCATATCTTTTTAGTGAGATTCGGTACGAAATGAATGGAGTTGTGGTGGATTCGGTAACAAAAGTTGGTCTAACAACCACCATGAAAGCTTACCTTTCCCACAATTCGAATGAAAGCGTTAAGTTACAAAACGCTGGTTGGTTTCCGGATAGTACCAGCACCTTGCTAGATAGTAAAGGTAATTTTTGCGCCTGCATACCTTTATCAACACTGTTGGGGATTTTTGAAGACTATGGAAAGATTATTATGAATATTCGTCAAGAATTGGTATTAATTAGAAGCAATTCCGATGTCGATGCCCTAATATCCACCGATGCTAATGAAAAGCTTAAGGTTAACTTGCAAAAAATACATTGGAAAGTTCCACATATTCAACCGGGATTGGCGGAAGAATTATCATTAACAAAATATATTGGGAAAAATATTGACACTCAAGTGGCATTTAGAAGCTGGGAAACACATATTTATCCCGCTGTACCGCAAACGGATAAGCACAGTTGGTCTATTAAAACATCGACCACTCTGGAAACTCCCCGTTACGTTATCATAGGGTTTCAAACCGATCGTGATGGTCAGTTGCAGAAAGATATGAGCACATTCGACGCCTGTGATATTCAAAACGTGACGGTATTTTTAAATACCGAAAGATATCCTTACGATCAATTAAATATTAATTATGGTGAAAATCGATATGCTACTTTATACGAAATGTATGCTAACTTTCAACGATCCTACTATGATAAACCCAACGAACCTCTACTGACTCCTGATAGATTTAAGGCACTTACACCTCTAATCGTCATCGACTGTTCGCGACAGAAAGATTCTTTGCTAGGGAAAGCTGTCGTTCTTCGAGTTACTTTCGAAACTCACAAAAGCATTCCAGCGAACACTACTGCTTAGTGCCTCATTTTGCACGATCGTGTATTTACGTATAATGCATTGACAAAGCAAGTACGTCAACTGTAAAGGAAATCGTTATATACGTCCAAGGACCTGTTACCTTTATTAGTATAGTCGCACGCTTCGATCATGCTAGTTATCGATGTGCAAGGTTTCAAGACTTCAGAAAAAGACTTTGCACCCAAGGAATTAGCCGTGTTTGATGGACATCGTGTGTCTCACTACGTTTTCAAACCTCCATTCGCCTTTCGCAACTTACCACCCACGTTTCGTCAACAAGCTACTTGGTTAATGCATAATCATCATTGTCTGGATTGGAATGAAGGAGTCACTCCTCCCTTTATGCTCCCTGTAATTCTGCAACGCTTAACTCAGCAGGCGGATACCGTTTACGTGAAGGGATCTGAAAAGAGCAACTACATTCGACGTACAACCGGTGGTGGAGTTACCAGAGGAACCAGCTCTACAGGCTATGCTTCCATCATGCTTTTATCATCATCATTCACTGTGCTATTGTGCATTAAGTAATGTATACTACTTATATAAAACTCATGTAATGGATTTTTCAGAATAAAGTTTTTAAATATCCATAATGGTTTTATTAAAACAACATAATAAGATTACAACTATTTATTCATTGTCTATTACAAACTTATATAACTATTCACGATTAAATATAACAATTACTAAACTTTAATACCCAATCCAGATAACATCATATGATTACAACTATTCATTGACTATTACAAACTTATATAACTATTCACAATTGAATATATAACAATTACTACCCTTTAATTCCCAATCCAGATAACGCACCAAACCCGAAGGAAAACCGACAGCAGCAAGGTTGTCACGTGCACGTTCAGTTGCAGCAATCCATTCACTATACGGTGTAACACATTTACATTTGATAAGAATGAAATCACATTTATCAGGCAACAAGTTAATAGTATGACGATGTATGAGCAACCCCTGTTCTGTACATGTGGAATTTTGTATATTTATAAGTTTACCATTTTTTAACAAATAATGGACCTCTACACCTGCACACGAAGTGTGTCGATAATCGTTTTCACTACGTACAACCACAGTGTTCGATAGTTTAGCTCTTTCGATTAACAACCCGGTATTGTGCGTTTTATAACGCGAAAATTTAATTTCACCCTTATCTGTTGTTTCAAGAACCCAGTAATGTTGCCAACCCACTCTGATTGAACCCATTTTTGTAACTGACGGTAAGCGACTGATGTGACTATTTAAACTATACCCCCACCACTTTTAAAACGTGTATTATAGATACCCTCTCTATACTCTTCTTTCAAAACTGGAGCGATTACATTTTCCACGTAGCTTATTCGTCTCTGAAATCGTACCCTATCCCTTGCTATTATCTCCCATTGACTTCTGCGTGCTTGACGATGTGCATACTCCCATGTTAACATGTAATGTATTTTGTTTTTACTTTTATCAAATGTCACTAAACCACCCATTTAATCCGTCCTCTATTAAGTCATATGCAAAGTCCCTTAGATGTTGCTCAATGAGCTTTTTTACCAAATACTCATCACAAATCACACCTCTAATGAAGTCTTGACACAACTGCACGCCTTTTCTATATCGTTGTGCTAACTCTTGACAATATTCTGGACTGAATATCCCCGTACCATGAACAGCTTCGTGTGCCGCATCCTCCTCTAGCGCTTCTAATTCACACCGTAGTTTCACCACAGCATTCAGTTTATCAATAGCTTTGCTTGATACGTCTTCACTGTTACGCGTCTCCATTGTATTTCACTACGTTACACCTAGACCATGTGTTCTTATATTCACCCGCCCCCCACCCTTTCCCCTCTTCATTCTTCCATTACGCAATACACCTTTTGACTTCCACATCCACTATTACCTTTTCTGGTAGATAATGCACAACTTCTAGCATTCCAAACACGTTCGGGATTTGCATCTTCATTAATGGTTCCAATATGTTTGTGATGTTCACTATGCAGTCACCCGGCATGTCTACAACACCATCTATTATGCTATGGTAGAAATTGAAAAATTCCAAACCCTTCAGAAGGTTTAATCGATATGTTAGTAACGGTATTAACTGCCACAGCTCATATAAGGACTCCCACGCTAAATACAATTCATCATCTCCTGCATCAGTTATCTTTATGATTTTTGTTTTATCGTAATTTCTGCTAACACGCTCAAACGAGATAGTTTTTGTACCTATTTTCAAAGGAACCCCGACCTCTTCTCCTGCTTTAAAGTATTTATTAATGACTCCTTCATTGGTTATTAACGCGTTCCACTCCGTTTCATCAAACAGCATGCACTGATTCTTTACTCCAGCTACTTTTATTACAGGAGTGAATCCCAAATGAGCACATAATCCAACAAATACAACTTTACTTTTTGATTTGTTTAAATAAAACACTGATTGATTCACTAGCGGTGCCCATTTAGCATCCTTAGGAAGCTCGTTTGGAACCATCAACTGCTTTTCTAGAGCTTGCGCTTTCGCATTCTCAATTGATTTAGCGAGGCTTTCCATTGTAACACTGCACTGTACACTGCAACTGCAAACGCTTTACTCTTCCCATACATGCAACCTGCTATATATATCTAAAGCTTGACCTTGAATGGTGTTTGATGACCTTGAAGAGTGGTCTTGAATGCATTGTTACCATACTGAGGGCCTTGAGAATGCGGTGTTGCCATATTGATGTCCTTGAGAATGCGGTGTTGCCATATTGTTGACCTTGAGAATGCGGTGGTGCCATATTGGTGACCTTGAGAATGCGGTGTTGCCACGTCTAGGTGACAGAGATAGATTCAAGGTCACCATGTGTTATAGAGAGATAGGTTCAAGGTCAAGGTCAGGAGTGGTGGCCTTGAATGCATTGTTGCTATATCATTGACCTTGAGAATGCGGTGTTGCCATATTGTTGACCTTGAGAATGCGGTGGTGCCATATTGGTGACCTTGAAAATGCGGTGTTGCCACGTCTAGGTGACAGAGATAGATTCAAGGTCACCATGTGTTATAGAGAGATAGGTTCAAGGTCAAGGTCAGGAGTGGGGGGTGGTTCCAGAACTCTAATTTTTTCCCTACTCCTGACCACTGTTCCATGTTTACTAAATGGCAATAAATGACTGATAATATATCATCAAGTTCAGCGCCCTCACCCAAACGTCAAATGAATTACCAAGCTTTTAGATTTTCCGAAGACTTAATTAAAACATCATTTATATAATGCACGAAGATTTATTGTAGTTAATTGTTTACTACCAGTTGAACATACAATACTTATACTTTTATATGTTTCTCGTTAATTATACATAACATTTGCTATTTTAATATACAAAATAAGCTAATTATTATAGCGTTCCCTGGGCTTTTATACAGGTATTTACATAACATACTTAATACATAATATTTACATAAGAACTTGTAACATATAATTAAAAACAACTGCGTTGATCTTTAGAGAAGTTGAAAAACTTACTTCAAAACTAACATTTATAAATTAAAATTTTTAAAATTTTTGAATTTATATATTTGCATTTTGAATTATAATTCAAAACAAGCTTCTCCGAGATGTTTGACGTTGTTCTATAATTGTAAAGTGAAAAAGACAAAACTGATGTTAAAACGCACCCTTCCCAGCATTAATAATTAAGATATAGAAAAAGTGGAAAATTGTTGAAACAATTCAGTAAGACTAAATAGCTCACCAGTACTAACATTCAGGAATTAAGTGTCTGTAATTAACTATTTACTTGCAAAAGTAGTTACACAACACATTATTTGAAAATGAGTTGAAAGTTAGATGGCTTTTCCGTGAAACATTTTTAAACTTATTTTACGAACTTCGAACCGAAACAGAAATCTTTCTGCGTGATCAGAATTTTGCAGAAATTGAAGAGCTATTTAAGGACAAAGTTTGATTAGCTAAAGTTGCACATCTTGCAGATATATTTGCATTTAAATGATCTAAATTATCCATGCAAGGAAATTCTACAAATCTCTTCATAACATGTAACAAAATTGAGGTGTTTTTGAAAGAAACTTCATTTTTGTATAGAAAAGAATACAATGGAGAAGATTTTTTATATTCACGTATGTTAATGTTCATTCATGTTCACGTAGTTAAACGTAATGAAGGTTGTTAATAAAAATATTTTTAAAAACTAAACGAAATTTAGTGATTACATTCCAGAGACAGAAGGTATACGGAGATAGTAGTTTGTGTAACAAGGGTGGATATGATGCCTATATCGCACGAGAACGAAGTTTGAGGCACGACGCGACGCCGAAGGCGAAGTGCCTCAATCGTTCGAGGGCGATATAGGCATTCCACCCAAGTTGTACAGTATCTTTTTTCTTCGACTAAGCAAAACAATTACAAAATAGATTGCATATCTCCTTGAGAAATCGAATGTAAGGATTAACCTATGCTCTTATCCATGCTAAAATATGGTTTGTAAAAGCCCCTGTCATTGTAGAATGTTTAAGAGAATTATTAAAACTTTTGCAGAAATTAACATTTTCGGAGAGAAAATTATTATTTATATAAATTTTGTTTTATAAAAAAAAATTAAAAAAGAATTTTTCTCCCAGCTGGAATTGAACCTGCGTCGGTCAACTTCAGTTTATTTATACGAAGCTTCTACAGACTGAGCCACCAAACCCCATCACAAACTGTGTCTACTATACTTATTATAAAAGTAGGTTGTACTTATTTAAATGATTTAATATTTATGTATTTTTAATTATACAGGTATAATTGTTAAAGCTACAATTTCACAAATCACGTTATTTGCAAATGCTTTAAGTGTTATTGAAAGAAGGAAACATTAGTTTAACTTACTTTTACTTCTATATTTATGACAGGAGTTGTCAATAAATTAATTATAAACAAAGAAGTGTCAAATTGGACTACGTTGATTGGTTGTTTTCATATCCGTACACTGTACGGATATGAAATTATATCCGTACACCTTACTGGAATTGCATACATTTTCATTGCGCGATACGTGAAGAAAACGGGTGATTTACAGGTAGGAGTAGAAAAAAAGTATGTGGATTCAAAATCCTTTCTTATCGTCATTTTGAGAATTCACCGTCTACTTCTGATAAAGAAAAATTAATGAAAATGAATTTGGCCAAAATGTTAGAACCTGAATTAAAAACAAAAAGTGTGTGCAAGTTTTAGATTTATGATTCAAAGGAATAATTGTATAAAAAGGCGTTAAAAGTCTTGCTTCCTTTTTCAACCACATACTTATGCGAGGCTGTATTTTTGACAATGTTCAATATAAAAAGTAAATAACTTTCAAAGCATTGCACGTTTCATCGTCGTTAACAGTGACAATAAAAAGCAAAAGATAACCCCGAATCGATAAAATAGTAGGTATCTACCCAATAGGATCAATGCAGCGATTATTTTTTAAATTTTTTCTTATTTTCTATAATTTTCATTTTCTTCTTTTTTAAGTTTATTGTGAGTTTGTGACGTTATATTATTATTTGAAAAAAAAATAGATACTTTTGGCACGATTCTCTTTACAATTTTACACCAAAATTGGGAACCGCCAGTAATTTTAAGTCAAAAATTGGTACCGCATGGCAAAAGAAAACGCTGAACTAAATTCTAGTATGATGTGCCAAACGATCATAACAGTTGGTGGTAATTACGAAGGATGCTTGGCCACCTCAATTTGATGCCAAAAAATAAATCAATAAAATTAATATCGTTTTCCAATAACAGGCACCTAATTTCTGACTAACACTAATTTAGTTCTGATGCGGTAGATGGCACCACAGTTACTTATCGCTTATAGATAAAAGATAATAGTTATCGCTATTGATGTTATTCAGTAAATGATATAAATTAGGCTTGATATTTGCCAGTATCGAAAGTGTTCTGTGTAGCGTATGGAACTTTCACAATTTTTGGAACCCCGCTTTCATAATTGTATATATTTAACATGAAGCGGGGTGTGTAATTATAATCAAGAAAATAAAAACTGTAAATTATAAAGGATATTAAATTATAAATATCAAGAGATTTTTCCCACACACTAGTTTGTTCAGAAAGACGACAACTTCTGATAGATATACTTGCCCCCCTCCTCATATAAAGTGTATACTGGTTTATTAATCATATATACAAATTATAATGTATTACCATGGAAGAATAAGATTCCTTCTTGTGTATTATACACCTTTTAGTTTAATTTTTTTATAAAAATGCACTAAAGATTTGAAGATAAATTCTTCATATAAATATACTAATTTAATGGATTGCTATTTGAAGCTAATACTGGGCGGTTTTTTTTTGGGAAAAAACCTGTTGTAACTTTCCAAGTTCATTTTTACGTAGGTACTTATTACCAAGGGATATTCCAAAGCAAACAATAGATCGATAATAATATATTTGTGTAAATGCTCTGAACAGCCGAATTTTGGCAACGGTCATCAACTTTTGCACACTCAAAACAGTTTTAACGTGGTTGTACGAACTTCGAACCGAAATAAAAATATTTTTGATTGATCAGAACTCAGCAGACATTGAAAAACTATTTAAGGACAAAGCTTGATTGCTAAACTTGCATATCCTGCGGAATATTTGCATTACTAAATGATATGAATTTATCCATACAAGAAAAATCTACAAATCTGTTCATAACATGTAACAACAAGGAGGTATTTTTGAAATAACTTCATTTAACAATGGAAAGATTTGAATTTTTTTTGTATATCTATGTTCTCTAATTTTTAAGTATCTACCCGGTATGATCAATGCAACCATTGTTTATTTTTTAATTTTTCTTATTTTCTATAATTTTCATTTTCTTGTTTTTTAAGCTTGTAGTGGCGCTATATTATTACTTGAAGGGAAATTAGAAATTTTTGGCACGATTCTCTTTACAGTTTTACACCACAGTTGGGCACCGCTAGTAATTTTAAGTCAAAAATTGGTACCACATGGCAAAAAAAGTGAAAAACGCTGAACTAAATTCTAGTAGGGTGTGCCGAACGATCCTAGCAATTGGCGCCATAATGTACGTAGAGTCACTCTATATTACTTATAAGAGTTGAGCCAACGCGAATGTCAATCCGCCATTTAGGATCCAAAACTATACATTGCAAAAATTATTGGTTATATTTGCCTGTCAAATGTTTCATAACCTGACATTTACTTCATTATAATTTACCATAGCTTATTTGAATTGATTAATATAATAAAATTCCTAAATAGAGTAATATATATTCATATTTTATTTGCAAAATTGAGAAAAGAAGTAACTACTCTCAGCTACAAAAAAAAACTGTTAATGTCTCTTGTGCTCTAGTAAGTCAATTTCCATTTGAACTATTTCCGTAATAAAAACACTTGAAAAGCAGTGAAAATATTTTGCTTTATTAAATCGTTTTATTTCAGAGTTATTACTCAGTAACATATTTTGCATATTTTATCAAATGGGCCGACTAAGAAAGATATTTTTAACTTCAAACTGTCGACTGATAAGTTTTTTGTAAAGAATCCTCGACCACCTATTCCACTAAAGTTTTCGCAAATGTATGGCATACATCCAGGCAATAACATTTTTGTGTTAAATAAATTTATAGACTAAGTAAGAGATAGCTATTCTGGAACGTGGAGACAATGCATAATTAGAAGCAATTACTAGTGAATTACAACTTGTACCTATCGAGATCAATCATGCAAAACTAAAAGATCTTCAAGCCCTTTGTGAAGTATTATCTAATATAGAACACCGTGGTTTCTATGATATTCTGGACACTAATGAAGACCCAGGTGACATTGTCGAGGGCGACAACAGCAGTGCTTATACATATTTTTTCTTTCGTGCTAGAGATATGAATCTTTTGTTTAAAAAAGTATACATCATAGTTTTTTAAATCTGCCAGACCGATATATTCTAAAATGTATCTTATGTTTAATAAAAAAGTAACAAATCTGTTTTGCAAATTTTCGTCAAAAACCACAAATTTTTGGATTGTGTAAGAATGTTTCATAAACTGCACATAGTTCCAAATAATCAAAATTCTGGCCTTACATTAGTTTTTGGTTCTCCTAAGGGTTATAGTGTTTTGACAAATACCGTGTTTGACATCTACCTTTCAATTGCAATTTATATTTCTTAAAAACTTGAAATAGATAAGAGAAATACAAGAAAAATACATAAAAATTCTTCGATTTACTAAACATCATATTATTTGTCAAATTAAGGGCGATCTTTTCACCACCTTGTAACTTTATTTGGCAGTTAATTGTTATGGATACAATTGTAGAAACAGTTGTAACCATAGCAATTAACTTCCACATAAATTTATGAAGAAGTGAAAAGACCTGTCCTATTATTACCTAATTTTATCAAACTTCATGTTTTTAAATTGGCATTAGTGTAAATGGATCCTACCAATCAGCGTCAATTCCCGCGTTGGCCCAACTCTTATAAGTAATATAGAGTGACTCTAGATGTACGAAGGATGCTCCGCCATCCCGATTCGATACCAAAAAGTAAATATCGTTTTCCAATAACAGGCACCTAATTTCTGACCAACACTAATAAGCCTGATTTATAAACTTTCCGTTACCGTTCCCGCTCCCGTTGAGGTTTTCAGTTCCCGCTGCCGTTGCCACGGGCCCATTTATAAACTTTCTTGAGCGGAACCGCGACGCACGCGCACATGTAATGGTTTACTTGACCTTGCTAATGTAAAAAACGTCATTATCATAAACATAACCTTATTGTTTGTTGTTATTTTTCAAGTTGTATTCTGTATTATTATTACTTTGGTGAAGATTAACTTGGAAAGAGACAATATGTTGTTATTAGAAGCTTTAGTTTAAATTAATGTCGATTTTGATTGACCGATGTGCGAACGGCAACGGCAAAAGTTAAAAGTTGGTTATCTCGAACGAACGGCAGCGGCAAACGGCAACGGCAGCGGTGCTTTATAAACGCACACAGGCATTTAAACCTTTTCATGTTTGAACGGGAACGGTAAGCGGGAACGGCAACGGAAAAGTTTATAAATCAAGCTTAAATTAGTTCTGATGATGAGTCACAGTTACTTATCGCTATTGATGTTAATCAGTAAGTGATATAAATGAAACCAGGAAGTACGGATATTTACCAGTCTTACGTCTTACAAGCATATCTTGAGGATGAGGAAATATTAACAATTTTTGGAACCCCGCTTGCATAATTGTATATATTTAAACATGAAGCGGGGTGTTTAAATTACAACAAAGATGAATAAAAAGTACAAATTGTACAGGGTATAAAATTATAAACACGAAGAGCTTTTTTCACACCTTAGTTTGTCCATAAAGACAACTTTCGATAAATAAACTGTTTTATTAATTATTTTTATTTTATTTTGACATGATAATCGTCTTTATTGGCACTCAATTGCTGGCGTAATTTGGCTTTTTTAGCCCGAGGGCGTATAAAGTTGCTAAGATACAAAGAAAACGTTTCTATAGAGTTCTAACAATTTTAATAAATAATTATAACTATTACATTTTTTCAAAATGAAATGTGCAATTGCTTGCAATTATCCTTTCCATGAAGCAAAATAAAATAAAACGTTGTATGTACCACGGGCATAATCAAGATAATGGCCCTCGAGAAATTAAAAGCCCTCCTTCGTCGGGCTTTAAACATTCTCTCATGCCATAATCTAATAGATTATGCCCTTAATACATAAATACCTATTATCTACGACCACCATAGAAAGTTACACATTCCGCACAATCTAGTAACCGTGAAAACGACCAATTGCAAACAATCTCCAAACTCAACGGTAAAGACCGTGAGGAATGATTTCTCACGATCAGTAGTTCTATTAAAACGCTATAGATGTCAGCACTTGCAATATTATTAATTATTTGAAATAAAAAATGTTATAAATTTTAGATAAAGGTTAATTTATTTTAATTATTGTTTTACATTAAATTATATTTTGAATGCAAATCCATCTAGAAAAATTATCGCTTTCACGGGGAATCGAACTCTGGACCGTCTGATTGTTAAGCCAGGCCTCTACCATTAAGCAACCTAGCAGTCTTGACATGAGTTGGTTATTCTCATTATAAGAAGTTATTAATAATTTTTATTTCAATTAAAGTAAAATTGATTATTTTTTACATTATTATATAATTGTTAATAAAATATTATTCATTATTATTGCTAAATTACAATAAAAATAATAAAAACTTTTATAATTTGCTACATAATTATTCACAAAGTGCAAGCGTGATCTAACTTTTAAAGTTACGTAGCTTTTCATCACTATACCTGGGAATGCGAGAATATGTAGACATTTTGACATAACCTTGACAATTGAATTGCGATTGTTTATATAATAGTGGATTGACTGAAATTATACAGATTGTAAACGTATTATTACTATTGTCTTTAAAAATTTAATATTTACTTCTGTCGTTTTCGAAATTCTAGATTTATCATTAGTGAATCCTATGATGGGAAAAATGGGGTGTACACTTGTACACCTCCAAACATCGTGAAAGCGGCTCACATTACATCTCTTAATTTATTGTCAGAGATTTCAATGTAAAAATATGAATGCGAATATATAAATTCTAGGTTAAATATTTTTCTTAGCTTTTGGTGGTTATTACTTTTTTTGTTGTCGTAGATAAAGTATAGTGTGTAACGCGTGCAAAAACGCCAATTTCTCACTCGTGTGATTGCGGCATTCGACTTCGTCTCATGCCGCAACTTCTTCACACTCGTGAGAAATTGGCACTTTTCTGCACTTGTAACACAATATACTAATATGTATGAATTTGATGCACGTTTTAGTTTATTTTTTTTTTATAAAAATGCGCTAATTTAATGTATTGCTATTTGAAGCTAAAGCTGGGCGTTTTTGCTTTA